>CAHIKZ030001394.1:1085000-1092500 GCA_903632075.3 Acanthosepion pharaonis
TATATGTCTAAAAAAATAAAATAAATATATATATATATATTATAAATATATAAACATCATTTATTATATATTTTTTTACATTATTTAAATTAATGCATTACAATTGAAAAATTTAAATATTCCTTTGATAAATATAAAAAAAATATATATTTATTTATATATTTTTATATATATTAATAATAAACAAGTATAAAATAAATATATATTTATAAATATATATAAAATTATCCAAATATTTTATATGAAACAAAAAATTTATAAAAATATTTAACAAATTTATAAAAAAAATACACAAATTTTGGAAATGACTTCAAATTATATATAATAAATATAATATATTATAATATATATATAAATATATAAATAAAAAAAATGTAATTTGATTTTTTTTCATAAACAAATCTTAAATTATGTTTTTTAGTTCAAACTTTCCAACAAAAATAAAAAAGGAAATAATTAAGAAAATATATTTTTTAAATTAAATTTTAATTTTAAAAAAAATTATAAATATATTTATATATATAAATATTTTATGTTCAAATTAAAAAAAAAATATATATTTTTATATTTTTACATTTATTTAGATTATATTAAATTTATATATATATATATTTTCAAATTAAATGCCTAATAATAAATTTTATATATTTATATATATATATTTATATATAAAAAATGTTTTCCATTTATAGTGAAAAACTATTTTATTGAGAAAAAAAAAAAATAACGAATGTTTTAAATTAAAAACAAATTTAATTTTAAATAAAAAATTATGAACATTTTATTTTTAAAAATAATAAAAATTTTTATTTTTAATTTTTAAAACAAAAAAATTTTAAAAATATTTAGGAAAAAAAATAGATCAATGACCGAATGAATTTATAAATTATTTTTTTTCAGTTATCAAATGTTTTTTCAACAAATAAGTTTACACATATTTAAATAATCAAAAATTTCAAAAAAATATTTTGAATAAATTTAACTTAAAAAAGATATATTTTTTGTTATTTAAAATATTATTTTATAATATATATTTAAAAGATATATTTATATGTTTAGAAACAATTATATGAAAAATAAAATATAACATTTAAATAAATAAGTAAAATTTTATAATTTTAAAGAAAATAAAATATTAAAAAAATTTTTTTGAAATTATAAAGAAAAAAAAAAAAGAAAAACAAAGAAAAAATAAATATTTTTAATAGAAATTATATAAGAATATATATAAATATAATAAATTAAAATAAATTTAAATTTGTTTTGTTGTTATCTTCCTTTAATATATATATTTATTTTATTTTGTTTATTTTAAAAAAAGAAAAATTTAAAAATAAAGGAAAAATTATAGGAAAATATAAATATATATATATATAAAATAAATATATTGTATATAAATTTTGTTATAAAAAATATTTATATAAATATATATATTATGAAATATGGATATATCCAAATAAAGGAAAAAAATTTTGAAATTTATTAATAAATATTAAATATATATATATATATATATAAAAATTTAAAGGGGGTTATTCCATTTTATTTTTCATAAATTTATATCAAATGAAATTTTAAAATGAATTTTTAAAAGGAAAAACATTCTTGAAGATTTCATTTTAGTTTTAATTGAAAGTTTAATAATTAAATTTATTATTTTTATTAATTAAACAATTTGGTGTATTTCAGATAGAAACTATATACATTTGAATGTCAAATTTAATTTCAAATTTTAAAAATTTTTTTAAAAACGGCCATTTTCTTAATTTTAAGAAATTTGTAAAAAAAACACAAATTTTTAAATTTTTAAAAAATTTAAAAAAATTTATGACACGTTATTTTAGTAAAATTAAAAAAATTTAAAGTTAAATTAATCTGATTTCAAAAAAATCTTTGTTACTTATAGCATAAAAAAAAAAAAAATATACAACCAATTATTAACGAGCGGTCCTGTTCATTTTATCGATTTATTGATGGATGGTTGATTGACGAGCCGATGACAGCTACTACTGATGACCATAAATGATATATTTTTAAAACTTTTTTTTGAAAATTATTTTTAAAAAAAAATTATTCTATTTGAGTAAATTAACACATATTTTATTTACAATACAAAAAATTGTTTTTTTAGAAGTGAAATAGTAAATGAAAAAAAAAAAATCAAATTTAAAATTTAAAAGTTTACTTTTTTTTAAATTTTTAGCTGAGAACGGAAAAAACTTTCTAAAAAAGAAAGAAAAAATTTTGAAAAGGCCAAAAAATTTAAAGGAAAAAACCCTTAGATTATGATTTTTGTTATAATAATGGCAATTTTGTATATCATACATGGAAATAAGGAATGTATTAATTAAAAAAAAATACAACAAAAAAAATTATTTTTAAAAAAAAAGTAGCTCAACTAAATTTATTAAACTTAGCAATTTTGGATTCGTAAATTTTTTTTTTCTACTTAATTACTACATAATATTGAGGAATTAAATACAAGAATTTTAAAACGATTTTAAACTATTATAAATTATTATAATTAAAATTTTTAAAAAATGAAAAAATTCTTGTAAAAATTAATTATTCATCAGAAAAAAATTTATTTCTTCAAACAATAATGTCCTTAATATTACTTATTTACAAAAAGCAATTAAAAGCTTTTCTAATTAAATAATATCATAGTTTTATTGATTCATTATTTTTCAATTCAGACAAGATTTTCAGTTAAATAAAAATTTGAAAAAAAAAAAGTAGGTTATTTACCATCTCCAAAGATTTCAAACTTTTAACAAAAAAAAAAAAAATAGGAAAAAAAGGTTTTGGGAAAAATTTCATTGAAATTTAAGTGTTAAAGAGGTAACATAAAAAAAAAAAAATATTTTTTACCAAAATTTTCTAAAAAAAAATATTTCAAAAATAATTTCATTCATTTGTGAATAAGTCCTGAAAATTTCATTAAAATCGGACAATTATTTTATTTTTACAAGAATTTCCAAATCAATATGTTTTCAACGGAAAAAAAAAAAAAAAAAGTCAATGTTATTTTAAACGTGTTTGCGATGACGTAAAAAAAAGACGAATTTTTAACCAAAATTTCGAACGTGTTAAAAAATAAAAAAAAAAAAAAAATAATTAAAAAATACTTTTTTCTTTCATCTTAATAATAACATAAACATTTTGACGATAAAACTTTATTTTTTTAAGTTTGTGGCATTTTTCATTTACGCTATGCTGTTTTTCCCGAAAAAAAAGGTTCTAATATAATTTAAAAGTAAAAAAAAAAATTAAATCTTTGTTTTAAATATTTAAATTTTTTAAAAAATGAATGTAAGAATGAAAAAAATGAATAAATGAAATATCATTAAAATTTAATACAAAATTTTGAAAAAAAAAAAAAAAATATTTTGATGACATTTATTTTAAAAAATGTGATTAAAAAGAAAATTAAAAAATTGCTGTTTTTAAAAATGGAAAGAATGTAAAAAAATTCCAAATAAATATCCAATTGTTTAAATGTTAAAATAATAAAAAATAAAAATTTTTGTTTTTTTTAATCAAAAAATTTGATAACTAAAAAATTTTGTAAGATTCCATTTTAAAAAGAAAAAAAACAAATTTTTTTAAGAATTTTAATGAAAACATTAAATAAATAAAAAAATAAATTCCCGATTAATTTATAGGGAAAAAAATTTTTAAAAAGAAAAAAATAATTAAAGTAAAATAATGAATAAATTTATTTAAATAGGTATGTTTTAAAAATATCATATTTAAATCTAAAAAAAAAAATGTAAACTAAAAAAGAAAGAAAGATTTTTATAAAAAGCATAATGAATAGATGTAAAAATGAAAAAATTTTTTTCGATCGGTAAAAAACCAAAGATTTTAAAGAAATTTCTTAAAAGCAAAAAGTACATTGAAAAAATATAATGTTTTAAAAAAATAGAAATTTAAAAGAATCTTTTTAAAGAAGATTTAATATTCATGAATGAATGAAGAAATCATTTATAGATGTTTTTATTAAGATAGAATAAAATAAGAAAAAAAAAACGAAAATAATTCATTTTTAAAGAAAGAAATTATAAATAATATAATATATATATTATATATATATATATATATAAATATATAAGAAAATATTTAAAGAAAAAAAAATGAATGAAATCAGAAAAATTCCATAAATAGATGTTTTAAATTTAAAAATAAATATATATTTATAATATATTAAAATATTAACCTAAAAAGAAAGTAACAATATATAAAGAATACAAATTATAATTGAAATTATTGTTGAATCCAATTAAAGATGAAAAAAGAAAAAAATATTAAAATTTTTTTAAATTCAAATTTAAATAAATTATTGATATTTTTTTAAATTGTTGGACAAAGAATGTTGATTAAAAAATAAATATATATTATATATAAATGAATATTTAAAAATAATATAACATTAAAATAAAAGTTAAATAAATAAAGAAAGAAATAAAAAATAAATATTTAGGAATAAATGAATAAAAAATATATATGAATAAATTGTTTAGGGATTTCATAAAAAAGACAATTAAAATATTATTTTAAGAAAGCAAAATTTAAAGATATAATATATATTTATAAATTTAAATATCTTAAAAAATGAAAAAAATTAAAAGAAAAAAAAATTTGAAATAAATAAATATTTAACAATGAATACTCATATATAAATCAGACTTTATTGTAAGGTAGACAATATTTTAATTGAAAATAAATAAAATTCAAAAAACAAAATAAAAAATATAAATATTAATGAAATACATTAAAAAAAAAATTGGAAAATATATAAATTTGGATGTCACCAGTTAGAATGAAAGAAGATAAAAATAAAAAAAATTATATAAATATATATAAATAGGAAAATTTAAATATATTCAAATATAGAAAGACTTTTAAATTTAGGAAGGGTTATATAAATAAAAAAGAATTTATTTAATGTTTAAATTATATTGAAAAAAAATATTTTTTGCTCCAAAAAATTTGAATAAAAATTTGTTTTAAATTTATAAATTTTTAGGGAGATCAATCAAGTATGAACTCTGGAAAAAAAGAAAATATATAGAATGATAAAAGATGAATGTTAATAAATAATTAAATTAATATTTAGGAAATAAAATTTGGAAAAAAAAATATCAAAAAAAAATTTAAATTAACTGATTAACAAAAATGATTTTAAATTCAATTTTTATATTTAAATTATTTAATGAAAATGAATAAAAAGAAAGTTTGAAAAATATTTTTGAAAAAAAAAAGATTTAAATTTAAAAAAAAACCTGCAAAAATAAAGACGAAACCTAGCAAAATATTTAAAAAAAAAAAGAATTTTTATCTTTTTGAAAAAAACCGCTTTTTTTGAAGTTTAATTAAAATATATATAAATTGAAAATTTTCAATGAAAGAATATAAAAAAAAATCTTAATGGATTAAATTATAAGAGGTAAAAAGATCAGAATAAATAATTTTTAAAGAAATTCAGTTCTAAACAATATAAATGAAATGTTTGCTTTAGATTGAAAGAAAGGAGAAGAAAATACATGAAAGAATTTTAAGAAATTTAAAAAAAAGAATAAAAAAAGAAAAAAAGTCGAAAAGAAAATTTTTAAATGAAAATTAAATAATTGTATCTTTTATTGAAAATTTGAAATTTTTGAGAATTACACAACAGAAAGAAAAACCAAAGAAAAATAATGAAGGAAATAAAAAAAATGTCTTTATAAAAGATGAAAAATAAAAAAAAAAAAAAGATTAAAGAAAGAAAATTAAATTCTTTTTTGAAAAAATTTGTAATTTTTAAAAAAAAGAAAGAAAGAAAATAACAAAAAAATGAAAAAAAGAATGATTTTTTTGAAATAAAAAAAAAAAAAAAAGAAAGAAAAAAAACAGAATCAAAGACAAATAAATATTTAGTAAAATTTGTTTAGGAAATGATTAGAAAGAAAGCGGTGTATATTTCAAAGAAAAAAAATTTTAAAAGATGAAGACATGTCTCAGAAAAATTTTAATCATTAAAGGAGATTTTTTGAAAGAAAAAAACAAAGAATGAAATAAACGAATATAAATCAAAAATGGAAATTATTAAAAGGTATGGAAAGAATATAAAGAAAAAAATAAAAAAAGAAATGAAAGAAAATAAATGTATATATTAATTTAAATATTTAAAAAAGTAAAAAAAAGATGAAAGAAAGAAAGAATAAATTAAAATTAAAATATATAAATAAATTATATGAATTGCAAAATTTATTGAATTTTTTATATAAAAAAAATTTATTGAAAAAAAATTTAAATTGAATTTTTTTGGTATTTGAAAAACAAATTAAAAAATAAAAAATAAGAACCATTTGGTAAAAGAATGAAAGAATTTTTTTTTAAATTTTTTGAATGAAAATGAAATAATAAGATTTAATTGAGAAAAGAGAAAAGAAGAAAATGAAAAAATTTTAAAAAAAAAGAACAAAAAAAAAAAATTAAATTTAAAAAGGAATGGGTAAATATAAGAAAGAAAGAAAGAAAAAAATTGAAAAAGAAAAGAAAAAAAGAAAAAATTTTAAAATTTAAAGAAAAAGAAAAAAAAAAAAAGAATAAGAGAATAAAAAAAGATAAAAAAATAAAAGAATTTTAAAAGAAATTCTTTTTTGAAAAACAGATAAAACAAAAATGAAAATTAACAGTAAAAGATGAAAAAAAAAATTCTAAAAAGAAACGTTTTAAATCGAAAAAGTGAAAAAAAAATAAAGAGTTAAAAGGTTTTCAAAAAAAAAAAGGATAAGAAAGAAAAGAAAGAAAAAGAAAAAAGAAAGAAAGAAAACAAAGAAGAAAACAAGAGAAGATAATTGAAAGAAAGAAAGAAAAAATTAAAAGAAAGAATGAAATTTTTATAAAAAAGAAAGAAAAAAAAAATTTGAAATAGAACAGGGAAATTAAAATTTTTAAAGTTTCGGAAAGAAATTAAAATTGAATAATTTTGGAAAATTTGAATATCTAGAAAAAAGATTAATGAAGGAAAAAGAAAGAAAAAATAGAATGAAAGAAAGAAAGAAAAAAAAAAAAAGAAAGAAAGAAATAATAATTGCAAAAAAGAAATAAATAGTAAAAAACTAAAAAAAGAAAAGAAAAAAAAAAAAAGAAAAGAAAGAAAGAAAAGAAGAAATCTGAGGTTTGAAATAAAAAAAGATGAAAAAAAAAAAGAAAGAAAAAAGAAAAAGAAAGGAAAGTTTGTATTTGTAATAAAAGAAAAATAAAAAAATTGTTTTTGAGAAAATGAAAAAGAAAAAAAACTAAAGAAATAGAAGGAAAAAAAAAATCAAAAAAAAAAAAAGAAAAAATTTATACATGAAAAAAGAAAAAAAAAGGGCCAAAATTGAATATTAAAAAGAAAAGAAAAAAGAAAAAGAAAAAAAAAGAATTGGAATGAAAAAAAAAAAAAGGAAAATATTTTGAAAACAAAGAAAAAAGAAAGAAAGAAAAAAAAAATAAAAAAAAAAAAAGAAT
>CAHIKZ030001394.1:1097500-1100000 GCA_903632075.3 Acanthosepion pharaonis
ATAAACGTGCAATCAATTTACAAATTCATGAATTATTCACACAAAAACAAAAGCAAAGGTTAATGATTTAATTGGCGAGAAATCCATCATCGCAAACAATTCAAATAATATACAAAAACCTCCGAATCCGTTTAAGAAAATTTAGGATCCGAAATTTATAAACAAGGATCAAAAATTTCATAAATACTTTCTTAGGTTTTTTATTATTTGAATTGTTTGCGATGAACGATATATAAATCATTATGCTTGTTTTTGTTTTCTGTGACGCAATTTTTGAATAAATTAATTCCTGTATTTATATATATATCTATTATATATATATATATTATATATGTATATATATATATATATATATATAGTTGAAGATCAAATTTGTTTCAGATATGAATAGAGTGTGGCAAGATAATAAAATAAAGAACAAGTAGGAAACGTATCTCAATCTAACATGTTTCACTTTTATTAAAAATTCGTCAGAGATCGAGATAGAAATGAAAAAAAAAGCAATGAGGCAAGTATGTTAGGATCTTGTTTTGTTTAGTTAAGATTTTTATTATAATACTATATATTAAGTCGTTTCTTTGTTTCTTATAATTTTTTTATTGTCATGTGTATAAACGCAACATATAATATATATAAATTTTGACGAACATTTTGCGTCAAAATTCATTCCTACATATAATTCTTTATCTAAAGAAACACTTGTGTGTCTAGGTGTATGTTGGAAGGTAGCGTTAATTGATGCAAGTGTATGTGTGTGTGGAATGTCTATAGATTTCACACTCATTTATTTCGGTGAAAATATAGCGAGATGTTGCAAGAATTTTGTATTTGGCTGGATTTTTATAGTATCGTGTATGTGTACAAGTGCGGGGAATGTCCGTTCTGAAGCTATATTTTTATTAATGCATTGAATTAATCGGAAATTAACAGATTACTTCGAGGCCTGTTACCCAAATTTAAATTATACCTCGTCGCACCTGGGCCTACTGAGAGAACCATCAACGTGTTACTATGTTCTCGCGAAGAATATCGAATGTGCTGCTTATAGCCGATTCGTTAACAGTGGGCGTTCTCCATTGAAATATGATTCAGTTAGTTGTGGAAGTACATGTTCACTCAAAAATAAATATATATGATATACACGTAGGATGATAAAAAGAAAAAAAATGATCAAAACCCCATGAAGACAAAACAATTTGAATACATACACTACAATGTCATCACGTTCCGGAAAGGTTTGGTTTGCTTTGCTTTGTTTTACGGCATATCAACTTCAATGGGTTATTTAATGACAAGATATTTAGTATATGTTCGTATGAATAGAATATGTATTCTTTGATTTGGTTTATTTTTATTTCCTGTATATCAACCTAAATGGGTTATTTAATGCCGACAAGATTTTTAGGATAGCCTCATATAAGTAGAATATGTATTTTTTGATTTGGTTTATTTTTATTTACGGCATATCGACCTCAATGGGTTATTTAATGCCGACATGATTTTTAGGATAGGCTCGTATAAGTAGAATATGTATTCTTTGATTTGGTTTATTTTGATTTACGGCATATCAACCTCAATGGGTTATTTAATGCCGACAAGATTTTTAGGATAGGCTCGTATAAGTAGAATATGTATTCTTTGATTTGATTTATTTTGATTTACGGCATATCGACCTCGATGGGTTATTTTATGCCGACAAGATTTTTAGTATAGCTCCGTATGAATAGAATATGTATTCTTTGATTTGGTTTATTTTGATTTACGGTATATCAACCTCAATGGATTATTTAATGCCGACAAGATTTTTAGGATAGGCTCGTATAAGTAGAATATGTATTCTTTGATTTGTTTTATTTTGATTTACGGCATATCAACCTCAATGGGTTATTTAATGCCGACAAGATTTTTGGGATAGGTTCGTATAAGTAGAATATGTATTCTTTGATTTGACCTATTTGTTTTATTTTGATTTACGGCATATCAACATCATTGAAGTTTTATTTAAAGAAGTTTTTTTGTCGAGTGTCAGATGTATAGCTGGTAATATTTTTTATAAAAATTACATATTCTATTCATACGAACCTATAGTAAATATATTTTCATCATTAAATAACCCATTGAGGTTGATATGCCGAAAAAGAAAATGCTTAGTCTTTTCTTCTAGCTTTCCTTCGCTAACTTCTGTAAGATGTTTTGCAGTTTTCTTTCCCTATCTGCTATCAGCTCTGTATCCGCTGCACATCGTATATTGTTAATATTGTGGGCGCTAAGAAAGAATCCTGGTCGGATTTCTAGTTCTCTCACAATTGCCTCGCTTTATAGGATGAATAAATCCGGTGAGAGGACATATCCTTGTCTTTAATCCTTTTCTGTATTTGTATATCGCTTTCTGTCCGTATGTAGTCTGTTTGCTGTCATTCTTGATTATTCTAATGTCTTGACCAAATATTTCTCAAGGTTGCTGAGCAGCTCTAACAGATCTTTATGGCGTATTTGTCGA
>CAHIKZ030001394.1:1105000-1185000 GCA_903632075.3 Acanthosepion pharaonis
ATTGAAAATATACAATTGCTGATTATGAAATTTATTGACCCTTTCAATTTCAAACCAGCTAACTGCATACACTCCAACAATAAACTGGATAAGGCTGTGTAGTTTGGGAATTATGTTTTTAGGGTAAATGCCTCGAGTCCACAAACACATTAGTTTGGTGGCTAATGACAACCATTTTGCTTGATTTAAGGGCCCAATTTTCCATGCAGCATATCTAGGGTTGACTAGTGAAATCCCTACTACATACGCTAAAAGAAGTATCTGATTACTACTCAGATGAACTCTTTGTTTGATACTAGAATGTTGGCCATCTAGAGGACTAACTATGGTTACAAATTTGACCTGTGGCAAGTTATGATAGTCATTTGCACATAGTCTCCCAAGTGGACCAATAAATGATGTCTAACATCTCGTGTTGCCATCAGTGAGCTTAAAAACAGCTCTGAAAAGAAGCTCATTATTATGTAGAAAGCAACCAATGATGTGTAATTTTCTTTTTATTTGTTTCTCTAGAACTGTAACTAACCCAGTATTTGTATGGGTGTTGTTCAGTAAAACGGTCTTTGAGGTATCAACACTGTTATACTCTTGCCAAAACACTAGTAACCTCCTTTGCTAGAACAACACTAGTTGTTCCAGTAGTAGTGACAACTCTATGAGTGAGGAATATTCCACTTTCATGACAACCCATCTCCTTTATGAATGTCAAATGGTGTTCTGTTCCCTTTGTTTTCTGTATTTTTTAAATTTCCATCTGCCTTCTGAATTTCTTTATATAACAATGTGTCTTTGTCAAGTCTTCCGTCAACACCAATAAAAAAAAAATTCTGTTTTATCAATGTGTTTTTGATGAGCATTTTGTTTTGTTCTTTCTTTTGCACGGTCTATTTTAGATTTATCCAAAATTATGTCTTCAATATGAACACTTTGTTTGAGAAGGCCCATAGCCTTCGAATTTAAAAGAAAGGCATCTTCAAGGCTTGCTCCCGAGTTTGATGAATCATCACCCCTGATCAACTCACTAGCATACCGAGGAATTTTTAAAGACTGTAAACACCCTTGAAATGTCTGGCAGATCCATATTCTTCATATATTTCATCGCTATTTGATGACTAAAAAGAATAAAATCCTGATCATAAGATGTGGAGGCAATAAGCTATGAATAAATTTGTTTTTGACTTTCTCCTTCAGCTACACTCTTTTTGGATTTCTGAATGGCAGTTTTACCAAGAGGTTCAAGTTGGAAACTATCCATGGGTCCTATTTTGGCCCTCTGGTCTTTTAGATAGTCTGTCTTCCACTGGTACCTGAAATATTAAAGTTTGAAATAGCTAAGTTCGTTAAGTTTGAACAAGTATTTTTTTTAGAAAATAACTATACTGGATGATTTGTCGAAAAGTAGGCGGCTCTGTTTTATCTAATGGACCCTTCAAATTTCGTAGCATTAACACTTCGAGTAGAAAGTACAGTTCGTTTTCCAACCATTTTTATAAAAATATCTGAAAAAAATGTCTATTCTGTTATTATAAAAAAATTAAACAAATTGAATTATAAATTCCAAAGTGAAATAAAAAAAATATAATAAAAGATGAAATAATAAGTATGTATTTACTTACCTTACGAAATAAATGTAAATCACTTCTTACGCTCGTGCAAAAAAAAAACAAACTCGCGAATGAAAAATGTCTTCAAAAAAAAAAAAAATTAAATATCAAAGTGAATATAAAATTCTTTCATTTAATAAGTAAGTTTATTAAAATAAAAAAAGGAATAGACTTAAA
Organism: Acanthosepion pharaonis; assembly: GCA_903632075.3. Taxonomy (NCBI): domain Eukaryota; kingdom Metazoa; phylum Mollusca; class Cephalopoda; order Sepiida; family Sepiidae; genus Acanthosepion; species Acanthosepion pharaonis. The sequence continues at coordinate 1,106,782 of CAHIKZ030001394.1, forward strand.
TATTTTTGTGTTTTAAATCAGCTCACTAAACTTGAAACAAATGTAAGCAAAAACACGTGGAATGCTAACGATATTTACTATGTAGACGGAAAAAATAACAGCCTAAAACAAGCTCGAATCTTTTCATAGTTTATAGAATCTTAAATGAAATATTTTTGTAGTGTTTGCTTTTTAATTTACTTTTCTTTAATTTACACAGAACTGCACGATTTTGAATAAAATAAAACGTTTTTTGAGGCTATTTTCTACATTTTTTCTTCAAAACCCGGTGTTAATTTGACCTACTTATCTTTTGGATTAGCGCCGGGTGAAATTCAGAATATTAGATTATGCTACTATTTAAATGCATTTGCGCAAAAATTGATAAACCTTCAGAGAAAAATATTTTGTGCAGTTATTATTTATGTTAATTAGAAACTTTCTGTGAATAGAGTTAGTTGTTGTTTCAAAATCGACCTGCCCTAATATATATATATATATATATATATATATATATATATATATGAATATGAAGTATATGAGAGAATAGAAAAGAGAGAATAGAGAAAAGGAGAGACATTATATATATATATATATATATATATATATATATATATATATATATATATATATAAATATAGTCTTAAGGTTTGCTATATGTATGGGATAAAGTGCTCAACATCAAAGATAGAGCGTGTGTAAATATAAAAGGGAACACAGAATTCAACATTTAGAGGCGACACTCTGTTTCATGCTAGATGCAATCGTCAGGCCTGAAAGCATGAAACAGACTGTTGACTTCTTGTTCACATATATATATATATATATATATATATATATATATATATATATATATATATATATATACATTCCTATCTAGAAACAAAATAAATTATAATGAATTTTATTTTTTATTTGAATTTTATTGGTTAGTGCATACACGGGTTTGAGTAGATGCGCACGACTTTATTTATAAATAATGTGAATTACACCTACCGGCTTGGATAATCCAGAGTCTTAATGCCGGAGAGAATATCTTCTTTACTAGTACTCTCATGTGTACAGGCTGTGGACGTAATCAACTCTGCTTCAGGAAAACATGAGTATTTACTGAAATATAACGTTGATATGCACCCCGACTCGCCACACACTCGTGTGTGTGTGTGTGTGTGTGTGTGTGTGTAACACCTATTGTGGTAATAAACAGAAATATCTTTTGGCGCAGCATGTTCGACTTTGTCTGAGTATCTGCAACAAATTAAGATCAAATGTCAGATCAAAAGAATTTGATTTCTAGCAGAGTGATTCGTCACTTAGGTTCAGTGATCAATTAAGGTGATTAACTATATCCATTAATGGACTTGGCCCTAATCGATCTAAATTCCTTACTGGTTGGCTATGTTCCAGAAACAAAAGAATGTTGCAATCTAGAAACTATAGGCGTAGATAATAAATTTCATTTTACCCTCATGAATTGAACCGATGTTACCCAGTGGGGGATTTAAACGGATTTTATTTGAGAATCAGGTGTTGGGATCGAAATTAGCTTTACGTTGATGTCATTTTTTTTATTAGTTTAGTATAGACAGGTCTGCGTACGGATAGAACGCAAATTAAGTAAATACGCAAATTATACAAACTATACACAGATAATTTTTTTTTTTTTGGAAGTGTTTAAAAATAATGAATTTTTGGTGACTGGTGGCACTACACACAGATCCTTTTTTTCATAGTTTAAAAATCATGCATTTTTCGTGAATGCTTGCTCTATACACAGGTCATTTTTTTCAGATGGGGTTAATTTTTATTTAAACAAATCAGGGGTCTCACTCTATCAGAAGTTGGCTTATTTGCGATAAGCCTGAAAGTGCCTTTCCCCTAGACATCTTGGCTAAAGCTTATCTTATCTCAGATTTTAATATTGCAGAGCGTTCAAGTGTTTTGAGCACTGCAGCTTTCACCCTTTCGCCATAGTAGAGTTCACCAATGTATTTACTCCGTCTTAGCACGTAATTTTTTTAATAAATTCGCATAAGGCTAAATTTGATCCGTGTGTCCCCACCTTTTATCACGAGATCAAAAAGGCAATAAACATTAAAGAGTATATTTACATTTCTTATATATATATATATATATATATATATATATATATATATATATATATATATATATATATATGTTGTGATGAGATAACCCAACTTCCCCATTCACGATAATGGACGGTCTGGTGGCCGATAAAGTACGACCACAGGAAACAGTAAGGAGAGCGACAAAAAGAAGGTCTTCGTTTACTAACACCAATGCGGTTAGCTTACTCCTGACTCTGTCTCTGTATTTTGACATACCTACATCCGATTATAAAATTATTATTGAAAACCACACTCGGGTTTACTTTGTTTATTATATCTTGTACGAGATATAACAATATATGTATGCATTGAATAAATTACAGACATTATGTCTGCTAATTTTTAACAAAATCCGTTCATACTTACGAATAACCTTCAGCGTATTGATGTTGAAGGATGAGAGAACTGTGCTATATCTGTTTAAATTTCTTTTATTTTAATTTCTCAAGTACTTTCGATCTTTTTCTAAGATCATTATCTGGGGCGCAAGCAATACAAAGCTATATGTTGTTCATTAATATAAGTACTCATACATATTTGTGCGGTGATATCCATTAGCCTAACTCATTTATTATGCTTGTAAATAAAGCGGTTGACATTGTGCTGATCTTTCATTAGAATGTGAAAAATTATCCATTATATAATATATATATATATATATATATATATATATATATATATATATATATAAAGAAAGAACAGTAAGATATATAATCCGGTGTTCTTATGGATATGTTTATTTTTGCAAAATAATGATCAATGTAAATTAAATTAATTTCGTAGCTTTTAGCTTCCATTTTTGAAACATGGTTAGAACTGTGTAGCGAAAAAAACATATTTTAAATAAATCAATTTATAACACACACACACACACACACACACACACATACATATACACATATATATATATATATATATATATATATATATATATATATATATATATATATGCGAATGCCAGTGTGTCAGTGCATCACACTTTTTTCAAATTTACTCTTAAAGGCCGTAGCTCAACATATCATACCATTTTGGAATCAGGCTGACTCGGTGAGCAAATTAAAAACATTCTGGTTCGGATTCGAACCCGCAATCCTGAAATTCTAGATTCCCAGTTATTATTACTGCGACTGTTTTTGGCGATTTTTTAGGTGATTTATTTTATTTTACCTTATTTTTATTTATTTTTTTTTTTTGTGGCAAACTTTTCTGTACATTAACAATTTTTACAACTTGGAAATAAATTTAGGAATAATTAAAATTAATTTCGAAATCCAGCGAAAGTCACCAGTAAAGTAAGAATAGTTGTTTTTAATAAAAGTAAGGACCTACGTTCATCAAAATTGTCTTTAAATTAAGTGGTGGCAGAAGAATTATCATTGAACTTTTAAAAGGTAGGCTTAGATATTAATGTAATAGTTAAAACTTTTGAGTTCTTCTGTAGTATATTTTTGCTTAGCACATACGGCAGCTCTATGCCTCGCAAAAAGAAATCTCCCCCAAAAGAGGACCATATTGCAATCAATAGAGCCAAGTTAGTAGCGAGGAAAAGAAAGTCCCCTGCAAATGAAAACCTACATCAATGAAGTAAAGAGACATTCCAAAGCTAGGAATATGCAAAGACTCTCAAATTCCTCAAAAATAACCATCCGCAGGCGTTAGCTTAAATTCCACCCGATAAAACGGCTGTTAAGCTCGTAAGCTATTACAAATACTGTTTACAATTTAACATAAAACTCAATTTACATAACAATTTCTAAAAGCTTATTTTACAAATATTTTCACCTGAGTTTTATAATCATTTCATCCGACGCAAAGCAATGAAACGTTTGCTTAGAGTGAAAGAATATGAAAAATAAATAAAGGAAAAACAATTAAACAGAGAGAACAATGAGTTAAGAATATAGAAAATAACGATTGACATTGCATTTTAATTTTTGGAAAGCAAATTTACTGAAGAGAGTCCCACAAGCGAGAATGGCGAGAAAAAATACTGTTAGTACACACCTTACGGTTACATCAAGCATTTTCGACAGTGAAATAAGATATCTCGCTTCCAATCTATTAATGTTTGTAAATTCGTAATGTCGCGATATCAAAGTTAAAGATCCCGAGAAAAAATGACCATGAGAATTTTGTTTCGTGGCATATTAACCTCTATGGATTAATATGGATAAAGTGATTGACGCCGAGATGCCACGTCAGGGCTGATGACATTGCAGATTCTTCTTCGTTTTCACTAATAATCTCTAAATGCATACTAAATACACCGCACCAGACGTGACAACAATATTTAAACCATGTACGAATATCATTCTTATAAATGTGTAACATAGTTTCTGGCTAGCAAAATTGTCCGACACGTCACAGTGAACCAGTTTTCCAAGAACCACTGTCCTGGGTATGACGATAAACTACATCCGTATCCTGGGTAAGACAATAAACTATATTCAAGAGCAAGGCCTCTGATAAGGAGGCTTTGAGGAGCGAGGAACCACCTCTTAATTGCTGTTATTCCAAGGTCCACCCTGACCCGAGGTAGTAGCAAATAGTTGTCCCCCCACCACAAAAAAAAAGAAAAAAAAAAGGGATCCATACACTATGAAAGTGTAAAAATAGGTTTAATACAAACAATACGTTTTTGTAAAAAAATTAGCAGCAATAATTTTTACTCAAAAAAATTATATATAATATATTGCTGGTAATATTTTTTTTTAAGAAAAAATTATTAACAGCAATACATTTTTGAAAAAAAATATAACCAGAAATACATTTTTTTGAAAAAAAAAATATAAAAAAAAAAATTCCAGCAAAAAAATTTGTCGGCATTAAATAACCCACTGAGGTGTTGATATGCCGTAAAACAAAAAAAAAAAAAAAAACAGCAATCAAACAAACCAAGCACCAGAGCAATTGATTCAAGCGGAAAACGTTAGTCCGAGAATGTCTAACTGGTCACTCTCTTGGATTAATTGATTGGCTTATTTGTTTTACGGTATATCAACTGCTTTATGACTCATTTTATACCGAAATTTAATTTTCTTGTGAGCTTTATGTCATTCTGATTTCACAATTGTATGCATGGTAGATGATACTCAGATTCTCTGCATATACATGTTTTGAGGAGATAATTATTAGAGGTGTCGATATCCGTCTTTTTTTGTAGTTTTGTTGAAGTTATATTTTAGAATACAGTTTGATTTCTTTAAGAAATTGTAGGTTATTATATGAATTAATCTCATAAAAGTACTTTCATGTTGGTTGGTCGATTTCTTTTCGCCGTATGCCAAACTCATTGGATTATTTTATACCGATATCTAAATCTTTTGAACAATTTTATGGGTTCAACAAAATGTATTTTGAAAGCAATTGTATGCCTTCAACTACAAATATAATGTATTGGTGATTATTTTCTTATAAAATGCATTGTTGGTATTTCTACTATAAAATGTATTGCTGGTAATGTTTCTTTAAACAAAGAAGGAAATAAAAAAAGAGTAAAAAGAAACAGAAATGTCATTATGTAAAAACAACACAAAAAAACCACAAACATTAGGAAGGAAGATTAATACGGAGTTGATGAATAGAAATAAATAAATAAATAATGATACGAAAGAAAGAAAGAATAATAATTATAAAAAAGAAAGTAAGAAAAATCAAAGAAGTAAATGATAATAAAGTAAAAGAAAGAAAAAATAAAAAGAAAGAAAGAAAAAATGAATGAATAAATGGAAGAAAGAAAGAAAGAAAATTGTAGAAAGGAACAATAATGTAAAGCAGAAATAAAAAAGGATAATAGTTAAGAAAGAAAGAAAGAAAACAGAAAGAAAGAAAGAAAACAGAAAGAAAGAAAGAAAGAATAATTATAAAAAGTAATAAAGTTGAAAGAAGTAAATGATAATAAAAATAAATAAAGAAAAATTAAATAAGTAAAGAATGATTGAATAAATGAATTAAAGAAAGAAAGAGAGAAAGAAAGAATCAATGCAAGACAGACATAAAAAAGATAATAATTAAGAGAGAAAGAAAGAAAGAAAGAAAGAAAGAAAGAAAGAAAGAAAGAAAGAAAGAAACAAACAAACAAACAAACAAACAAACAAACAAACAAAAAACCAAACAAAGAAAAAATATTCACTATATTCTCATAGGTCGAGCCCTAGCAGGTTTTACCACTCCGGGACAGTGTGAACCTGGGAACAACAGCAATTAAAAAGTGGTTTCACACTCATCAAAACTTTAAATCCCCGGATCAGAGGCCTTGCTGCCGGATGGAGTTTACCATCATACCCAGGGCTACAGTCAGCTGGAGTTTAGTATCAGCCATGATGAAAGAATGTAGAAAAGAATGCGGTTTCGATAATTATTATGTTATTTTAATGCACATTTTGCCATTTATTATATGGCCGCAATATTTCTGTTTATTAAGTTTTAAATTCATCCTGTGTGTACCGAAATAATTTATATCTATCTCTTGTTAAAACTGAATCGTAAGTAAGCAGAAAATGTCAGTTTATTTCTATTTAAAGAAAACATGAAATAAATTCAATCTTGACTTCTAATTATTTTATACATAAAAGTAGACATAAATTATATACTTTTTTTAAATATTGAAATATTTTGGAGAATTTAGCATTCTACAGATTTGATCATGATATTAGTTCTCGCAGCGTTCCGGCATTAGTGTCGTCTGCCATTTTACATGGCTGCTAATTCGTCGAACGCAACGGAAAAAAATGCAATTATCTAAATAAGTCAAAATAATCTGATTAATTAGGTTTCTAAAAAACTGTACCGAATCATTTAAACGAGTGAAAAAAATAGTAATTTTGCTGAATTAAATTTTCTTATATTTGTTAATACAAATATTTAATATTTTCAATTACTACTAATAAAAAAGACATTACCAATTTATTCAAATATACCGAATTTTCAGTTCTTTTTAACTGAGTTTGTTTGAAGACGATGTCATAAAAATAGTGTTTTTGTATTTAATTGATGATAAACTTGATTTTATTTAGTGAAACTAATATGTTGTTGAATTATTATTTTTATTATTATTACATTAATTAAATTCGTAAATATAGTCTGTAACTGAATTGGTTTTATTAATAATAAAAGTAATAGTAAAACTTATTTTACCCAGTTTGAAGTACAAGTATTAGGCTATTTCTAAAAAAAAAAAGAAATAATATGAATGACAATGTGAAAAATTCAAAAATAACAAATCGGTTGAAAAATCGAAACTCTAGATGAAGAATTACTTATGTTTAGAAGATTCTATTTCTGTTCGGTATATGCAGGCTGCGTTAGGTAATTGAGAATCGATCATTAGCCGATCATAACTGTTGTACAATATAATATAAATAGTTTCTTTCAAAATTATTGTGAGCTGAAAAATGCAGATTTGATAACCAAAGCAAATTTTTGCCCATAATTTGTCATTCTTTCTTTCTTTCTTTCTTTCTTTCTTATTAACTTTACTTTTACTTTCTTTCTTTTTACTTTTTTCTTTCTTTCTTAATTAACACTTCTTTCTTTCTTATTAACTTTTCTTTCTTTCTTTTCTTTCTTTATTATTAATTTTTCTTTTTGTTTTTATTTACTTTTTCTCTCTTTCTTACGTTGTACTTTCTTTCTTTCTTTCTTTCTTAATTACCTACGTTTTTCAACCTTAATAACTTTATTTATTGTTAACATTTCTTTTTCGCTTTACTTACTTTCTTAATTACCTATTTTTTTCTTTCGTTCTTTCTTAATTATTACACTTTCTTCCTTTTTTTCTGTCTTAATTATTATTTTCATTATTTCTTCTTTCATTCCTTTCTTTCATTCTTAATTATTCTCCTTTTTTATTTCTGCCATACATTGATTTTTCTTTCTACGTTTCTTCTTTATTTTTTCTTTCATTCATTCATCCTTTCTTTCTTTTTGTTTAATTTTTCTTTTTATTCTTATTATCATTTACTTCTTTCATTTATCTTGCTTTTTTCTTTATAATTATTCTTTCTTTCTTTCTTTTTACTTTCTTTTTATTATTTTCTAGCAGCATGGCACGGCGTTGCCCGTGCTTGATTCAAAAATCGTACGACTTATACAGCAATCGCTATCACTTGACTTAAAATATTTTTGCCCTTCTTTGCCTTTAAAGGAGTGTCCTTTGCCGTGCTGATGTTGCTACATGCCTTACTTCTTGCCTATCTCACACTGCGAATGTTTTTCTAAGCGCTATACTAAACATTAAATCTGTTACGAAAAAAGAACTAAACAAAATGAACACAAAACGATCAGCTTTAAAAAAGGACACGTAACTGGAAAAACCGAATGAAAAAAGAATGTTAACAACAAATACTTTCTTCACACCTAACCCAGTTCTGCGGAATCAGAATCAACGTTGAGTTTAACCAAGCGAATGAGCCAATTGGAGTAAAGTGTCATGCAGATTTAAATTTTCCCCACTTGTGACGAATGCATCTATCGATTTTTTTGCATGCTAGTTAAAATTCGTGTCAGTCAGCTGTTGGCACTCACGCTGGCCAATAGAATTTTCCTGCCTATTTGTGGCAGCCAGCTATAGGCTGTCACTCAGGCCAGTAAAAATGGCCGCAAACTATATGAAAACTGCCGTAGAAGCATGAAAAAATCGATTATTTCCACTATCGATGAGAGTTGAGAAATGCAAAGTTGGCCTTGGCCTTCCCGCTAACTTGGAGCATGTGCATTTAAATTTTGGAGCAAATCCGTCGAAAATTGCGGCCGTGCATTCGTTACACACACACACACACACACACACACACACACACACACACACACACACACACACACACACACACACACACACACACACACATCCTGCCTTTTATAGATATAGATTTACTTATTTTCATTCACTTTGTATTACTCCTCCTCCCATATGTTTTTCTTTTTACAAAATCTCATTTCTCCCTCTTCCATATTTCTTTATTTCTTTCTTTCATTCTTTAATTTCTTTGATTAATTCTTTGTTACATTATGTCTTTCCTTTCGCTTTATTTTTTTTTGTAGTTTTTTCTTTCTTTCTTTTCATAAATTACTCTATTTCTCTTGTTTCCTTTTCTTCTTCCTTTCTTAATTTCTGTCTTTCTTTCTTTTCGTTCACTATTTGTCCCTCCTCCCTCTACCTGTTTTTTTTTCCTTTTTGTTTTCATACATTGCCCATTTTTCCTTCAGAAATTCTTAAAACTTCCTGCTTAATGAGAAGAACTCTAGAAAAATCTATACGCACACAACCATGCAAATACACGCTAAGTTCCCAGTGTCTGTGAATGCTCTAATGATTGCGACCAACGGCGTCCATGTCGTACCAACCTTTCGTGACGCTGGATATAATGTCCAACCGTAAAATCATGGTGATGGTGTTGAATATAGAAACAACATCACTTGATAAGACGCCAGAAGTGTTGAAACAAAATGGCTATTTTTATAACGATTTTATAACATATTTATGTTATAATTTTGGAATAAATAATTATATTTGCTCTACTCTGTGTTGAGCAATCTTTTAAGAATAATAATTATAGGTTATTGAAATTTCTTCCGTATACACCAATCCTATACTTGGGCACATATATATAAGTGAGGCTGAGCGATTTCATTTTAAGCATCTCATCACATCCTGCATGTGGTCTCCGCTCTCCTTACTGGAAACCATTCACTAATACGTCGTTCGCATTGTTGGGAGGGAGCAACACATACGGCTATATAATACCAATTTCTATACTCGGGATTGTCCCAAATGACGACATCCAAAGGCTATAAAATACTAAGTTCCTCTACTGAGGATTCTCCTAGGGGAATTAGGATACGATACTATTGTGAGACCGTAACATACCTACAACATGGACTCTTCCAGGACTATATAAAGTATGCGATATAACACTCTAAAAGGAGAAAAGAGGAGGAGGAGAGAGAGTATTCTAATACCGTAGTATCAGCCGCGTGCGACTACCAATATTGGACACTAGCACATAGGAAGCTCCGCTTACACTTACACTATCTTTGTAACCTTTTTGTTTAATATATCTTTCTTACCTCTAATTCCGTGTTTTCCTTCCGTGGTCCCGACTTTGGCCCCATATCAGATACCCATAGACATAGTAAAAGGAATTTAAACAATCTACCCCGGTAGATTGAATAAATAATCATCTTGTAATAATAAAAATGATGAGGACAACTGTGTAGTTCTAAGTAATAGATATCATAAGTTTCATTTGTCACATTATATTAGTAAGTGCATGTGTTGCATATATTGCACAAAAATTCCATTTCCCTAATGATATTTTTCTAATTTTTAAATAAAAAAAATCGAGAAATATGTTAAACATTTTATTATTTTCATCATTCATTTATTGCGGTGTCAATATATAAGTAAAAAATAAAATAATTAAATGACGCATAGAAGATGAGTGAAAGAGCGTGTGAAGAAAATAGACGAACGATCTATAAGTTGACACCGCCACTTGGAAACACTGAATACGGCGACTAATTGCGTACGTATGCACGCAACAAGGCATGGACGCGCATATACGTCCTGTCCCACACTGTTTTGTGCGAGCTGCAATGCGTGAATGTTCAGATGACAATCTTTTCCTCCCACTACTATAAAACACCTATATACGCAAATCCAAAATTCAAAATTAATCAGTTTGTCTGACGATCGCAAAGAACGTGAAACCCAGGGTCGCAAACTGACATCAACGCAAATAAATATGTTAGCACTATTGCTGATATTGAGCTCTTTCAATAAGTACCGCATATATATAATATATAAGTAATATATATATATATATATATATATATATATATATATATATATATATATATATAAATATATATATATATATATATATATATATATATATATATATATATATATATATATTATGAAATGGACAAAAAGCCGACAATTATTTTAAGACATTTTTATGTTAATACATTCTTTTTATAGATACAAGTATTTAAGTAAATGCTCTGTTTATAATAAACAGTATTAAACAACATTTCTGGGACATTCAGGCCGGTAAATGTTTAATACTGTTTATTATAAACAGAGTATTTACGTAAATATTTCTATTTATAAAAAGAATGCATAAACATAAAAATTCTTATATATATATGTATATATGTATATATGCCCCAAAATAGGATTGGTGTATACGGAAGAAATTCCAATAAGCTACAGATACTATTGAATATAGAAACACCATCACTTGATAAGACACCAGAAGTGCTAAAACAAAATGGCTATTTTTGTAATGATTTTTATGACATATTTATGTTATAATTTTCGAATAAATAATTATATATATATATATATATATATATATATATATATATATATATATGTGTGTGTGTGTGTGTGTGTGTGTGTGTGTGTGTGTGTATCGGTGTTGGGTTGGCTTTGTGTATGGGTGCATTTATTTTAGAATGATTCTGGAATGAGCATATGTCAATATAAATATTGTAAAAATTATGCATATATTCATATTGTTGCATGCATTTTGTAATGCATCTTTAACCCAATTTAGCACTAAGATTTTCCACCACCCTTCTGTCCTCTTGTCAGTGATATTATAAAACGGTATTATTTTCAAAAAGGCTTTACCTTATGTTAATATGGCGTCCTGGTTCGATGTCATTTTGGTTACAGTTTTATAGTTGTGTTCTTCAAAGTGTCCTTTACAACAATCAATATTTAATCTGAACTAACATACATTCATATAAAGAGAAGAACGTTATAATGAGATATAATTATGATTTCTGAGTGACACTTTAACAGAAAATGAGGTAGAATAATTTAGACAAACTGATTTAAGCAGACTGAGTTAGCTAGATAAATAGATAGATGTTAATAGTTATGGTAATGGTAATATTAGACATTTCCTTATAAGGGTATTTTAAATATTCATGAAGTGGAAAGCCAGAACTACTATTGGTTGACATTTATGAAATATTTCTATTAAAAAAATGTCAAGGAAAAGTTTTCCGAAGTATACTAACAGTGATAGATAGATAGATATATAGAGATAGATAGGAACAGGCTGAGATAGATAGATAGATAGATAGATAGATAGATAGATGATAGATAGATAATAATGAATATTGAACAAACTGGATATATATATATATATATATATATATATATATATATATATATATATATATATATATATATATATATATATATATATATATATATATATATATATATATATATATATATATATATATAGATAGATAGATAGATAGATAGATAGATATGAATTGAGATAGGTAGATAGATAGATAGATAGATATATAGGAACAGGCTGAGATAGATGATAAAATGAATAGATAGATAATGAACAAACTGGATATATATATATATATATATATATATATATATATATAGAATGATAGATAGATAGATAGATAGATAAAACGATCTGACAAAAGATGTGTATATATATATATATTATAAACAATAAAATTAGGATTATTCTATTATATATATATATATATATATATATATATATATATATATATATATATATATATATATATATATATATATATATATATATATATATATATATATATATATATATACATATATATATATATATATATATATATATATATATATATATATATATATATATATATATATATATATATATATATATATATATATATATATATTTATATATATATATATATATATATATATATATATATATATATATATATATATATATTGAACGTTATGTTAACCATCAGCTACTCAGGGAAAGATATACCACTCTGTCTCTCCAGGTTCTCGAACATTTTCTAGATTTGTCTATCTCTACTAACCAACCTTTCTTGCCTATTTAGCCTGGTACGTTTTAACGCCCCCTACACATGCAGCAGAATCGAAGCATAAAAGTAGCGAAATGAATATGTCCGCTTATGCTGTGTAACAAAATATCTCAAACTCTCCGGCCAAAAACACCATGGTGGAAAGTAAAGCCATTACCTTATCAATCAGATGTCGAGTAAATAGATATTCGTAAAATGATCTCCTTCCAATCCGCTAATTGCCGGTCAGCTCTGGCCTGTCTCTGATCTTTGTAGGCGACTCCGGCCATCCAGAGGTTGGACTCACCGGAGAGTTCATGACGTTGATTGATTCATGAATGCGTCCTTCTTCGCCTACTTTTCTTTTCCCCCCGTCTCTTGGAGTCTGTCTATCTGGTTTCCTGGATGGATGTTCGGTCTAAACATTTGGGAGTTGGTCAATAGTGATTTGTTATTTGATTCATGTAGATGTGGAAAGATAAATTTAGACATAAAACATTGCTTTTATTACAGCACGATTAGACGTTTGTTATCAAAATCTGTTCATATATTGCTAGCACAAACGGGCTTATATATATATATACATTAATTACACGTGCGTTATTGTACTCATCTTTGTTATCGTTATCAAGACGTTTCGATCGTTGTACCTTCTTGCCTTCCATCAAATCCAAATCTCTATCGAAATAATCAACGTGTGTAGGACGTTCTCGTTCCGTTGACCATATCTAGAGTTATCTCGACTAGTTCTTAAAGACAGAATGCATGGTCATCAGTAAGTGGATGAACTCGAAATGCGATTTGCAGGTCGGGAAGATTAGAATCAAGCAGACGCGAGAGTTTAAATATCTGGGAAGCGTTTTGACAGAAGACGGTATGTCCGACACTAAGATACGTAGACGTGTTGGTATGGCCAAGGACACATTCCAAAATCTGGGCAGAGTATTGCGTGACATGAGAGTTTGTTTAGTAACGAGAAAATATATATATATAATATATATATATAACATCCGTATATATCTTTACGGTAGTAAAAAAAAGACTATTTATAAAAAGATGAAGACAAGACTCGAAACGAAATCAGGTTTATCACGGATCCATCCAATGAGCAACACTTTTTTTGGAGGTAAAAAAAAAACATTAATGAGGTCTCTCATTTTTTTGTTGATAAATGTGTTTATCCATGATTAGAAAACAATGACTGACTTACATAAAGTAAAAAATGGAGACTTTTTTATATAAACAAAAATTCTTTCAAGGCTTTTATATACCTTAAAAAAAAATAGTGTCAAAGATTATATATATATATATATATATATATTTAATTCACTTTTCAATGAAAATATATAATAAATATATATATATAAATGAACGTCACTAAAATATAGCCTTTGTTAAAATGGGATAACGTTAATTGTGATTTTTTTTAATTATGTAAACGAATATATATGTCATATATTGATATTCCAGCAGCAAACAGTCGCTTTTGACCAAATCTTTCTAATTGTGTATCCGATAGTTGGAATTTGGATAAGTTTGTTATTATATCTTTTTGTAATAGACCTTGGACAATTTTTATTGTTATTCAGTATTTTGAGTTCATTTTAATCAACTATGATGATAAGAAGCATATCCTAGTTTTAATCATGGATAAAGATATTTATCAACAGAAAATGAAACCTCATTAATGATGACAACATCAATGAAAAGTAAATGAAAACAAAGCTATAAAAGAAACACAAAATTCACAAGCAACATCAAAATTTTTCTAAAATGAAGACTTTTCCTGGATAAAACTTATTGAATACCATCCAAAACACCCCATTTAGTCTTGAACTACCAAAAACATAACCAAACATACCAATGAGACCAATTTCCATCAGGATATAGAACCCACGGTCTGTCCACTAAACAAAAATCTTAACCTCACACTTTGGCACTTTTCCATCACATATAAAAAATTCAGATGACCTCCTAAACAAATTCAAAAAGAAAATACAAATATATGTAGTTTAGATATAAAATCTCTATACACAAATGTCCCCTATAGAGAATGTGCCTTTAAATCTACTAAAAAGGTACAACAAAACAAAAATTAATAGGTTACCATTTTTTATAAAATCATAAAAATATGCCAACTAATCAAGAAAGGAATGTTTCTTTATTTTTGATAAACCAAATTTTTTTCGTAGAGTTGGTTAACTATAGGAGAAAAATTTCAGTGGCATTCTATATGAATCTATTTTTTTATAACGTTTTTAACCCATCTAAAAAACATTCTATCTTCAAACTCTTATACTTTTCAGATGCATGTGTTGGTCGTATTAATATATGTTTACAAAATACTAATTTAATAGATATTTCTCAACCAGCTTATCACAATTATAAATTTTCTAAAGAAAATGAAACCAACTACATTCTTAAAATTCCTAGATATCATTTTACAAAAACAATAATAAACTTAATTTTGACATTTATAAAAAACATTTACAAACAAAAATCAGAATAATGGGGTTACCATCAACTCCTATAAATTAAATTTGGAATAATTATAGGTTTATATTTAAGAGCATATAAGAATTTATATTATATATATTTACCCAATAGAAACATACATAAAAACATATTCAAAACCCTACAGTGTTCATATAATTTCATCCATGACAAGAAAAAGCTGACTAGAAAAATATTTCAGCCTTTCAAAAAATAAGTTCTATAATATTAAATTATACAAGAACAGATATTAATACTACTTTCATTTAACTAACGTTAAACGTTACAGCCTTTTCCCATTTAAATAATCTCAAAATAATGACAGCGGCCTTATGGATATAATCAGATCTTCAAACATCCATAGCAATAAATATTTTGAAACAGAATACATTGGAGAAACACACAGAAATTTTTTAAAAAATCCAGATATCTATAAATATATATATATATATATATAATATATAAATATATATATATATATAAATAAATTCAACCACAATTTTGATTTTAAAAATGCTACACATAAATAAAAAAAAAATAATTCAATAGGAAAATATAAACAAATATATATATGTATAATGAATTTTATCCAAATATTAATCTACTTATTTTTTTTTTTCGCTCAATATCAGAGATAGAGCTAAACATAACCATATAAATTAAAACAATAAGGATTACAAATTATCTACCTGTCAAAACAATAATGTTTAAATCAAAAAATCAAACAAACAAATAACCAGCTTTAAAATAACAAACAAGAATATTTTTTTTTTTCAAAAATTGAAAAAATAAATTTAAACATAAAATGTAAATGATGTAATTTTTCAGTTGATCCAATGAATATATAATAGCATTTCTAAATTGAAATTCTAATTGGAAACGACATTTTTGTTTTTGAGACATTTATAAACACTTCCAATGTTTCAATTTCAACATTTGGACATACAAATGCGTATGTATAAAATAACACCACCAGTATACATATTGTTTTTTTGCCCACATATGTTTATATATTTATGAGTCCCGACGGACGAACAAGCATGTATAATATGTCTGCATACATCATAAATGTTTGAATTTAGTTACGATGAATGACAAAACGACGAAATTTCCCCCACCACTTTTCCACAATAACACCAATACACTAACAATCTACATAAACCCAATTTTTTAAAAACATTAATCAGTTTGTTGACGATCGCTAAAACTTTTGAAATGTGGGTCAAAACTCACATGTATATCCAATAAATATATATATATATATATATATATATATATATATATATATATATATATATAAATTTTCTTTTCAGATGAAAAATTGATCAATGTGGTAGAAATAAATCACGTTGTTTTGTCTCCAGTTCCAAATAAAATCAACATGAACGAAAATACGGTAATAAACCTACAATTACTATTTATCACTAAGTTTTAAAAGTTTATTTAATATATCCATAATAAATTTTAATCTGTGCATTTTATTGCATGTGAATAATTAATACATTTTTTAACATCAATCCATCTTTGTTAATTTAGGTCAGACTGGGTTTATAGCCACGGTGGCAATCGATGAAGGCGAAAAAAAAATAAAATATAAAAAAACAAAAAGTTGATTGTTTCGGATAAATTTAAATTTGCCTCAGAAATAAATAAAAATACTGTATCAAATATATAACCATAATGGATTACGGGTTTTACAAAAGGAATAAAAATATATATATATATATATATATATTTATATATATATATATATATATATATATATATATTATATAATGTAGTTTAAAAATAAAAATTTGGATATAAAAAAAAACTGGTCATCTATCTGTAAATGGGATCTTTAAAATTTGATTTTTTTTCTGGCCATCAAATTCCATGACCAAAGATATTTTTGTAGAAAATTCATTTGAATAATTTTTTTTTAAACTTTCAAAACACCTGAATGTAGAAAGAAATTTCAGTAATCATGTCTTCAGAAGATACAAACAATCCGAGACAGCTGCATCTTTGAACCAATAAAATATAGGAAACTGAGTTTTTTATTTATCGATTTGGCGAGTAGGCATTGAAAAAAATAGGTTTTTTAAACTTCAATCTTCCATGAACATATTTTGGGATTTAAAATCTAACCAATAAACGTATGATATAAAAAATGTGTTCAGTATTTTGGAAAAAATCTACAAAGTTGTTTGTAATTATTTTCTAAAATAATTGTCAGAAAATAAAGTTTGGGCATGTTTTATATATATATATATATATATATATATATATATATATATATAGGGTTTACACATATCGGATTCTAATGGTCTTAATAGCCGTCAAATTCTGGGGAATATTTTAAAATCTTGATAATTGAAAAATTAATTTTTTTTTTTTTACTAAAAATAATTTCATCGATAACGCAAAATCAAAATGTTTACAATTGCTATAAACGCTGTTAAGGATATTAACTTTTTTTTTTCATAAGACTATTGATAAAGAAAATCTGATCAAAAAACATAACAGACTTAATATTCCATTTTCTAACCCAAGAACAATGACTAAATTGTCGTTTAAATATTTTCACACTTGATTTGTGAGCTATCAGATATATTTAGCAAATTGTGAACTGGAAAATAAATAAACAGTCAAGAAATTCAATAAAATTCGGCAGATTGGCATCAATCTTTTGATGATGATGTATCGAATTTTTGTGTTGTTTGGAATAAAAATCACTTCTGGAATAAATTCCTTTAATCAATAAATGAATTACAATAATTTTGCCTCATATCAAAATCTTTTTTTGTTCAAGAACTTGATTACGCAACAGAAAAGGCATCACATGCGCTTTATTTTAAAAATTGCAAAAAAGATTTAAGTTTAATTAAACCATTATTATAGGCATCAAAGTACAAAAAAATCCACCCAAATCCCAGTAAAATGATAAATAATTAAGATGGACAAAATTTTCCCAAAGACACATATTAGTAAATAATGGACAGGTTTTAGTATTTTTTTTTTGGCAGACTAAAAAGAGCGTATTATAATTGTGACGTCACCCCGGCCTCTCTGCTATCCTGTGACGACCAATGTAACTTGGTATTGGTCGCGGCGCCAAATGTGACGTTCTAACCCTTGGCTGATTCGGATGGGAATCTGGTTAGATTCGGTATCAGCTTTGTCGTTCCCAGCTCGCCTCCAACGTCTGGTTACCGAAGTAACTGCTTTGATTTCTAGTCTAACCTACCCACGTTGTGATTTGATCTTAGGTAGACGAAATCAATCAGTCGCCGGGCCGTAATGCAAGCCGAATTCGAGCAAAGGTGACATCGCACAAGTATACGTAAAAGAAAATCAAGTTACAACTCGAAAGATGTGTTAAAAAAAGAATAAGAAATATTTTTTATATCTGGTTGCTGAATACAGGACTGCATCTTTCTCCCAAACCGCTAATATGGATACGTGACACTTTGCGTTTTTGTTAGGCGAGTCTTAATATCTTAAGTTGTTTTTCAATAAAACTTTTTTTTTTGGTGTATCTTCAGGCGATATTCGTAAAACTTGTTTTGGTGGTGTGAGTCTAAGTCGTTCTTCAAAAATAAATTGTTTTTTGGTTAGAAGTTGAAGTCGGAATGCGTGGATCTTCAGTCAGCTTCCTGCGAGGCTGGTCTCAGAGCTCACAGCTCAACTCTGTCTGCGTCTGTCACTTTGAACTCTGCGTCTCTCCAACTGCTGAAACTGCTGTTTCTACTCGCTGTAACTCTGTTTATATGGACGCCGACCAAAACCGGGTGGGGGCTTGTCGTGGTTTGGGTTCCTCGATAATTCTAAATCCACAATAAGGATTTTCTTTGTTTTCGGACAGGAAAATTTATCACTTTCCATTTTGGAAGTCCTTTACTTTCTGTTTAGAGGGGTTCTTAAGGGAATTGTCCCCCCAAATTCTTCCTTTCTCATATTGGTATCTCACACCAATCCCCTCAGAGGGCGTCAACAGGTTTTCCTTCTTTCTCATAGTGGTATCTCACACCAATCCCCTCAGAGGCGTCAACAGGCCTCCCCTCCTTCTTTATGTTTACTTCATTCGCCCACCGCTCACGCCACCATTCAGCCAATGAACGCACGCCAGTTAACAATTATCGCTCAAAGAAAAAAAATTATCTTCCTTTTTTTTTTTTTTTTTTTTTCTCGACCAGACCCCTACGACTCGTAGTGTGGTCCTTAATCTCTATCTTAACCGAATGTCATCTGGAATTTATCAACGAGATTTTCGCCAAGCGTTCAAATGGGTGGTCAACTGGTATCCTCAACGTCTTCGCACTTCTGTCGCCAATTATCTGTCCAGGTAAAACTTTTATCATGTCCAGGTCTGGACATAAAACAGGTGTCTCTTTCCAAAACCAAATGATATCTCCGAAAGATAGTTAATGGTTTATTCTTTTCTTTTTCTTCCTCTTCCTTTTTTTCTTTGGGGTGGTCTCAGCTGACATTTTTCTCGGTCAGTGCGTGACCTAATTACGATTATCTTCCAGCATTCTGTTTTGTAGGCCACTTGACCAATTTGAAATTTTCATTATTGCCATGGGCTGATTGCTATCTTTTATTCGCCGCGTCATAGCATAAATTAATTCCGACAGATACGAGATCTTATTAATTTCCTATCTTCTGCGAAAAAAAATACTTTTTTCGCAAATGAAAATAAAATCTTTACCACTTTCATTTTGTTAAAAAAAATAACATCGCTCAGTATGTCTTTCGTGATAGCTTCTTCTCGCCTTAATTATTTCTTTTTTTAATTTTCACGCAACCGCTAAATAGTTCACAGTAAAAATAGTTTCACAAGAACTTAAAGCAAATTTTTTTTAAATTTTTTTATTTAAAAAAAATATTTTAAAAAAAAATGGTATATATATATATATATATATATATATATATATGAATATATATATTACATATATATAAGTTATATAATTATACAAACATATGAAAATCGTGATTGACATAAAATGGATAAATTGTCTATTCAAATTGAGATGAAAAAAAATGGAGTTCCATGTCCATTGCAATCATAATTCGGAACTATGTTCGCAAAAAAATATATATACATCTATGCTATATACTGTACTTGAAAAAATTTTGCATTATTTCATTTCAATGTTCAAAATTTTTAAAATATACAATCTTTTTTATTTTGCGTTTTGACAATATTTGTTGTAATTTAATGTTAAAAGTGAGACGGACGTCTGATTAAAAGTGTCTTTAATATAAAATAAATAAATAAAATTCTGTAGAAATCTTCAATAATAAGGATGAAAAATTTCTTATTTTTTTTAGAAAACACTGTTTTCATTTTACGTTATTGCCATCAATGAGATAAGTATGGAGCATGTGTGCTGATAGGTGGTAATTGGATGAACAAAACTGCTCCAATATTCCAATTTCATCGTAAACATACATAAAAATTTTTGTTCAAAGGAAATATATATATATATATATATATATATATATATATATATATATATATATATGGATATTATTTTTTTATATTTTTTTCCAGTATAAAATTATTTACTGATTTGTAGTTACTAAACTAAAACAAAGGATGATTTTTTTCCCGGATGTAATTTAGATGAGATTGTTCTATTTATAGTTTTGTTAAAAACCTGATTTTTAAATGTTTATTTGGTATTGATTTAGTGACAGTTTATGGAATTGAAATGGAACAATATTTATATATATTTTTTATATATAGTCGCTCAAATTTATAATTATACCATGTGCATTATCGTAGGTAATTCCGCTTTGCCCCAATGAATACGACCAACTGCGAAATTGTTTTAAAATGGATTGTTTCAGAATAGGTATTAGAAAAAGCATAGAAAAGAACAAATAGAACGGGAAATTATGTTAGAGCCATTTAAGGAAATCCTCTCTGAAAACGGCAAGCATTTTTAACGACTTTGTAAATATACTTACAAAATCAGAACTTTTATTGATATTAACACACAATCAATAAAAATTGATACAAAGCTATTATATAAATGAAATATATATATATAAATATATATATATATATATATATATATATATATATTCTCTTTTATTCAAAATTAAATACATATATATATTTATTTATTAAACCAAGAATTTAATTTCAATCTTTGTAGACACATAAAGCATTTACAAAAAATTTTGTGAATAAAATGTATTTCCTGTTATAAATAATTGCTTTTTTGCTTATTGGGCCTGGAAAGTAAAAACAAGAAAAAATGATCCATTCTGTTGGTAAAAATGTTGAGAAATTGGGTTTATGTTCATACCCAGTTGTTTATTTCAACAAAAGACTTTATTTGATTAGGACGGTATTTAATTATCATCAAAAAATATTTTGCATTGATTGGTGATCACATAAATAACATCTTAATAAAGAATATTTAAACACCAATTTCATATTTGATTTTTCAAAATTGAGTTTTTCGAATTTAATAGTCTTAACGGGAAATAATTTAGTAAAAATATAATCAAACATGCTAGTGGATATAAAATATAAAAAGTGTGTTTATTTGCACACAAAGTTAACATAAAAATTTTTTTGAAACCTCATCATACAAACATACATATATAAATTTTATATATTAAATAAAAATATATATAAATAAATATATATATATATAATTTTACTATTGACTAAATGACTAGATTTTACTCAAAATAATGTATAACAGAAGTGATTGAGATAATGCCACGTATATCGCTGCTTATGTTATTTTGTTTTATGGACGTAAAAACCAGTATATTTTCATTTCGGATGTATCTTTGTGTTTTTCAATCACATGAATGATCTGTTTTAAACTGGTTTAAATTTGTTTATTTTAGAATATGAATAATTGATGTTTAACATGTTGGATATTTTAAATTATACATTAAATTATATTTATATATATATTATATATATGTTGTCATAGGATACGATCTTCAATTATGATCTAGAATACCGACCATATAAATATGGTTGGCACTCCAAAGAAAATTAAAATTTAGAGATTAAAATGAGAGACTATATCCCGTTAAACTAATCAATTAACACATTCTGTTTTTTTTGAAAGGAATATCAATATACCATTTTGTAAAGTCATGTAATATTTTTTCTTTTTCAACTCCATTTTGTTTTAAACATTTTTATTTGTATTATTATTTATGCATTAGTCAAGTTTTGTAAAAAAAAATTTAAAATTTTTCCTAATAAAATTTTTTGTCTCTAAAAATGTATTCAATTTATATTATTTTATAAATTTTCCAAAGAAAAAAACATTTACACATATTGTGAATAAAATACATTTGTCTTTTGACATATTTTATGTAAAGAGAAAATAAATAAATAAAAAAAAAAAAAAAAATGCACACCTACAAAGTGGAAAATCACCTTGAATTTTTAAAGAAAGGTTCAATGTAGAAAGGAATTTAAAATAGTGTGTATTTGCCTTTAAAATTAATTTTATAATATATATTTCGATAATTATATTATTTTATTGTGTGTTTGTGATTTCTATTAAATTTTTGTATATATATATATATATATATATATATATATATATATATATATATATATATATATATATATATATATAAATTGTTTTTAAAATATGAAAAATTTTTTTAAAAAACCTTCGTTTTAGGCAGAAAAAAAATTAAGACAACTCTTTTTTTTTATTGTAAATATTTTCTCAAAAAAACAAAAAGAATTTAAATTTTCTTTTAACCGTAATGTTACTCTTGTTATTATATACATATCCTATATTCACATACAGTATTTTGAGACAAAAACTTTATATATATATGAATATATATATTATATATATATATATACGTGTAATATATATAGGTATATTTATTCTGAAAAATTTTAAATAAAAAAATGATTAGGTTTATTAAGCAGTATTATAGTTTAGAAGGCAAATTTCTATCTATATATTTATCTCTGTTCATGGTTATCTCGTTCCATCTATTGAAATAACTATCTTTAAGTTCTTTTCATATCGATATTTCAACTATATAAATATATAAATATAAATATATATATATATTTATTAACAATGAAAAAGATGTTACGCCAAAAAAAAGTTATACACACTTTTAAATGTCAACTCAAATCTAAAACTAAATATGGTTTTATCACCGATTCAGCTTTCATCTTGAAAAGTTTAATTGATTTATTATATAAATATATATATAAATATAAAATTAATATATATATATATATTAATTTGAACACTCATTTAGAAAAAAAATTTGTGTGTGTGTGAGTTATTTATGTGTGTGTGCAACAATAATCACGTTTAGGGATCAGTAATATTTTCGCTACTCACAGAATCTTGAGAAAGCGAAGACATCTTTTCGTTCAAGCCAGGACCGAAATATTCATTGTATAATATTATATACTCTATCTTTGATAAAATTTCCTGCTAACAATTTGTTGTAGATGAAATTAAAATATTGTTTAATAAATGTTGGAGCGTCTTTCTCAAAAGTTACATATATAATATATAAAATATATATATATATATATATATATATATATATATACATATATATATATATATATATATATATATATATATATATATATATATTAATATATTATAAATATTTTAAATGATAATCATTAGTAAATATATTAACAAAAATAAAACACGGAAAATTTCGTCTAAGCATGAATAAAAATAGCTTGTGATCGGAAAATAATTAAATTAGGCAAATTATTTATTTAGGAAAAATACCACATAGATCAGAAAAAAGAAAATTTAAATGAATTGAACTTTTCACACACACACACATACATATATATATATATAAATATATATATATATTTATATATATATATATATCAAACGAACTCACACATATAAACTCACATAATCATTAGAATATTATTTATATTATATATATTTAATATATTTTTTTTTTTTTTTTGCTTTTTATTTTAAAAATAAAAAAATCCTGTTTTGAATCACAATAGACCTTTTATTTGTTTCTTCTTTAAGAAAAAAAAAAAATCCAACTACATTTGCCCCTTTAAATAAAATTCAAATGAGAAATAAACAGGTAAACGGTTAAGAAAATTTTACCTCACACACACACACACACACACACAAACATATATTATATATATATAGATAGATAGATAGATAGATAGATAGACCTAGTGACCTAGACAAACCTACCCAGGTTTCACCTAAGCGGATCGTCAGGGAAAGCTGGATGAAGAGGCAAGATAAACGGCATATTTATAGGAGATAATCAAAATCATATCACGTGACCAAAGAAAAAGAATGGAAAAACAAGAAAAAAACACAACAGCGGGAGGGGGGTGTTAATGATTTATTCAAACGACTAAAAGGGGAGGGGATATTTAAGAAAACACGAACAAAAACGGTTGTATCTTTCAGTTAGTTGTTTACTCGTGTCGGGGTTTTTTCTTTGGGCTTTAAACCTGCATCTGTGCGATTTTTTTCGACAGAATTTCATGTTTCTAGCACTTTCTTTTTTTAAAACCTTTTTTGCCTTCGTGATTGATTTAATTATTGACAAATAAAGAACAGACAACTTAAGATGTTAAGAATCGCCTAACAAAAACAACGTGTCACGTATCCATATAGCGGGTTGGGAAATAGACGCAGTCCTGTATCCAGAAACCAGATAGAAAATATTGTTATCCTTTTTTAACACATTTGAAATTTTCGAGTTGTTATTTTATTTTCTGTTACATCTATTTGTGCGATATCGCCCTTATTCGAACTTGACTTGCATTACGGCCCCGACGACTGATTGATTTCGTCTGCCTAAGATCAATTCACAACGTGGGTAGGTAGACTGGAAATCAAAGCAGTTACTTCGGTAACCAGACGTTGGAGGCGAGTTGGGAACGACGAGGCTGATATCGAATCTAACCAGATTCCCATCCGAAATCGCAAGCGATTAGAACGTTACATTTGGGTGCGCGACCAATACCAAGCCAGTTAGTCGTCACAAGACAGGATAGCACGACTGACGCAGACAGGCGGACGTCACGTTTGGAGCAGCGGTCTGGGGGTCGACGCACACACACACACACACACACACACACACACACACACACACATATATATATATATATATATATATATATATATATATATATATAGAATATATATATATTCATCCAGAGACAGACTATTTCTTTGTATCACATTTCTTCGGTGTGGCTAGACGTTCGATTGCTTTAAGCGGGGATGTAAACTTGACCGATTTTCCATCAGTCAGAGATCCTACTTTTAAACTCTTAAAGGGCAGAGAGAAAGGGAAACTTTAGCGTTTTCTATACGAAATACGCCGGTATCCAGGAGAACTTCTTCATCGTACTTGAAGAGCAATGCATTGTTCTGCAGCAGCCACTGTTTTAAAGGTTACCCTTCTCTCCAGATCTCTCTCTAAGCAGTCTCTCTCTCTCTATATATATATATATATATATATATATATATATATATATTTATTAAAATTTTCAAAAAATTAGGGACGTGTACATCATAATACTTGTTTGTTTCGGCTCTACAAAGGCGGCTACGCCATATGACATGGAGTAAATGCCAAGTAGTACAGCATGTCATTTACAAATTTCTGGTCGAGTGAATTGCGTCATTGTGCTCTTTTTCTCACAGACGATACCCAACTGATCCTATCATAAGTTGCAGTCGACAAAATAAAAAAATAATGCGCATAATTGAAATTAAATATATAAAATGCCGACAATTTACCTACCGCATCCTGTATTCATTTATGTATTTGGGCAGCAATCCATCTTTTATACAAGTTTCCTTAAAGACGACGTTTAAGGTTGTGATTTTTATTTTATTTTTGTTGTATTCGTATAAGGTTTTTTTTTTCCATTTCTCGACATAAATTTTGTAAAATATATTCTGAATGTTTTGACGTTCATATATTCATATATTCTTTATCCATTCTTATTGAGAATACTCAGGCTACATCTCTCTGACTATATATCAATTAGGACTCATCTCTCTGACTATACATCAATTAGGACTCATCTCTCTGAATATATACCAATTAGGACTCAACCCTTTGAATATATATCAATTAGGACTCATCTCTCTGAATAAATATCAATTAGGACTCATCTCTCTGACTATACATCAATTAGAAGGACTCATCTCTCTGAATATATACCAATTAGGACTCAACCCTTTGAATATATATCAATTAGGACTCATCTCTCTGAATAAATATCAATTAGGACTCATCTCTCTGACTATACATCAATTAGGACTCATCTCTCTGAATATATACCAATTAGGACTCAACCCTTTGAATATATATCAATTAGGACTCATCTCTCTGAATAAATATCAATTAGGACTCATCTCTCTGACTATACATCAATTAGGACTCATCTCTCTGACTATGTATCAATTAGGATTCATCTCTTTGAATAAATATCAATTTGGACTCATCTCTTTGCAAATATATCAATTAGGACTCATCTCTCTGACTATACATCAATTAGGACTCATCTCTCTGAATATATACCAATTAGGACTCAACCCTTTGAATATATATCAATTAGGACTCATCTCTCTGAATAAATATCAATTAGGACTCATCTCTCTGACTATATACCAATTAGGACGCTACCCGCATCATATGAATAGAAAATGCAACTATAATACGCTTATCCACATGTAGAATAGAATAAAAATGTTTGAAACATTTATAATTAAAATAAGAAAAAGCAAAAAATTCATTACCATCAACTATGAACATGATCACAATATACCGACCGTATCTGAAAAAAAAAACACTACCATACCTCCAGATACATACATAAACTTCTTCACATTCTGTTAAAGAAAAAATCCTTGATGATGGTTGAAAGAATAGCCGAAATCTCACGGCCATGCAAAATATTCGGTCAATATTAATACACTTTATAAATATATATATATATATATATATATATATATATATATATATATATATATATTATGAAAAAAAATGATAGTGCGAATGGGGATATGGAGGTAATCTACAGAAATCAATATTTTCTTTCAAATACTTAAATATATTCGTAGAAACACTTAAGATATTAAAACTTTTTTACGCAGCGACGAACTAAATTTTACTTACTTTTAAATGTATAAAACAAGAGACTTAAAAATACACAAATTCAGATTTACTGCCACTGCGCACAATTACTGTACAGACTTTCCCGTTTCGGCGCCATTTTAAAGGCTTCTGGTCTCTTTTCTCTACGGAAATATTTCAGTGATTTTTATTTGTTTATTCATGATTTTTTTAGAGTGATGTCAAAGGAATTTGTCATTTAATGCATTTTCAGAAATGAGAAAAGGCAAAGAAAAAGAGAAACTAAAATATTTTTGACGTATGGGTAGGAGATGCTGCATCTTGTTTCTTGGCCGCTTTTCCCTAATGCTCGTTCGACTTCTAAAATATAATGACTCCATTCTTGCATTCGTTATTCTTTCTATCTGGATAATTTTCTTTTGTTTTTAGAAAAATTTCAACTTAATTCTCTTCTTTTCTTTCATTCTTTCATATTTATCTTTCTTTCTTCTTTCTTTCTTTCTTTCTTTCTTTTTCTTTCTTTTGACATCTTCGTTTTATATACGTCTATGTCGTTTTCTTTCTTCCTTCCATCCTTTCTTTCTTTCTTTCTTTCTTTCTTGCAGCATATGCATTTCTCATAAAACCAGCCAGTTTTTTATTGTCTATATCTTTATTTCTTTCTTTCTTTCTTGTTTGCTTTCTTTCTTTCGACTTCTTCGTTTCTCATAAAACCAGCCAGTTTTACATATGGCTATATCTTTTTCTTTCTTTCTTTCTTTCCTTCTTTCTTTCTTTCTTTCTTTCTTTTATTCTTTCTTTCTACATCTTCGTATCTCATAAAACCAGCCAGCTTTACATATGTCTATATATTTTTCTTTCTTTCTTTCTTTCTTTCTTTCTTTCTTTCTTTCTTTCTTTCTTTCGACATCTTCGTATCTCATAAAACCAGCCAGCTTTACATATGTCTATATCTTTTCTTTCTTTCTTTCTTTCTTTCTTTCTTTCTTTTTCTTTCTTTCTTTCTTTTTCTTTCTTTCTTTCTTATCTCATAAAACCATACAGCTTTATATATGTCTATATCTTTTCTTTCTTTCTTTCTTTCTTTTTTTCTTTCTTTTTTTTTTTTTCTTTTTTTTCTTTTGTCGACATCTACGTTTCTTCGAATTAAAACCAGCCATCTTTTTACATATGTCTATATCTTTTTCTTTCTTTCTTTCTTTCTTTCTTTCTTTCTTTCTTTCTTTTTCTTTCTACATCTTCGTATCTCATAAAACCAGCCAGCTTTACATATGTCTATATCTTTTTCTTTCTTTCTTCCTTTCTTTCTTTCTTTCTTTCTTTCTTTCTTTCTTTCTTTCTTTCGACATCTTCGTTTCTCATAAAACCAGCCAGTTTTACATATGTCTATATCTTTTTCTTTCTTTCTTTCTTTCTTTCTTTCTTTCTTTCTTTCTTTCTTTCTTTCTTTTTTCGACATCTTCGTATCTCATAAAACCAGCCAGCTTTACATATGTCTATATCTTTTCTTTCTTTCTTTCTTTCTTTCTTTCTTTCTTTCTTTCTTTCTTTTTACATCTTCGTATCGTTTTAAAACCAGCCATTTACATATGTCATCTTTTCTTTTCTCTTTCTTTTCTTTTCTTTTCTTTTTTTTCTTTCTTTCTTTCTTTCTTTCTTTCTTTCTTTCTTTCGACATCTTCGTTTCTCATAAAACCAGCCAGTTTTACATATGTCTATATCTTTTCTTTCTTTCTTTCTTTCTTTCTTTCTTTATTTTTTTTTCTAAATTTTTTTCTTTTTTTCTTACATCTTCGTATCTCCGTTTTTTTTACATATGTTATTTTTTTCTTTCTTTCTTTCTTTTCTTTTGCGGAATTTTTTCTTTCTTTCTTTCTTTCTTTATTTATTTCTTTCTGACATTTACATATCTCAAATATCTTTTTTTTCAGTTTTTTCTTTCTTTTTTCTTTCTTTCTTTTTTTCTTTCTTTCTTTATTTATTTCTACATTTCGTTTCTTAAAACTTTCCTTTTTTATATGTCAATATCTTTTTTTCTTTCTTTCTTTCTTCCTTTTTTCTTTTTTTTTCTTTTTTTTCTTTCTTTCTTTTTTTGTTTCTTTCGACATCTTCGTTTCTATATAAAACCAGCCAGTTTTAGAATATGTCTATATCTTTTCTTTTCTTTCTTCTTTCTTTTCATTTTCTTTCTTTCTTTCTTTTTTTCTTTCTTTTTATCTCACATCTTCGTTTCTCATAAAACAGCCATGTTTTTATCTTTTCTTTCTTTCTTTCTTTCTTTTCTTTTTTTTTTCTTTCTTTCTTTCTTTCATCTTTCTTCTGTTTTTTAAACCTTTTCTTTTTCATTTGTTTATATTTTTTTTCTTTCTTTTTCTTTCTTTCTTTCTTTTCTTTCTTTCTTTCTTTTTTTTCGACATCCTCGTTTCTTCATTTTCTTTCTTTTTTTACATTTCTTTCTTTCTTTTCTTTTTTTTTTTCTTTTTTCTTTTTCTTTTTTATTTTTTTTCTTTTCTTTCTTTCTTTTTTCTTTTCTTTCTTTATTTCTTTTTTCTTTTCTTTCTTTTCTTTATTTCTTTCTGACATCTTCTTTTTTCTTTTAAAAAACTTTCTTTTTTTTTATGTCTATATCTTTTTTCTTTCTTTTTTTTCTTTCTTTCTTTTCTTTCTTTCTTTCTTTCTTTTGTTCTTTTTTTCTTTTCTTTTTCAATCTTCTGTTTCTTTTATATAACCATTTATTTCTTAAAAAATATTTCTTTTCTTTCTTTCTCTTTCTTTTCTTTTCTTTTTTTCTTTCTTTCTTTTTTTTTTTTTTTTTTCAACTTCATTGTTCTCACAAAACCAGCCAGCTTTACATCTGTCTATATCTTAATTTTTCTTTCTTTCTTTCTTTTTCTTTCTTTCTTTTCTTTCTTTCTTTCTTTCTTTCTTTCGACATCTTTCGTTTCTCATAATTTTTTAAAATTTTTAAAAATTTTCTTTATTTTCTTTCTTTCTTTCTTTTCTTTTTTCTTTTTTTCTCATAAAACCAGCCAGTTCTATTTCTATATCTTTTTTTTTCTTTTTCTTTTTCTTTCTTTTCTTTCTTTCTTTCTTTCTTTTTTCTTTCTTTCTACATCTTTTTTCTGTTAAAACCATATTTTTTTACATATTTCTATATTTTTTTTTCTTTCCTTTCTTTCTTTCTTTCTTTCTTTCAACTTCTTTTCTTTTTCTTTCTTTTATCTTTTTTCATAAAACCAGCCAGTTTACATTATTTCTAATCTTTTCTTTCTTTTCTTTCTTTCTATCTATTATTTTTTCTTTCTTTCTTTCTTTCTTTCTTTCTTTTAACATCTAATTATCTTTTATTAAAACCAGCCAAACATATCTATATCTTTTTTTTCTTTCTTTCTTTCTTTCTTTTTTCTTTTTTTCTTTCTTTTAATCTTTCTTTCTTTCTTTTTTTTTTATTTCTCTTTCTTTCTTTTTTTATTTCAGTTTTTCTTTGTCTTTATCTTTTTTTCTTTCTTTCTTTTCTTTCTTTTATTTCTTTCTTTCACCTTTATTTTCTTTAATTTAAGTCTGAATTCTCCTTTCTTTCCCCTTTCTTTTCTTACCTTTTTTTCATAAAATTTTCTTTCTTTTCTTTCTTTCTTTCTTTCTCTTCTTTCTTTCTTTCTTTCTTTCTCTTCTCCAATTTCCTTCTAATAATCTTTGACAACCTGCTTTGGATTTTCTTTCTTTATATTTCTTTTCTTTCTTTCTTTCTTTCTTTCTTTCTTTTCTTTCTTTCTTTCTTTCTTTCTTTTCTTTTTTTTTGACATTTTCGTTTCTCAAAAACCAGCCTTTTTACATATGTCTATATCTTTTTCTTTCTTTCTTTCTTTCTTTTTTCTTTCTTTCTTTCTTTCTTATTTTCTTTCTTTTTTACATTATTTTTCTCCTAAAACCAGCCAGCTTTACATATGTCTATATCTTTTCTTTCTTTTCTTTCTTTCTTTCTTTTCTCAAGTTTTTCTTTCTTTCATTTCTTTCTTTCACAGAAAGGTTATTTCTACAACCTCAATCTTTTTCTCATAAAACCATTTTTTCATTTCTATCTCTCTTTTTCTTTTTTTCTTTTCTTTCTTTTTTCTTTCTTTTCTTTCTTTCTTCAATTTTTTTCGACATCTTCGTATCTCATAAAACCAGCCAGTTTTACATTGTCTATATCTTTTTTTTCTTTTCTTTCTTTCTTTTCTTTCTTTTTTTCTTTTCTTTCTTTTTTCTTTCTTTCTTTTTCTTTTCTTCGTTTCATAAACCAGCCAGTTTTGCATATGTTTTATATTTTTTTTTTCATTCTTTCTTTCTTTTTTTTTTTTTCTTTCTTTTTTCTCATTTTTTTTTTATTTCTTTCTTTTTCTTTCTTTTTTTTTCGACATTTTCGTATTAAATTTTCCAAAAATTTTTTATTTCTATATTTTTTTCTTTCTTTCTTTCTTTCTTTTTTTTCTTTTCTTTCTTTTTTCTTTCTTTTTTTCGACATCTTCGTTTCTCCTTAAAAACCAACCAGTCTTTCTTATATGTTATATCTTTTCTTTCTTTCTTTTTTTCTTTTCTTTTCTTTCTTTCTTTCTTTTCTTTCTTTCTTTCTTTCTTTCACAAAACCAGTTTTTTAACAATTTATCTCCTAAATTTATCTTGCTTTTCAGTCTTTTACTTTTTTTCTTTCTTCTTTCTTTTTTTCTTTTTTCTTTCTTTCTTTCTTTCTTCTTTTCCATCTTTTTCTTCCATTTTCTTTCATATCTTTTTTCTTTTCTTTTTTTCTTTTTTTCTTTTTTTCTTTTCTTTCTTTTTCTTTCTTTTTTTTAGTTTTACATTTCTTTTTCTTTTTTTTTTTTTTTTTTCTTTCTTCTTTTATTTCTTTTTTAGGAAAAGGTTTTTTTTCTTTTCTTTCTTTTTTCGACTTTCTTTTTTTTTTTTTTATGGAACGTTTTTTTCTTTTCTTTTCTTTTTCTTTTTCTTTCTTTTTCTGCAAAAATACATTTTAGTTTTTCTTTTTCTTTTTTTTTTTTTCTTTCTTTTTTTTCTTTCTTTTTTTCTTTCTTTCTTTTTCGTTTCTTAAATGTTTTCATTTTTTCTTTATGTTTTTTTTCTTTTTTTCTTTTTTCTTTCTTTTCTTTCTTTTTTTTTCAATTTTCTTCTTTTTGACATCTTTTTCTCACCGGTTCCATTTTCTTTTACATATTCTCATATCTTTTTTCTTTTCTTTCTTTCTTTCTTTAATTTTTCTTTCTTTCTTTTTTTTTCTTTCTTTCTTTCTTTCTTTTTTCTTTTTTTCATTTTTCTTTCTTTTTCTTTAAATAACTTTCGATATCTTCGTTTTTTTAAAACCTTTCATTTTACATTTTTCATTTCTTTTTTTTTTTCTTTCTTTCTTTCTTTTTTCTTTCGGTCATTTAAAATTTTCAAACTTTCTTTTTTTTCTTTAAAAGTTATCTTTTTTCTTTTTTTTTTCTTTTTGACATCTTTTTTTTTCTTTCTTTTTTTTTTTTTTATTTTCTTTTTGAAGATTTTTCTTTCTTTCTTTCAAATTTTTTTGATTCCCATAATTTTTTTTTTTTTTTTTATTTTTTATTTTCTTCTTTTTTCTTTATTTTCTTTCTTTCTTTTTTTCTTTTTTTTTTTTTCTTTCTTTTTTTTCTTCTTTCTTTTTTTCTCAAAAACCAGCCCAACCAAATATTTTTTCTTTTTTTTCTTTCTTTTTCTTTCTTTTTTCTTTTTTTTTCTTTTCTTTCTTTCTTTCTATTTCTTTCTTTCGACAGATTTTTATTTCATAAAACCTTTCTTTACATATGTTTTTTCAATTCTTTCTTTCTTTTCTTTTTCTTTTCTTTTTTTTCTAGTTTTTTTCTTTTTCTTATTTCTCTTTTTTTTCACTTTAATATTCTTTTATTTGGAATAATTTTTCTTTTCTTTCTTCATTTTCTTTTCAAGAGAATTTTCTTTCTTTCTTTTTTCGGTTTCTTCAGTTTCAAATAAAAGCCAGTTTTACATTCTATATCTTTTTTTCAAATTTTTTCTTTCTTTCTTTTTTTTCTTTCTTTCTTTTCTTTCTTTCTTTTATTTCTTTCTTTTTGCACAAAAAGATTTCTCATTCGCCTTTCAGAAATTTTATGTCTATATTTTTTTCTTTTCTTTTT
The DNA here is from genome assembly GCA_903632075.3 of Acanthosepion pharaonis. Taxonomy (NCBI): domain Eukaryota; kingdom Metazoa; phylum Mollusca; class Cephalopoda; order Sepiida; family Sepiidae; genus Acanthosepion; species Acanthosepion pharaonis. The sequence goes on from CAHIKZ030001394.1 coordinate 1,140,512, forward strand.
TTTTCTTTTTTTCTTTCTTTTTCTTTTCTTTCTTTTTTGACATTTTTCTCATATCTGACATTTTTTTTATAATTAATAATCTTTTTTTCTTTTTTTTTCTTTCTTCCTTTCTTTTTTGAAAATTTTCTTTATTTTTTTTTCTTTCTTTATTTTTTGAATTTCTTAGTTTCATTAAAACCAGCTATTTATATATTCATTGATTTTTTCTTTCTTTTTCTTTCTTTTCTTTTTTTTTTTTCTTTCTTTTCTTTCTTTCTTTCTTTTTTCTTTATATGGATTTTTTTTTTTTTTTCTTCTTATTCATATTTTTTTTCTTTTGTTTACTTTCTTTTTTTTCTTTTTTTTTCTTTTTTTCATTTTCTTTCTTTCTTTCTTTATTTTTTCAAAAAAAAATTTCCCTAATTTCTTTCTTTACAATTCTCATCTTTCTTTCTTTTTTTTTTCTTTCTTTCTTTATTTTCTTTCTTTCTTTCTTTCATTTTATCCTTTTTTCTTTTAATACCAGCCTTTCTTATATCTTATGTCTTTATCATTAATAAGATTTTCTTTTTTCTTTCTTTTTTTCATTTTTCTTAGCAATTTCTTTCTTTTTTTTTCAATCACATCTTTTCGTTTCTCATAAAATTTAGTTGAAAAAAATTTTTTTGTCTTTATCTTTTTTTTTCCTTTTTTTTTTTCTTCTTTTTTTTTTCTTTCTTTCTAGAAATTTCTTTCTTGAAACTTTAAAAACAAATTCATTTAAAAAAATTCTTTCTTTTTTGCTTTTCAGTTTACAAATTTCTTTCTATCTTCAAAATAATTCTTTCTTTCTTTTTTTTTTTTTTTTTCTTTCTTTTTTCTTTTTCTTTCTTTATTTTATCTTTCTCATGAATCCAAACAAGCTTTTTTTTCATTCTTTATTATTTTTTTCTTTCTTAATTTCTTTCTTTCTTTTCGACTAAATTTTCTTTAAATGCAAAGGGAAAATTTCTTTCTTTTTTTAATTTTCTTTATTTCTTTTTTCTTTTTTCTTTTTTTTCGACATTTCGTTTTTTAAAACCAGCCAGCTTTACATATTTCTATATCTTTTTTTTTCTTTCTTCGGCTTTCTTTTTTTCTTTCTTTCTTTCTTTCTTTCTTTTTTTTCTTCATCTTTCTTAAACCAGCCATTTTTACATATGTCTATATCTTGGACCTTTTTTCTTTTTTTTTTTTTTTCTTTCTTTCTTTTATTTCTTTTCTTTCTTTTTTTTCGACATCTTGTTTCTCACGAAAACCAGCCAGTTTTAGATTGTCTATATTTTTTCCTCTTTCTTTCTTTCTTTTTTTTTTTTCTTTATTTTTTTCTTCTTTTCTTTCTTTCTTTCTTTTTTCTTTCATTTCGTTTCTCATAAAATAGCCAGCTTTACATATGTCTATATCTTTTTCTTTTTTTTTTTCTTCAAAATTTCTTTTTTTTCTTTCTTTTTTTCTTTTCTTTCTTTCTTTAAAATCTTTCATTTCTAGAGTTTAAGCCAGTTTTAGTTAAAAATTCATTATTTTTTCTTTTCAGCAAATTTCTTGAAATTTTTCTTTCTTTCTTTTCTTTCTTTCTTCTTTATTTTTTAAAAAAAAAAAATTTTCAAACTTATTTCTATTGTTTTCTTTCTTTTTTCTTTTGTTCTTTCATTTATTTTTTCTTTTCTTTCTTTCTTATATAACTTTTTCTTCGAAGAATTAAATGCAATATTTTAAAATAAAAACTCTATCTTTTCTTTTTTTTTTTCATTTTTTCTAATCTTTCTTTATTTCTTTTTTTTTTTCTTTCTTTTTTTCTTTCGATTTCTTCATTCCAAAAAAAAATTCCACTATTTTTTACATTCTTTCTTTTTTTTTGTTTCATTTATTTCTTAATTTTTTCTTTTTTTTTCTTTCTTTCTTTCTTTCTTTCGAAATCTTATTTTGAATTAAAACCAGTTTTGTTTGTAAATTTCTAAGTAAACCAGCGATTTCTTTCTTTTTTTTTTTTTCTTTTTTATTTTCTTTCTTTCTTTTATCTTGTTCTTTGGAAAACATTTTTATATATATCTATCTTTTATTTTTTTGCCTTCTTAACCATTTTTTAATTTCTTTTTTGGTTCCATTCACATGATTTTTCATTTTAATTTTTTTTTTTATTTTTTATTGCATCTTTTCTTTCTTTTTTCTTCATTCAATAATCCATTTTTCTTTTCTTATTTTAATTTATCATTTTAATTTCTTATTTTTAAATTAAAACCTGCCATTTTTTTTTGTCTTTTTGGGATTCTTTTTTTCTTTCTTTCTTTATTTTTTTTTTTATTTCCAGATTTTTCCGACCAAAAACATTCAAATTTTTTTTTTTTGCAAAATTTTCTTTCTTTTTTCTTTTTTTTCTTTTTTTCAATTTTCTTTGGGCTTTTTTTCTTTACTTTTTTTTTTTTTATATTAATGGAGGATTTGCACAAATATTTTCTCACTTTTTCTTAATGGATTTTTTTGTTTTCTTTCTTTTTTCTTTCTGCACCTTTTCTTTTTTTTTTTCTTTTCTTAAACATCACCTTTTTCTCATTAATTTCTTATTTCTTTTTCTTTTTTTAAAATTTTTCATTTATTATAATGTTTTTTCTTGTAGAAAATATTTTTTTCATTCACATTAATTTGTTTTTAAAATCCTTAAATTTATTTTTTTATTTTAAAAAAATTTTTTTATTCCAATTTTTTTTTCTTTCTTTCTTTCTGTTTCTTTCTTTTTTTCTTTTTTTTTTGTTTTCTTTCTTTTTTTCTAACAATTTTCTTTTTTTAAAAAATTTCTAAATTTTTTCTTTTTTTTTTCCTTTCTTTTTTTTTTCTGAAATTTATATTTTTTTTTCTTTTTTTTTTCTTATTTATGATATTTATTTCTAATCTTTTCTTTTTTTCTTTTTTTTCTTTTTTTTTTTTGATTTTTTCTTTTTTCTTTTTTTTCATTTTGTTTCTTTTTTGTTTTTTTTTTTTTTTTTTGTTTTTTTTTTTTTTTTCATTTTTATTTTTTTTTTTTTTTTCTTTTTTTCAATTTTTTTCTTTATTTCATAATTTTTTTTTTTCTTTTTTCTTTCTTTTTTGAATTTATTTTCTTTTTTTCTTTTTATTTTTTTTCAAAAAAATTAACATTAATTTTTTCATTTTTATTTTTTTATTTAAATTTATAGATTACTATATATCTTTTTCTTTATTTTTTTTCATTTGTATTTTTTTCAATTTTTCATTTTCTACTTATCTTTTTTCTTTTTTTTTCTTTATTTTTGTATCATTTTTATCTTTTTTTTTTCAAAACATATTTTTTTTTAAATTAAGAATTTGTTTTTTTCTTTTTATAATGGAAAAAAAATCTTTCTTTTTTTTTTTTAAAAAGGATTTTTTTTTTATTTTTTTTTTTTCAAATTAATTTAATTATCTTTTTTTTTTTTTTTTTTTTGAAAAACAAATTTGAAATTTTTTTTAATTTCAAATGGAATTTTAAAAAAAATATTCACATTTTTTTTCATTTTATTAAAATTCTTTTTTTTAATTTATTTCTTTTTTTTTCTTCTTTTTTTAATAATTTTTGGAAAAATTTTTTTTTTTTAAAAGTTTTTTTTTAAATTGATTTTTATTTTCTTTTGTTTCATTTTCTTTTTATTTTTTTTTCATTTTCTTTTTATATTTTCATTATTTAAATTTTTTTTTTCTTTTTAAAAATTTTTTAGATTCAAATTTTTTTTTTTTCGTTAATTTTTTTTTATTTTTTTTTTTTTTATTCAATAATTCTTTTATGTAAATTATATTTTTTTTTTTTTTTTTTCTTTTTTTTTTCTCATTGAGAAAATCATTTAAAACAATTTTTTTTTTTTTACCTTTAATTTTTTTTTTCAAAAACTGTTGGAATGGTTTTATTTTCAATTTTTTTTTCTTTTTTTTCCTTTTTTCAATCCTTTAAATTTTTTTTTTTTTTTTTTTTTTCCAAATTTTTTTCCATTTTTTTTTCATTTTTTTTTTTTATTTAAAAATTTTTTTTAAATCCTTTTTTATTTTTTTTTTTTTTTTTCTTTCAAGAAATTCTTTTGGTTCTAATTTTTTTTTTTATAAGAAAATTTAAAAATTTTAAAGGATGAAATTTAAACAATTTCTTTTAAATTTTTTTTTTTAACAAAAAAATTTTTTGAATTAATCAAAAGAAAAAAGTTTATATATTCTTTCAAAAAAATTTAAAAAATTTCTATCTTTGAATTTTTTATTTTAATGAAAAAAAAAAAATTTAAAAATATTTCTTTTTCTTCAATTTAATTTTTTTGCCTTTTTTCAATTTTTCTTTTTTCATTTTAAAAAGATTTTAAAATGGATTTAATTTTATACAAAAATATTCAAAAAAAAAAAAAGCTAACCAGAAAAAATAAATTTTTGGTGGTTTAATTAAAAAATCATTAAATAAAAAAACAAAAAAAAAAATTTTTTTTTAAAAGAAATTTCATTATATTTGAATTATAATAATTTAAAATTAAATGTAACTTTTTTTTTTTTTTAATTCTTTTTAAAATTTTTGGAATTTTTAAAATAATAATTTTTTTGAACAAATAAATTTTAAAAAATTTTGAAAATCAAATTTTTCTGTTAATATTAATAACTCAAAAAAAAATTTATCATTTTGCAAAAAAAAAAAAACTTTTTTTTTATTTTTGAAATGTATTTAAAACAGTTTTTTATTGAATTTAACAAATTTATCAAAATTAAAATCAGGCAATAAAATTTTTAGAAAAATTTTTTTTTTTTATATAATTTTGCAAAATAATTATTTTTCTCGAAAATTAATTAAATACAGAATATTTAAATTTAATTTTCAATTCAAAATTTATATATAAGTTTTTTTTTTTATTTGGTTTTTCCCTTTAAAAATAATGACATTTTTTTTTAATTCATTAATCTTTGTATTTTTTTTATTGAAATCAATCATTTTCTTTTCATTTGAAATTTAAAATTGCTAATTTAAATTTGATTTTTTTTTTATATTAAAAAATTTTTTTCAAAATTTTATATAGGACAAATTTTTTCAAAATTTTCTAACTTTTTTTTAATATTATAAATAAAAATAAAAAAAAAAAAATCTTTATTTATAAATCTTATATTTTTCTTTGTTGGAACCATTTTCTTTATTTATTTTATTATGCATGAATAGAATTTTATAATTTTTTGTTTTACATTAGAATTTTATTTTTTAAATGAATTTTTTTGAAATTTTTTCTTTGTTTTTTTTTTTAAAAGATATAATTTTATTTCTGAAAAAATTAATGGAAATTAAAACTAATAAAAAATTAGGGATTTTTAAAAATTTAAAAAATTTTTTTTAAAAAATTTCAAATTTTTATTTAATTTTCATTTAAAGGAAATTAAATAAAATAAAAATAAATTTTAGAATTTAATTTATATTTTAATGAATATTATTTTTTTTATATTTTACTTTAAAAAATATTTATTTATTTATATTTTAATTTATTTTTTTTTTAAAATTTTTAATTAAAAAAAAAAAAAAAATAAATTTTTTTTTTTTGAATTTTTTTTTATTTTAAATTTTTATATCAATAAAACATAAAAAAAAATTTAAAAATTTTTTTAAAAGATTTTTTTAAATATTTAAAATTTTTTAATAAGATATTTATATATTTTAATAAATTATTTTAAAAAGAAATAATATTTAAATATATAAAAATAGGATTTTTTTTTTTCTTAAAATATATTTATAAAAATTTCTAAAAATAAAAATTTTATAAATTTAAATACAATTTTTTTTTAAAGCAAAAATTTCAAAATATATACCAAAATAAATAAAAAAAATTAATATATATAATTCAATTTTTATAATATTTATTTTTTTTTTTTAAAAAGTTCTGTTTTTTAAATTTTTAAGAAAAACATTAATTTTCCAAATTTCATCAAAAAATTTTAATCATTTAAACAAATTTTTCAAAATAAATTTATTAAATATAAAATATATTTAAAATATCAAAAAAATCATTTGTCATTTTTTAACAAATATAAATTATAAATAAATTGATTTCCATCAAAAATAATAATTTTTTCAAAAAAATTTTGGAAGAAATAAAAAAAATTATTTTAACAAAGCCTAAAAATTCAAAACAAAAATTTAAATTTTTAATTTAAAATGAAAATATAAAAAAAAAAAAAATATAATATTAAAAAATATATAAAATATATATGAAAATAAAATTGATCAAAATTTTTTTTTTTAAAAAAAAAATTATTATTTAAAAAGGAAATCAAAAATTTATTTTAAAATTTTTTTTTAAACAAACAAATTTTTTCATATAACATATACAAAAATTATTTTGATTAATAGATTTTATTTTAAAAAAATTCTATAAATTGAATTAAAAACAAAGAAAATATTTCTGTTTTTCATTGAAAAAAATTTTTTTTTAAAAATAAAAAAAGTTTGAAAAAACTTGAAAAAAAAATTTTAAAATAATTATTTGAATTCTATTTATATATATATATATAAATTTTATTGGAAATATATTGTTTTTTTATTGGAAAATGTAATATTTTTCAATTTTAATTTCAATGAAATTATATAAAAGAAGGAAATAAAAAAAAAAAAAAAACAATATATGTAAAATATTTTTTTTCATAATCAAATTTTTGAACAAAAAATTTTTGAATAATTTACATTTTAAATTTTTTTTTTTAAATAAAATCTTCAAAATTTTAAAAATCAAAGAAAATTTTTTTTTTCAATGAAAAATAAAAAAAAACAAAAAAATTTAAAATTTAATTTTAATTTTTTTGAATTTTTTCAAATATTAAAAAAATAAAAAAAAAAAAATTTTTTGAAAAAAAAAATATTTAAAAATTCTTTTTTAAAATAAAAATATCCAAATAATAAAAATAAATTATATATTAAAAAAAACAAAATAAAAATTGTAAAATTGGCAAATATAGATTGAAAATCTAAAAATTTTATTTAACAGAAAAGTTGATTACCATTGAAAAATTCATTTTTTATAATAATTTTAAAATTAAAACAAAAAATATTTGAATAAAAAAAAAAATTTTTTTTTTTGACCTAACACTTTTTATGCAACTATAATTTATTAAGCAAAAAATTTGTTTTTGCAATAAAAATTAATAGAAAAGGGAAAAAAATTAAAAAATAAGCCATAAAAAAAAAATCATCAAAATTTTCTAATGAAATAAATATAAAAGGGAAGAATCAAGCCAAAAAGAGAAAAAAAAGGTTTTTTTTCATATTTTTTTCCAATTTTCAAAATTTTTACTTTTAAAAAGACATAAAAAAAAATTTCAAAACAAAAAAATCACAAATGCAGAAGGATTGTAATTCTATTTTATAGACTTCAAACTTTTTCGACAAAGTATGCCACAAGGATCTTTGGAACTGCTCAGCAACCTTGATATATTCGGGAAAAGATATCAGAATAATCAAGAACCTATACTGGCAGCAAACAGCATGCATATGCATTGTAAACGAGTTCAGTGAATATACAAAAATAGAAAATTTCTAAAAGGCAAGGATATTCTTCTCACCTGACCTGTTCAACCTATAACACGAGGCAATTTTGAAGAATTGGAACCTCCTACCGGGATTTATCATTGGCAGCCACAATCTTAACAACATAAGATGCAGATGACACAGTACTGATAGCAGACACGGAAAAAGAAATTACAAAATCTCCTACAGAAGGTAGCGAAGGGGAGTGAGAAGAAGGGACTAAGCATAAACTACAAGAAGACAGAATGCATGGTCATCAGTAAAAAGGATGAGCCTGAAATGCGATTTGCAGGTCGGGGAACACTAGAATCAAGCAGATGCGGAAGTTTAAATATCTGGGAAGCGTTTTGACAGAGGACAGGTAAGTGCGACACTGAGATCCGTAGACGTATTGGGATGGCCAAGGACGCATTCAAAAGCTGGGCAGAGTATTGCGAGACAGGAGGATTTCTTTGGTAACAAACAAAAAAGAATACTGAGCTGTTGTGTGACATCTGTCCTTTACGTCAGCGAATTTTGGACGATTTCCTCACAGATGAAGAAGAAACTTGAGGCGGCGGATACGTGGTTCTACAGAAGGATGCTAAGGATATCATGGACTGAGCGTGTGAGCAACGATGAGGTCTTGGAGAGGAGGCAAACAAGGAGGAGGATTATACTTAACATCAGGAAGAGGCAGCTGAAGTTTCTGGGACACATAATGAGGAAGGAGGGCCTGGAGAATCTAATACTCACGGGTCGAATAGAGGGAAAGAGAAGGGAAACAATGGAAACCTGGGCTTAAGCAAGTGGATGACAGAACGTGGTCTGGGGGAGGGAAGCAGAGGAAGGTGGTTGAGAGTTAAATTCAATCTACCCTATTCTCAGTCTTCCATTTTATTTTCAGGAAATTATGCGTAAAAGTAAATTTCGTTCATCTATTGAACTTTAAATCAGTCCTCCCTTTTGGCGTCTTCACTTTTCTGAAATGTCTTTAAAAAAAAATTTAATTTATGGATTAAAGGTTCTGTATTTTTTTTTTTTTGACTTTAAAGTTAAAAAAAAAAATCTTTAAAGATATTTGAACCATAAAAATTTTGATTAAATTTAAGGCCATTTTGAAAGAAATCCTGATATACAATAATATATTATACTTATATATATATATATATATATATATAATAATTTAATTTAAAAAATGATTCAAATATTTAAATAAAGGTGAGGTATAACATTTAAAATATAGTTCCGAATTAAAATATAAGAAAAATTTAAATTAAATTGATTAAAACAAATATTTGAAAATCCTAAAGATTGGAAAACAATTTTGAAAATATAAATATTTATATAAATATATATTTATAACAAATATAAATATAAAAATGAATATATAAAAAATCAATTATTTATTAAATAAATAAGATATTTATAAAATTTTAATTTATATGAAGAAATTTTTACAGAGTTCCACGGACCAAATAAAAAATTATAAAAATACATATTTTAAAATACTAAAGAGAACTTTATGATTATTTGAGGATAAGGGACTAATTTATAATTTAAAAATATATAAAAAAATATATAAATATTATGCATATTATTGTGTAATGTTTGTTTATTTTTCATATATATATATATATAGAAAATATATATATATATATATATATTTATTATTTATTAATTTGTAATAAAAAAATGAATCTTTTTAAATCTTTTATCACAAAGCACATGAGATTTGATATAAAAGTGCTGAAATTAAAAACATCTTAATCCACAATTTTTTGAACATTAACTTGGTTTTGAGATTTGGTAAAATTTAAAAAAGGTTCCCAAATTTTACATTGTTGAAGGTTTTGAATACATTGTTGTCCTTCTTGAAGGACTGTTTTTTTAGTATTTCTATAAAATAAAAATTTTGTTTCATTCAAATTATAAAATTTATGGGCAAATAAACAAATTTTTTACACATTTTTGGCATGACGAGTTATAAAGGCAAAAGTTATCAAATACTCAAAATGTTATATAATATATATATATATATATATATATATATATATATATATATATATATATATATATATATATATATATTGTGTGTGTGTGTTGTTTTTGTATATATCATAAGTTGTTGAACTTTATAAGATTTTAATCTTTTTAAATGAATAATCATATAAAATTTTTGATAAGAAAAATGAGGTAAAATCTTAAATTCTTTCATCAGCTCAAGGGCTTGTTTTGTCGAAATTTTTAACAAAAAATAAAAAGTTTGGGACGATTCTTCACAGAATAATATCGTTTATTGTAACATTTAATCTTTTTTCAATAAATTTTTTATAAACTGTGTCCTAATGAAACAAAAATAAAATGATCATGGCTCTGAACATTTTCCAAATATTCCTTTTAGCTGAAAAAAGAATTTAAATGCCTTTACAGAATTCCTCCAAACCACGTTATACCAGACAATGCGAAAAAAGCCCATTCCAGTTATATCATGCTTTTTTTTCTTGTCTTTTTCCCTATATTCGTCCTGTGAGTATCAGATTCTCCAGGCTTTCCTTTTTCATCATCTGTGCCAGAAATTTCATCTGCCTCTAAACCATTCTGTTAAATATAAATTTCCTGAATGTTTCAACAAAATTAAAGATCTTTATAATAAACATTGCCTTTCCATGATATCTTTAGAAACATTCTTTGAAGAGGAAATAATCTAATCACTACATGTCCTTCCTTCCTTCCATCCTCTATTTTATTTTTTTTGATTTTTTGGGGTTTTCTCTACTGATTTTTTTCATAAAAGCACAAATTTCTTTTTTTTTTTAATTTCTCAATCATTTCTTTCCATTTCTTCTTTCATTTTCTTTTCTATTTTTCAATCATTTCTTTCCATTACTTCTTTCTTTCTTTTTCTATTTCTCAATCCTTTCTTTCCATTTAGTCTTTCTCTTCTTTGTCTTTTTTTCCCTTTTTTTCTTACCATCACTCATTTCTCTTCTTTCTCGTCGTTTTTTTTTCATTTGTTATTCTCTTTTCATGTCGCCTTACTTACTTCTTTTCTTTCTTTTCTCTTGTCTTATTTATTTATTTATTTATTTAAATTCTTTTAAAATACGTACCTTTTCCCAACTGTTTTGTCAAACTATATTTACTTTATTTGGACTTTTCCTTTGTGCTTTCCAACGTATATTATTTATTTACTTTATTCTAAATTGTCAATATTTCTCAAAACTTTAGCATCAAATAAATCCCATCTTCTCATTTTTTTTTCTTTATTTATTATTTAATTTATTTTTTTTGAACTTTTTCACCGCTACGTAGAGGATAAGGCCCCTAAGAGACATGCTGGGTCTCTCTTAGAGATCGCTAAAAAAAAGAGCATAGCATGATGAAAAAGACGCCATACTTGACGAAAACAAAAATTTATCATCTCAATGTTCATGTTATTATTAAGAAGAAAGTACAAAGCATTTTTCAATTATTTTTAGAAATGTTTCCTTCTCTTTTAGAACCTTCTAAATTTTGATTAAAAAATCTTGTTTCTCTTTGTATCTGCGGAACTACTAAATAACAAAATTTTAGCATATTTTTTTTGTTTTTTCGGGGTTTTTCTTTTTTGTATGACAGACATTAATTTAGAAAATCTTACAAAAATTAAAATCATTGTCGGATGTTATTGAAACTCTCAGAAAATATTTATTGAAACTCTCAGAAAATATTTATTGAAACTTTCAGAAAATATTTATTGAAACTCTCGGAAAAATATTTATTGAAACTCTCAGAAACTATTTATTGAAACTCTCAGAAAAATATTTATTGAAACTTTCAGAAAATATTTATTGAAACTTTCAGAAAATATTTATTGAAACTCACAGAAAAATATTTATTGAAAGTCTCAGAAAAATATTTATTGAAACTCTCAGAAAAATATTTATTGAAACTCTCAGAAAAAATTTTCCCAAATGATTAAAATTATAAATATGTTTCTGTTTTTAAAGTCATGGCAAAAATATTTTTTTTTCATTTATTACCCACCCCATTATAAATAATTTTATGAAAACACTAGAAATTCAATACCGTTCAGTTTAGTTATTATATTACTTAAAAGAACAAGGCTTTGAGGAAAGCAAATCATGTACTTATTTTAATCGGACCCCCCTACCTAAAAATCAGCTCTGAATTATACCATACAAAACTCAATAAAACATTATTTAATTTCAAATGCTTTTAGTGACTTTTACTTGTTATGAATATGGATAATATTGTCTGAACGCAAAAAACCTTTTCAATGAAGAATGAATTTTTAAAACAATTATTTGTTATTTCTTAAATTATTTTATTATTTGTATATTAAATTTGTTAAAATATTCTAAAAATAGTGAAAACGTTATTCAATTTAGTCATCAGTGTTATTAAATAGATCTTTCTTTTAGCATTATAAGTTGTATAACTTATAACACTCAGAAGAGCCGCACGGTATAAAAAAAACTAATTCCAGATGGCTTTTGTGTCCATAAAACGGTTGTAATTCAAATGTACGGAAGACCAGCAAGAATACAATAAAAAATCGCGTCTTTTGAATTGAACATTGTTCGCCTCCATTAAGGCCTTTGGTTCTGCGAGACAAGTATGGAGAAGTTAATTTGATTTTTTAATTTCAACTAAGAAGGGTGCCTACAAGTATCAGTATCATCTTATGAAATTTATATGATCTTATTTTTATATTAATCTCAGTTATGAGATTTTTCCATAAATGAAATATCAAAATTAATAATAAAATGAATGGAAATACAAATAACACAGTAAAATATAATAAATGTACATAAGATTATAGTATTTTATGTACACTTCTGATAAAATTTCGTAAGAAAGTTACCTATGAATTAATTAGATACCTTTCTTATAAAATTTAATCTCACTCTCAACAGTCTTAATTTAATTATATTGTAATATATTATCCATAAAGCATTATAAACATAAAGGCGAAAACTACGTACAAAAAATAGAGCACTGAAAGTTTTCCATAAAAAATAACGAGGTAAATAAGTTGATTCACTTAAAACTAAATAATTATATCATTTCTCTTATTCTGTACGATAACTTTTCCTCACGTAAGCTGTCAATACGTAGTGAAATCATCACACATCACCTGCCAACGGACACCAAATGTTATTTTTAAACTACATCTTTTCGGTGCAGAAACTAAGTAATGCTTGTTTCAAAATATTATAAATAAACATTATAATTTCTAATTGTTTTTAAATAAATTTTGAAAAAAATATAATTGATTTTTAAAAGAATTTGAAACTGAGATTTTTACATTTTTTATAAAATGGAAAAATGGTTGATTATCTGTCAATTTTCCTAACTAAAAAAAACAAGATTTTTACTGAAAATTTAGGACATGCTAGAAATTATTAAAATATGTAAAAAAATACACCCAAAATATTTTAATCTTTCCTCTTAATAATATAAATATTTAGACAATAAAAAATTATTTTCATCAAGTTTAAGGACCTTTATATGCTGTGGTCTTTTGTTAGCGATATCTCAGATGTACCTATACAAGGCTATACAGAGTCTGAAGCAAAACAGCGAAACGTTAATGAGGAGAATAAAGAAAAAGAAAAACCGGACTCAAAAAGACAAAAGAGAAGAATTGAAATTGTATTTAAATTTTTAAAGATCGTATTTAGGTAACCTTGATATATTTAGGAAGGATACTAGAATAATCCAGAAACTATACTGGCAGCAAACAATCTGCATACGGACAGAAAATCAGTTCAATATATAAACACAAAAATGAAAAGTAGTGTAAATGAGGAGATTCTTTGATAATTAGTACTACAATGATTCATTATTGGCGGTCCCAATCTTAGCAACATAAGATATGCAGATGACATAGTGTTGATGGCAGTCACAGAAAGAAAACTACAAAACTCCTTCATGCGTTAACGAAAGGAAGCGAGAATTAAGGAATAAACGTCAATTGCAAGAAGACAATATATGGAACACCGTAACATGAAAATGACAAAATCAAACAAGTAAACCAAATTAATTATCTGGGAAGTGTTTAAACAGAAGACGGAAAACGTGGCCCCGAAATCCGAAGATGCATTGAAATAGCGGAAGATGTTCAGGCGGGAGAAAAAGCAATGTACTTAACTGGCTTATTGTTTCTTACTAACTAAAAGTGGTTACGTTTTTACTAACATTTTATAGTTTCATGGGGCAAGTGACTTTATTACTACGTGATCCCTAAAGTAGTTATAAGGGAAGTGTTTTTTTTTTGTCCCCTTTTTATTTTTATATTAACACAAGTTATTAGTACTTCCCTGGCACATGACTAGCTTAGACGAGCTCTGACGGTCTTGGACAATCTATGACCAACCAGGAACAGTTATGACTAGATTAGACCAGCTCTGACCAGCTTGGCCAATCTATGACCAACTAAGACCAGATTAGTCAGGCGGCCAAAATGAAAACTTTCGGATCCCCACGTTAAAAAATGGCCTTGTGTCACAACTTGATTCAGTGGGAAGGTCAAGTAAATCTCTTCTTAATGCAAGTTAGTAAACGGTTACGTTACGTTGCGAAATGGAACCTTATTTTTTAACTTAAGATAAATGCTTTTGCTTATTATCTTCGCCTCTAGTTTTTTTCGTTGAGACTTTCTCGACAAAGATGTCTTTCAGAAATTAAGTAAAATTGTTAAGAATAGAAAACATCCGTCAAAATCAAAGAAAGGTGTACTGAACGGTTATGCAATATCAGCCCTGCTCCATAGCAAGCAATACTGGGCGATCTCATCAGACTTAAAGGGACGTAAAGTAGCACAAGTGAGAAAGAAGTAATTGACCTCTTTTTCCTGGGGTATGCTAAAAGAGAGGGTGTACTCAATGAAAATAGCACATGCAACACACTTGATTGAACGTATAAAGAATGAATGTGTTACAATTGACAGCAATGTGGAGTTATTGCATCAAGTTCACGTGAATCTTGCAAAGCACATTGTATTTCACAGGTTGCTTTAAAAATTTCTTAACTCCTCAATAATCTAAATTTCTTAATCTCCAAACAAGACTAGGGATGCCCGAAGAGCTATTCGATCGAAATGTGATCGAAGCAAAAAAATATAATTCTTGTAAAATTTGAACATTACTTTACATGATGACAAGTGATCGATATTTGATCCCTGTAAAAATCTAATATATCTAATGTGACTTTTTAGTGTAGGTGAGTTGTAAAATTTGATTGAATGCATAAAGAGTGAATGTGCAAAAATTGACGACAATGTGCATTTATTGCACCGAGTTCACGTGAATCCTCCAAAGCGCATCAACGTTTTCATCACAAATGATGAAAATCACATTGAAGATGTTGTTAATATTCCAATTCAACAAAATATTTTTGAAAATTTAATTTCTTGAAAATATGCATTTTTGCCAATGTGTCCAAGCTTTAAGGAGATCATGTATATTATTTATTTACCTCATTCTAAATTGTTAATATTCATTGAAATTTCGTATAAAATGCCTACCAATCATTTGCTTAGATTTCTTTATTCCAAAATTGCCAATTATTTATTTATTTTTTTTATCTTTTTATTCCTAGCAAGGCAATAACGCCCCTAAGACACAAGGCATTACTGAGAGCGAAAGAAAACCGAGAAAATTTTACTGATGTTTCGAAGAAGTTTTAAATTGACGATACTTAAATCAAACACGTGCCAGAATTTCTATATATGTGAAGTGGTTTAACAAATATCTGGTAGTGCGACACTGAAATCCAAAGGTGTATTGGGATAGCGAAAAAGGACACATATTTTCTAGGGTACATCGTATAATGTACCTAGCGAGCTTGAACAAATGGATGGAGAACTGCTGCCAGGAAAATGTTTTTATAGTATTGGCGCCTGGAAGTTAGATTAGGGCTGTGTGAAATTGACTGATGCAAAGATTTCAGCTCAGGTGGGTCGGGTCATATTTCACATCATGCTTTGGATTTTTTTCGGTAACTCTCTAAATATATAGCACAAGAACCCTTCCAGATGAGGCAACAATATTCGACGAACCGATAAGTGGTACATTTATAAAGGTAAAACTTCATTTATCGTTTGTTTTTTCGATAAAATTCCGGAGATCTTTTTTGTAGGGATGATCGTCTCGCATAGCCGGATTTTGCGTGTTGAGTAAAAAATTTCAACCTAAGACATTTGTTTACGCATGAATATTTTTGGAAATCTATTAATCCATTTTCTTTCTCTCTCTCTCTCTCTCTCTCTCTCTCTCTCTCTTTCTCTCTCTCTCTCGTCTCTAGGTATTCTGTGATCTCAATATTTGGTTGTTATTGAGCCTAGGAGAATAACATCTCTGAATACAAAACCATTTGTAGGTGGAACTTCCAACTCCACCCGGTAAAATCTTGTTACTTTAAAGTACACCAGTAACATCTAGTGTTTTCGAATTGCGGTGTCATGTGGGCCAGATTTTCTAAAAGTTTAACTATACACCATTTAATTTTGTTCATTTTTCTTCTTTCGTTTCTTCCTTTAACAATTTACTTTTTTCTTTATAACAGACGGAATTCTTTAGCGAACCCTTTCATTTTCCTTCTTTTTTTTAAATCCATTGGAAGTATGTGTGAGTAGATAATGGATTGCAACTCGGAATGAGATATCTGAGTCTGAGATCAACTTCCCGCCACTTTCGTTGCATGCACTTACGGTTAAATAGGCAAACCCCTAACGCAGCTATGGTTTAATTAGGTTTGACTCTGTCATTCTTCTCCAAAAATTGTTGACTCGAAAAGAAAAGAAAAAGAATTATTCCTAAACTCTAGAATATATTTCATTTTTAAATCACGCATAAAGGGTTGACAAGCAGTAAAAAAAAATCGATTAAGAACACAGATTCTCAATTTTTCCACTTTTATCAATTTTCAATACTTCTTTTCAAAATTTGTCCAATTTTTTAATTTGTTTGTATATTTCTTTTTCTTTCTTTCTTTCTTTCTTTCTTTCTTTCTTTCTTTCTTTCTTTCCTCTGTTGCCGTTTTATTTCTTCTTTTTTCCATTATTTCTTTTTTTCATTTATTTCTCTTTTCTTTATCATTATCAGGAATTTATTCTCTTTCTGTCTGTCTTTCTTTTCTTTCTTTCTTTCTTTCTTTCTTTCTTTCTTTCTTTCTGTCTTTTTTCCTTCTTTCTTTCTTTCTTTCTTTCTGACTTTCTTTCCTGCTTTCTTTCTTTCCTTATTTCTTTCTTTCTTTCCCTCTCTCTCTCTTTCTTTCTTTCTTTCTTCTTTTCCTTCTTTCTTTCTTTTTGTCTTCTTTCTTTATTTCTTTCTTCCTTTCATTCTTTCTCCCTTTCCCTCTCTTTTTCTTTCCTTCTTTCTTTCTGTCTTTCTTTCCTTCTTTCTTTCTTTCTTCCTTCCTTCCTTTCTTTCTTCCTTCCTTTTTCCTTCTCTCTTTGTTTCTTTCCTTCTTTCTTTCTTTGTTTCTCTCTCTCTTTCTTTCTTTCTTTCTTTAACGTTCGTTTTCCTTGTCTTCTTACGAGATCATTTCTCCTCGTTTCCTCCGATTCACCCTAGTTCAATAATTTTAATGTATTTTATGTTTATTCATGTTTCCCTCCCAAATATGGCTTTCCATCCAACTTTCCGTCTTTTTCCGTCTTTACCGTCTATTTTGTTACTTTTTTCCCCTCTCGTTTACTGTAGCAACTGCATTGCTATTTTCCGTTTCCAGTTTCCATCTTTTTTTTTATTGTTCATCATTCAATGGCATTCTACCTCTTTTGTTTTTCATTCAAGTCGTTTTAACTTCACTTCAACCATTTTATTTGTTTTCTTTTTTCATTTCTTTGTCCCATGTACCAATTTTTCGCTCTCTTTTTTCCCAATATTTAAATCTATACATGTTCTTTTGCCTTTCTCTATAAGCTTTTTTTTTCTGTTTTCTTTCTTGTATTTTTCTTTCATTTTATTTCTCCATTTAATATTTTTGTGGATATTCCATCATACTTTCCTTCCTTCCTTCCTTCCTTCCTTCCTTCCTTCCTTCCTTCCTTCTTTTCTTCCTTTCTTCCTTTCTTTCCTGGCTCCTTCCTTCCTTCCTTCCTTCCTTTCTTCCTTCCTTCCTTCCTTCCGTCACTCTTTCCTTCCTTCCTTCCTTCCTTCGATCGCTCTTTCCTTCCCATTTTCCTTCCTTCCTTCCTCCGCTTTTTCTATCCTTCCTTCCTTTCTTCCTTCGATCGCTCTTTCCTTCTCTTTTTCCTTCCTTCCTTCCTTCCTTTCCTCGCTCTTTATTTCCTTCCTTCCTTCCTTCCTTCCTTCCTTCCTTCCTTTTTTCCGCCGCTCTTTCCTTCCTTCCGTCGCTCTTTCCTTCCTTCCTTCCTTCCTTCCTTCATTCATTCATTCCTTCCTTCCGTCGATCTTTCCTTCCTTCCTTCCGTCGCTCTTTCTTTCCTTCCATCGCTCTTTCCTTCCTTCCTTCCTTCCTTCCTTCCTTCCTTCCTTCCTTCCTTCCTTCCTTCCTACCGTGGCTCTTCTTTCCTTCTTTACTTACTTCCTTTCGGCGCTCGTCCCTTCCTTCCTTCTGTCGTTCTTTCTTTCCTTCCATCCTTCCATCCTTCCTTCTTTTTTGTCATTATTTTTCTGTTTTTCTTTCTTTTTTCCTCAAATTTTCTTTCGATTTTTTCTTTTCTCCTTTTATATTTATTTATTTATATCAGTATTTCATTTCTTTTTTTCTGCTGTCGTTTTTATATCTTTCTCATTTTTTTCGTTCTGTTTTTTCAATTTTTCTTTCGTTTTTACTTCTCTGATTTTTCTTTTTTTTTTTCATTCTTTCTTTGTCCTTTGTCTGTAATAAATCTTTCTTTCTTTCTTTCATTTTTATATTTCGTTTGTTCTGTCCGTTTTCTTTCTTTCTTTTCTTTCGTTTTACTTCTTTTCTTTCCTTTTCTCAATTTTTCTTTCCTTTTTTCTTTCATTCATTTTGTCTTTTTTATTTAATCCCCTTTTCTTTTATTGTTTTCTTCTTTGTTTCTTCAGTTTTCAACTTTTGTCACTTCTTTCATTCTTTCTTCTGACTTCAATTCTTTATTACAGATACCCCGTTCATCCCATTTAATAGGTCATTTGATTCTTAATCCCCCCCCCCGCCCATCAAATGCTTTATAAATTTCGAATATAAATACTTTTCTCGTTCGACTTCCTGTTTTATTCAGAAATAATTTATCACTTCCGCAGTTACTCATCCTTCATTCTTTATTTGTTAATTTATCAACTTCTTTTATATTCACCTCCCTCATATTTATTTCTTTTATTCATTAAATCCTCCTTTTCCTCAACCTTATTACTTAGCACAATCCATCTTTCCTTCATTCCATAATTCGATCCATACAGCGTTCTTATTTTCTTCACACTGAGCAGCGTCGAGGTCTGTCAGTATTTAGATGGCTGGCCGCTTGGAAACACCAGGTACCGTATATTGTTTTTTCCAAGAATAGCTTAGATGTGGCACAAAGACGAATGTATGTGGTACCCAGGGAGGATCGAACTCACTACTGAGACAAGATTGCTAACCATTACACCGTCTCAAAGTGCCCGGATATACCGCAAGCAAGCTCATACTGTTCGAAATATGTTTCGCTTGAAATATCCCGGAAAAGATTTGTAATAGCGATATATAAATGAGTGCTATATTCTGGCGGGAAGTTCACTTGGAGGCTGGGTTTAATTTCCGGCGCTTGGAGCGTCCTCAAAACGGAGAAGTATTCTCTTTGAGAATGATTCAAAGGTACGTGGCTGAGTGGTTAGAACGTTCGCATTCTGACCATGAGACCCGGGTTTGAATCTCACCTTGGTCGATTTGTCAGGATTTGTTTGTATGAAGGGGTCTATCCCAGCGTGCAGCACATTTGGAAAATGTCTGAAAAACTTACCGCGCGTTGACCCTAGATTTTTGAGTGAAATCGGGTAGACGGAACCCTTGGAGGTCGTCGATTGCTGTACCCGAGGGCTTGAGCGTGCTGGTCTTGTTCAAATTGTTGATTACGCTAGATAACACGCTCTCTCTCAGAAACTGTAACTAAGGTCTACTCTGCATAGGTGCAGTATAAACTATAGGTGGGCTCGGTAGGTTTTGAATAAACAGAAATGTGCCTGAGCAAACAATGATTGACTAGTCGCCCTAGTAGACGAGTATCCTCGAATACCAGTGCTGAAAAACCCACTTTAATCTCGACCGAGCGTCACATTGTGTTTCGTCATGGGCGTGTGTCTAAGTAGAGAATACGATACAGAAGTCTTGGGAGTCGATCTTACGAGATATCGTTTATCTTGCCTCATTTTAGTCTGTCTTCAGACAGAGCGCAACATATTTATCTTTGTTTTCGGGCAAAGTACAACAAAACAAATTGATAGGCACCCGATCATGGGGAACATCTGGCCACAAATGTACCTCCCTCATTTTACTAGATAGAGCAGAAGGTTTTTGAGTAATACTGATATCAGTGCAACCAAAAGTGCACTAATTACGGACCTGAACCGGGTGCACTGGCTCGTGCTCCTGACATTATACTGTCTTTTTGTCGCATTCTCCCAGCGTGCGGCGTCAAGTCGACGTCGAATATGATACCAGGGTTTGACGTCTACCACTGGCCTAAGGAAATACTAAGGAAATCTCATTTCATAACAGGATTATTTGCCGTATAAATCAAAATATATCAATCCCGAAAACAACTGTTTATGCTGGTTTTAATTTATTTTCATCTTCTTCTAAAATTCTTACTTATTCTTTTTTATATATTTCTTCTCGTTCTCATTCATTACCTTCCCTCCTCGCTTCGTTCCTTCCTTTCTTCCTTCTGTCCTTTCTTCCTTCACATAATTTCAAGGAATACTAAGGGCTGAAAGCTTGGGAATATGTGGGATATCATGGATAACAGCTCGGCATTGTAAATGCTGTTACACTTGAGAAAGGTATGAATCCTCTTCTCCCCACCACCACCTGCTACGGGAAAAATTCCAGGACAGAACGGGTTCTATAGCCTTGGATGTCAATTGGTCTAGCTCAGAATGAATGGCAATCTACTGCGGGAAAAAAATCTGCCTCGTCAGTCATGTATCGAAAGATACATGATCACCTAAGCGTGCATCAAGCATGTCACATAGCTGACTGAAATTCATTTACGTGTTAATACCCTTGGGAAAGATATGAATCTTCTTCTTCTCCCCACCTCAGTTATGGGTAAATTACAGTACAAACCGGGGTCTATAGACTTGGATGGCAACTGGTCTACCGCAGAAAGATATAGCAACCAACTGACTGAAATTTGCTTACGGTTTAATACCCTTGGGAATGCGATGAATCCTCTTCTCCTTTCCCCGCTACGGGTAAATACCAGGACAGAACGTGTTCTATAGCCCTGGATGGCAGCTGGTCTACCGCTGAAACAAATTGCAACCTACTGCGGGAAAAAAACATCTGCCTTGTCGGTCATGTATCGAAGGATACATGATCGCCTAAACGTGCATCACGCATGGCTCTGAACTAATTGTAAATGGAAGAAACACGTTTCATCTTCTGTCCTGTTGATTTTACTACCATAATCCTTGGAAAAAATATCAATCCATCTTTTCTTCCCCCAGCTATAAATGTATTTGTACCATTAACCTTTTCCCTATAAGGAAATATATTGGATTCATTGAACGAGCAGTCATCATTTTTTCATTTAAAAAAAAATATTCTCTCAAAGACTTTTTATAAGCAAACAGAACTACGGTTAAATTCATGAAGTCAAATAAGAAAATGAAGAGATGCAAAATCTGTCTATCAATCGCCATGTTTTTCCGCTTTGAAAATAAATGCTTTACTGTCCAGTAACTGTTATTGCTCTTTCCTCTAGTGATGGTTCTTTTTTCTTCCTGACCTTCTATTTGAAGTTTCATGGAAAGTTTATATCTTGCTTATGTCACCATTTTCTTTTCAAGATATATGTGCTATTTATATTAGCTGTTGCTTTTGTAGGTAGTCCTCAAATGATGTGGTTTCTGTTATTTGGTACAGTTCTTTGTTTGTGATTCTGTAGCGCTAATGTTCACAGAAGAATGATCTTTGCCACCACATTCAGATTTTACTCGCTCAAGGCCTTATTTTAATAATGATCTTAAGAAGCGGATGTATACAGATGAGATATTTCTGAACGTGTTTGGCATTATGATTGACATGGGTTAATTTGTATTACTTGTGTCTTTATCTACTGTGCCATGTGCCCTTGACGACACATGGCACAGTGGATAAAGGCGTTGGTTAGATCCAGTGACAGGACCCAAAGAGTGTGAGTTCAATACCCGGTTAAGTCAGTGCAGAACTTTCAGAGGGAAATTAACAGGAGATAACTGACATCCATTAAACATGGCATTTATAACTATAACAGTGAGCGAAGTAAATGTTTCTGTTCGACATTCCAACCACCTAAAGAAGGCCGGAGCGTACAACGGCCGAAAGGTTGTAATAAATATGGCGAAAAAGATGAGGACAATAGTCCGAATAATGTAAATAATGTAGTATTGCTGCAAATCATTATTGTCTCTTGAAACATTGTTGCAATTTAAATATATTTTCTGGCGTTAAATAACATGTATATGGTTGATAAGCCATAAAATATTCGCTCTCTTCTATACCGCACCTGTTTATTTTGATTGATCTTATATTGTTTGTCTCTTTCTTTTTATCCGCATTCACTTGATTCCTTCCTTCCTTTCTTTCTTACGTGCTCACGATGTAACCCCGCACTCTCGGTCTACACTCTCCTGTCTCTCGTTTAACACCTCTCCCTGCAGTCTTTACCTTTCTCTCCCTTCTCCACTCCTCTCTCTTCTCTCTCTCTCTCTCCCTCTCTCTGTCTCTTTCCGAGCATAAACCTACCACCTTTCTTCTCTATCATCGAGGTCTCTTAAATTTTTCTCACTCTTTCTTTGCATTTCAAATCCTTTTTTTCTTAACTGGTAAAACATTCGGCTTTTTCGACTCCTTCTCTTTTCTGAAAAATATTTCTTTCTTTTCTTTTTTTTTATTTTCTCCTCCTTTTCTCTCTATCCGCACAGACCATATTCTCCAGACCCAAACAGTTACTTAGACTACATTATGAAAGTAAAGACAAAAGAAATAAAAAAAAGAAAAACTCTTTAGGCTGATAAGGGAAAAAAGGCCTTTTTAAATCAAAACAACAGGCTTCTGAAATGATTGCTCGTAAGTATTCCTGCGTGTATTTCATTGCCGATGTTTTCACTGGTGTCGGTGGCTTCTTAGATGCATATATATATATATATATATATATATATATATATATATATATATGGCTCTTTGGAACTTTTTGAAAAAATACTTCAAACATTTTCGGATGTATTTCTCTTGCTTACAATTGCGGATAGTTCAATGTATTTCTTACGATAGTTTTTATGTATTGAAATGTATCAGATTGTAATTGCGTAAGCTACACAGCGTCTAGATGTATACATCTGTATAGAGATGGCGTTACATTCAGTTACGGATTAATCAATCAATGACGTCGTATTTTTCATACGCTTCTATGGATGTGCATTGTGGTATAAATGAGACTGGTTCGGAATGAAAATTTGGAGAGCCGAGTTCGGATTCCAGTTGAGATCGTTATATTTACTTACGCGCAAATTCACTTGAAAAATGTTTTACTCCAGTTTTTTTCCTTCGGTTAGGCGTTTAATTCGTAGGGTATATATTAGTAAGTCATAATTATATCTAGAAATTTGTTAAAATGTAAAAATATTTTCTGGCTTTAAATAAGCTGCAAAAGGTTGATAAGCCGTAAAATCCCCCCTCAAAAAAAAAAAAAAAAAAAAAAACATACACTTCTATCAATAAATAAATCAATAGATTTACCACATAGCTTTAACAAGCTTAAACGTGTCCTCCTCTCAGTAGCGTACTCTATAGAACTTATTCTTGAAACCTCCCTGCTTAGATCTTCCTTCCTTCATCATGAACCCCTTTTTAAGCCACTTCTCTGAATCTGGATTACCCCTCCTGTGTTTTGAGCTCAAATGCTCCGTTCATTTGTTTCCCTCTTTCGGAATTCTCATTGTGGATTATCTTTCCGTACTTCTACAACCTTTTCCGTTCAGCGCATTTTTTTTAGAATTAGATCCTTGATATCCTCCAAGTAATCCTGATAAGCCTTTACATTCTGATATTACAGTGACACTAACCCACCTACCATCAAACCACTCCCTCCCTCTTTTCGGTGTGGCTAAACCCTAGCCGGATCACTTCTACGTTGTAAACACAGGTTCATGGTCATTATCTTCCTTGTCTTTCGGTCAAAGTTTGATAGGTCCTCCACGTTGCATTCAGCAATATTTGCATAATACCCGACAACACGGAATGCACAAAACATTGATACCTAAAACAAAATGTCCACTGTTCAACTATGGTCTACAAAGCTACAGAAACCTCTGGTCTACACGTCGAATACACTCACCGCGAGTCTTGTATCTCTAGAACTACCAGATATTTATGACGGCTACTCGCTACATCCTTCAGGGATTCCACAAACGGAGAGCTATATCCATTTTCTATCCACAAATCATCCCCCTCTTGATTTCCAAAATAGCACACTCATCAAGACTAAAAGACATCGTATCATCCTGGGAGCATATCTTCACCATCACCACCATTATAACCATCATCAACATCGCAAACAACAACAACAGGAGAGTTACATTAGATTTATACTAAGCTGTTTGACTAATTCCTCTCAGTAACTAATCGCCTAACGGAAAGTTCCAAGACGAACAAGATCACCATGAAATAAAGCTCGTTTCAGTTTCATGCCTTCAAACTGGTGGCGTTTCATTCGTTTTGACGCATTCATTAACAGGGCAGGTGTTTTTTTTTTGTTTTTCATTACAAGACAAGCAAAGTTTCTTCAAAGACTTATGATCTTTTGTAAATTTATATATTTATACTGGAAATATATATATAAATATAACTTGGAGAAGAAAGGACATTTTGTCGAATTGTCAAACACATGTTCAAAAATATTTCGACAGTGTAAGTTTTTTTTTTTCTCAATATTGGAAGTGTTACAGCAATCATGTTATTTATTTATTTATTTATCTATTCATTATTATTAGGTTTTCCCAAAAGTTCGTAAACACTTGCGAAAAATTGAATTTTTATGCAACACAATCCAGCACAATCGAGACAAGCGATGGGTTCAGAAAGGGCAAGAGACACCGTCGGTTCCAAAACAAGATCGATTCGGCAAGAAAGTCATGTTGTGCGTTTGGTGGAACTTTGAAGGAATCGTGCATTTTCAGTTGGTTCCGAATGGTCGTGCCATCAGTGCCGAACTTTACTGTCAGCAACTGGAGCGGGTCTACGAAAAGTTGAAGCAAAAGTACCCGACTCTGATCAACCGAAAGCGCGCTTTGATGCAGCAGGACAATGCCAAGCCATACACGGCAAGGAAGACCAAAGACAAGTTTGAAGAGCTGCACGGCGTTGAGGTTCTGCCACATCCAGCCTACAGTCCTGACTGTGCTCCATCAGATTACGACCTTTTCCGCTCAATGCAACACTTTCTGAAGGGCCGCCGATTCGACTCGTTTGATGAAGTCGAAGAAGTGTGTCAAGAATTCTTTGATTTGAAGCCGGCTGAATGGTACTTTCACCAGATCCGAAAGCTTGCAGATCGATGACAGAAAGTCTTGGAAATTGAAGGTTTTTATTTTGAAGAATAATTTTTGTTGTTTTTGTTGTTTCAATTTTTTGCAAGTCTTTACGAACTTTTGGGACAACCTATTATTATTATTATTATTATTATTATTATTATTATTATTATTATTATTATCTTATTTCCTTTGATTTCTGATGTGTACTCATTTCTTTCCGGGTCCGCCCAGGGACCTATGGTTAGAAATGGCATCATGACTTTTTCCACTGAAAAAAAAAAACAAAAAAAAAAAAACAAACAAACAAATTTTACATACACAAAGCTCTTCGTAAGGTGTGGCCTGTCCGCGTGAGAATAATGTTTTGCATTTCTTTGAGGCATGGGATTCCAAGAATCCCTTCAATCAGTCTACTGGAATCTTTTCCAATCAATTCTAGGGCTCCAACTACAACGGGGATTGTTGATGTTCCAATGTGCCACATTTCTGAGATTTCGATTTCAATGTACTTGTATTTTGATAGCTTTTTGAAGATCTTGAAACATACATTGCAGTTTGCATGTACTGCAATATCAATAAGGATACACTTTTTTGTGTGCGATCTCTAATAACAAAGTGTTATTATTATTATTATTTCTTCCTTTGATTTCTGTTGTATACACATTTCCTTCCGGGTCCCAAATACATGCATAATAATCAGAACTTTTCCACTGCTCATTTTAGTTAAAGAAACAGAAAATAATAAAAACAGACACATTTTCCATTGAAAAAAGCTCTTCGTAATGTGTGTGCTGTACGTGTGAGTATTTCTTTAATGTGTGTGGTCTGGAATAACTTCAATGATTCTATCAGAAAGTTTTCTAATCAATTCGAGGTCTCCAGAATTATTGATATCCTCATTTTCCTCATTTCTTTAATATCCGTCCATTGTGATAGTCTTTTGAAGGTCTTCATAGATCCATTACAATCTGCAAGGACGGCCATGTTACTAAGAAAGTACATTCTCTTTTTGTGGTCTTTGTCCCATGAAATGGTTACAGGTGCTGTCTCTGTAATCGAGTCTTGATGACGTTCATAGCAGTTTCTTGCAGTTTCCTTCCCGTAGAAATTGCAAATTTTCCAGCGCAGACATAGGCCCACTTTATCATGCCGAGTTTAACATTCAATGTGCCACCTGATACAAGATGGTCAATTGCTTTTGGATATTTATCCCAGAATTTGTATCTTGGATGAACGCATTTTTAGGACTTTTCTAGTTAGCAAGCATTTGTCCCGTGCAGCAAGAATAAAAACTTTTGTTTCAGTATTTAACCCTGTACTATATAAACACCGTGTCTACGCCAGCTTATTTGGTACTGTCAGTGTATTGACTACGAAGAGGCTTCTCTTGCCATCGTTTTTGCATTTGGTACATTGCATTTACTTTTGCTTTCCTTTATTGTGATCTTTTGCGCTGCAGTAGGCGCAATATGGTTTATTTGCTGTTCTTCACCCACTTAAAACTCCTTTTTGAATGTGTTGGCTTTTTTTATTACTGAATAAAGGTTCGGGGCTTCTATCATATTTTTGAAGTATTGTTATTAGTATTATCACTAATATTCAGTAAACAAAATGGTTATCGCTGTAGTCAGTAAAATCAGTGAGACGAGTTCAGATTCAGGCCTTATTTACTGCGTACACTTAAGGCACTGGCGAAAAGAATGAATCAATCGCTACTGAAAAATCGATGGAGTTATTTAGCCATGCATGGCAGTCAATTTAGAAGAAGGAAAACTCTCTATACCAAACTATCATGAAATTAACCAGAAATCCATTTTTCTCAAGAATACCCTATAATTCATGATTAAGAAATCTATGAATCCCGATGACAGCATAGTTTCTCAAAGTATATAGGCTGAGGTACAAATACACAGAACACAACTTACCCATTTTGACCTATGAATCTGCTTGATTTCAGTTGCTGCGCTTGATGCTACAGACTCAGTGGAACAAGGTTAACGGTAATTGAGCACGGCAAAAAAAAAGAAAACACGATATAACCCTACAGCGAATCGATCTAGCACCGTAGATTAAAAAAAATTCAGTTCGATATAGTCCTCAAATTTGTCCGGATCGTGAAACACCGGATGAAGACCGGAGTGTATAACGACCGAAAAATTATGAAAGTAACAAAGGCCATAAATAAATGTAAATAACAAAGAATAATTAAGATCAATATTTTTTTATCGAAAAATTATTGCATTTTCTTTTCTCCGTCCTACAGATGATCATATTGAAAAGACAGGTTATGTAGCTTTATGCCCGCTCACTAATTAGATGCGAGGCTACAACTATTCTCATATTGCAATACTGCACTTCTCAGATCTTTGTAAATATAAAGGCTGTTCCAATGGCTTGGACTGATTTTAAATGTGAATTAAGTTTAAGCGTTAAAAGTTTTTGTTTTCTTTTTCCTTCAGATTCAACAACTTCAGTCTTTGGTAATTTCAACCATGGAAAGATTAACTATCAAACAACGTGTTATAGTTATCGAAGCCTATTACGAAAATGGAAGTTCAAACAGAAATTGAATGAGAAGTCCCCAGTTCGCATCATCTCTCGAAAGATCGATGTCAATTGTCCACCACGATCGTGCGACTTGACGCCTTTACATTTCTTCCTTTGGGGTCATCTCAAAAGTAAGGTCTATGCCAACAAGCCAACAGCAAATCAACAGCTGAAAGACGAGATAATAAAGCATATTGGTGAGATCAAGGGGCAACTATGCAGAGACGTCTTCAAGAATTTTGAACATCGAATGGAGGTGTGCAGCCGAAGCCTTGGCGAAAATTTGGGATATATTATTTTTCACACATAATTGCCATGACATACTGTTGAAACTTGACTAATGCATGGAATAATAATACAACACAAAATGTAATTAGAACAAAATGTATTGAAACAAGAAAGTGTACACAATATTTACAGATAGTCTTTTGTATATTCCTGGGAAGACCGTTCCTGGAGAATGTGTTGACTTAGTCGCAGTCGGGCAGAGTCTCTGGATTGAATCTCTTGATTCCTCTCTCGTCTTCCCGGTACCAACCATATTTATATGGTCGGTACTCCACTATGCTAATTAGGTGGATCCTACCACAGCACATAAATAATATGATCCTATGGAAAAATAAGTATATTTTCACCAATAACACTGCTTTATTTACTGCTGACTTTGATCCGTCTTAATGAAACACTTTTATATATAATCCATCTTAATGAAACACCCCTGAGAAGATAAATATAAATATTAACGATGAATATACGAGATCTGATCAAAAATTATCCAAAACAATAACTTGCGACTGATCCACTGCTCTGGACACCTAGCCATAGAAGACGATAAGTTGGTCACCCAGCAACCACTTGCATTCATCGTAGATTATATGTTATGACACAGAATGTCTCAGTAATGACAAATAAATATTGATGCAGGACCGTAATGGTTGGCGTGAAACTTAATGGATGAAATTTTTAATAAAAACCCAATAATAATATCATATACTAGGTGTGTTAAAAAATTATCTGAACTGGTTAAATAAAAAAAACTAAAACCACATTATCAAGAACGGTTTTTAATCTGTCGATGATTTAATGATTTAAAATTGTCGTTTCCATTAATGGGTGCCTTCCAGGAAACTTTTTTTTGGGGGATAATTGTCTTCTTTCATTCAAAAAATTTCCTCAAATGTCAAAAATGAATTTTTTTCTTTCTTTTAATATATTTTTATATAAAAATTTAAAAATAATGTGATTTGGGAAATAGGGTGATTTATTGAATCTATGATAAATATTGCTGCATCAATCCGTTCTTGACAAATGTTTTTTTAAAGATAACAATCAAAAGAAAATTGAAATTATATTCAAACTGAGCGAGAATGTCAAAACATAGTGTGTATTTTTCAAGATTTCAACGAATAAAAATTGCTAATTCGACTTCTTTTAAAAAACAGAAAAGAGAATTGACCAATTTCTCTTGAAGCATTCGATTTCATTTTTAAATTTGATATCAAAAAATATTTTAATACGTTTTTATGGCGATTTTGGAGGAACTAAAAAGCGATCAATTTGTTCTTTTTGTAGAAAAAAAATAAGGGAAATTCATTCAATTATCCTAAAACCTATATTGACCATGAAACAGTGTTTTTACTTTTACTTTAATGCATGACCGTGAAAATTTTAAGTAATATTGTTTTTTATAAATATAACGTTTTGAAGCAGTTGATTTAAAAATAATGAAATCACTGGTCTCCATTTACATAAAAATGTATTCATTTACTGAATTATGATATTGAATTTTTTTCTTTTAAAATATTATAGATGAAGAATATTTAAATAATTTATTTAATTTTACCACTAAATATAAAAAAGAAGTCAATAAAAAAAAAATTTTCCCTAATTTGGATTTAGATCAAATCATTTGACCTTGTTGAATTGGGAAAAATTAAAGATAAAAATAATAGAAAGAATCCATTTAAAAAAGCAAACATTTCAGATGACCGTAATGACCGTCTGATTTAGTTGAAAAATGCCTAGAATAGGGAGGAAAAAACATTTTAAAGAAAGGAAGGTGATGAAGGAATTTATACGGGTTCAAGGGGCATATTTTTTTTTAGAGACCCACGGATTCGCGATCCTGAAATAAATAACTTTTAAACCGGCCTTAATTTTTTTAATGATGCCCTGAATATATTTTGACTAAATACCGTTCAGTCTGAAGATCTCAATTTTGAGGTTGTCAAAAGTCTGTCCATTTCAGTCAGAGCGATTCAAGTCAGTGGAAGTCGAGTCAGAGTCAGTCATGAAACAACATTCGCGTTCAGACAATTAGTACAAGACATTGAATAGTGAAACTGGTCGAGTACATTGTTCTCTACTATAAACCTGTTTGATACTAACACTTTCTACTTCTCTGTATATATTCCTGTTTGTAATATATCTTTGTTATTCCATATCCGTGTTCGAGTTCTTCTTTATTGGTTCTACTTTGGACTATTTTCAAGGAACCGGACAAATAAAATAATTTGAAATAGTATAAATTTTACATAGTGTTTTAGAAAATCAAGATCTTCGCTCAACCTTGACGGGACACAAATTTAAAGCAAAGTTCTAGATTCACAAATTTCCATCAATTTATATCATCTGAAATCAAAAACATAGTTCTATGTTATTAGTTTCTTTAATGTTGAAGAAATTTCTTGAACTCTGTTTGCTCCATAAAAGAAAAATTTTATCATTCAAAATTTATTAAATATCAGTCGTGGAATTTGAGAAAATTCTTAAAAGAATTATTCATTGTTTTGTTTTTATTTTGTTTTTATTATAAGGATTGGAATGATTTTTCACACTAAATAATATGTTTTAGAACAATTTTTCAGAACAAAAAGATGAAAAAGGAAAATGATTAAAAAAATTTTTTTTATTATAATTTAAAGATTGATCACATTTTTGGCAAAATCATAAAATGTAATTTTTTTATATGCCATAGTTTGGTCAGAGTTTCAGATTTGGATTGAATTTTTTTATATGATATTACAAATTCATTTCAGTTTGAAAAAAAAGAGTTTTCAACTGCAAGCACTACCATGGCTCACGTGGACGTCTTTCATAGATATAAAAAAAAAGAATTTTACTTTACTATTCTTGAATTGCATCGAAATGTTCGGATGAAATCTTCATTCGACCAAAACAAACAAAATTGTCACAAAAAGAGGAAATGTTACAAAAACCAGATTCTCTTCTGTTCCTTAATGTTTGAATATTTCTAGTTTTTTTAAAATTTTCAAAATGTTTTTCAGTGAATTTTTGCTAAAAAATGAATAGTTAAATTAAAGAAATTTTCAAAGTTTTAAAATAAACTTTTTCATTGGGCAAAAAACAAAAATTTTGCAAGAGAATAACCATAAAACTAAAAGAATAAGAATTTCTACAATCGGACAAATTTGGCTTCCAAACATCTAAAGAATTATATCTAAAAAAAAAAAAAAATTAAACATGAAAAAAAGTATTTGTTAAAACGTGGAAGACGAATTCTTAAATAAATTATATAAGTATGGCTTTTTGTTGAGTTTATACAGCAGGTATAAAAATCATGGAAAAAAAATTATTAAATATAAAATTTCAGAATAAAAAAAATACATAATATGATTTAAAAAAAGGATTTTGTATCATTCGATACAAGAAAAATTTAATTTTTCCCTCAGTAGATTCCATTTATTTCTTGAATAACATCAAATTTTTGATAGACTATAACCGTCATAATGGGAGAGAAATCGTTTTCCTTTCCCAAAAAAATTTTAATGTAGAAGTGAATACAATGGATTTGATTGGATTTTCTTTATTCTCCGGTAATTCAATAAGATGTTTAAAATTAAATTATGTGCCATTTTAATTACAAAAGTTTTATATTTTATATAATGTACATTTTAAAAACATTTCCGGTAAAAAAATGCATTATTTTTTGTAAAATTTTAATCAATTGTTGTTTATAAAAATTACTAACAACACACAAAACACAGAAACACAAACACAAACAAATGCATTATATATATATTATGTTTACAAATACAAATATAAATTTCACACATCCATTCATTAAAAAAATTACTGGCGTTTTACATTGAAATAGGAAATAGAAATAAAATATATCATTAAAAAATAATTTTAATCACAAGCCAAATCACAACATATTTATGAAGTATGAAATAGGAAATTGGGCTTATCTTTGAAAATTATTTATTTTTGAATTTGATAAAAGTTCAAAATTTAATAAATCCATGTATTCTTTTTTTCGTCTCGCAAACCGGCCTACAAACTCAAAACAGACAGACATGAAAAAAACAATTTGAAATTTAGCCCCCTCGTTTTGAAGAAGTGAAGAAGATGAAAATAAAATAAAAATGAAGAAAAATTAAAAGAAGTCTGTGAAGGAAGAAGAATGGAGAAAAATTCAAGTCGAAGGAAGAAAACAAAAAATAGAAGAAAAGAAAAAAAAGAAAATTGAGGACAAGAAGAAAATACAAAGAAGAAGAAGAAGAAAAAAAAAGAAGAAAAAGAATTTTGATTTTAAATGTTTAAAGATAGTTAGAAGAAGAATAAGATGAAGACTTTAGAAGATAAACCAAAAAGAAAAAGAAAAACAATAAAAAAGACAACAAAGATTAAGAAAGTTTGGAGAATAAGAAAGTAAAAAAGTTTAAAAAAAGAAGAGAAAAGAAAAAACGAAAACATTATTGAATAAATTTATCTTATTTTTGAAACTGGAGAAATGTAAAAATGAAGAAGAAAAATATATAAATTGAAAACGAATTCTCTCTATAGACATAAAAAGAAGAAACAGGAATTGTTATGCAAATTTGAATAATATTAGAAATAATAATAAAAAAAAAAAAGATTTACAAGAAGGTAAAGAAAAGGAGAATAAAAAACATGAAAAATAATAGATTTTGTAAACAGACTGAGAATTAAAATTATATTTAAAAAACAACGGCAATCAGAAAAAGAATAAGAATGTATTAAAAAAAGAAATTCAATATGTTTTGTTATATTCTGCATGAAGAAAAATTAAAGTCAATTTTATGAATAAAAAAAATCGTAGTGTAGATGGATCTTAATGAAAACTTTTAACCTAGAAAGGGTTACTTAATGAGGAATAGCTAAAAAGAAGGTTGGAAATGAAATGGTAGTCTTTATAACATCAACAAAATACAATACTCGCCAGCGACGTGAAATAGGTAAACCACTGCTAGTGGTGGACTACTTAGACAGCATATTACCCCCACTTAAGATAGTGTCCAACTTATTTATGAAGTTTGAGACATTAGTGTTTAAACACGGTATATAATATTTTTCTTTTTTCTCTTCGCTCTTTCTGTTGTAACCTAGAAAAAGGAACCAATGAATGACCAAAACGGAGTTGGAAATGAAATGGTAATCTTTATTCAACAAAATACAAACTCGCCAAGTGAAATAGGTAACATCAATTTACAGCCAATTACAATTATCTAAATATAAAAGGAGGTTAATTATGCATAAACGGTATATAGCAGAAGACGAAAAGAAGGATATAAAAAATGTTGAAGGATAGAATAAATATTCGAAGAATATTAGGATGAAGAATTGTGAGAAAGAAAAAATAATAAAAATAATAATAATGCTTAATAATAATAATATGATTTATATAAGAAGACAAATGTTGATAAGAAAATGACGAAGAAATCCAAAAAAAAGCGTTGAAGAGAATGAAAAGTTTTAGACTAAAGTTCAAGAAGAATACGATGAAAAATTGAAAAAGAAAACAGAGAAGAATAAAAGATGAATAGGATAAAAAATTTTTAAGTTGGATAATATTTGAAAAAGAATCAGAAGATAAGAAGAAAAGTTGAATAAAATAAGAAGGAGAATCAGAAGATGTAGAATAATATGAAGAAATATCTTAATTAAAAAAAAGAAATATAAAAGATATGGAGAAGAAGAAGAAAACAAATTGTTCTTGAAAGAAAAAAGAAAGAAGATAGAATATAGAAAGATAAAGAAGAAGAAGAAAACAAAATGAAGAAAAGATTTAAAAATAAGAAGAAGAAAAGAAGAAGAAGAATGAAGAATTAAATATAGAGAGATATAAAAGAAGAAGGGCGAAAAAAAATGAAGAAAGAAGAAGTGAAGTAAGAAGAAGAAGAAGAAGAAGAATAAATAATAATAAGTGATTAGAAAAATAAAAGAAAAATATACAGGAAAGAAGAAGAAGAAAACGAAGAAGAAGAAGATAGAAAAAGAAGAAATATGAACAAGAAAAAAAATGTAGAATAATATGAAGAAATATATGGCGAAGAAGAAGAAGAAGAAGAAGAAGAAGAAGAAGTTTGGCAACGTAGAATAATATAGAGAAGAGGCTGATTTTGAAGAAGAAGGCATAGAACAGGAAAATATTCATTTGAAAAATAAGAAAAAAGAAAAAAAAGAGAGAATAATATGAATAAATATATAACAAAGAAGAAGAAGCGAAATAAAAAGAAGAAGGAGAAGAACAAGATGACAACGTAGAATAATATAGAGAAGAAGCCGATTTTGAAGCAAAGATGTCAACGTAATATTTGGATTGCAGATTAATAAGTTTTTGAAAGGGTGAAGAACCCATATGGAGAAAAAGGAGAAGAATATGGAGAAGAAATAGAAGTTGAAGAATTAGGTGTAGAATAATAAAAGAAATATATGCAGAAGAAAGAAAGAAAGAAAGAAAGAAAGAAAGAAAGAAAGAAAGAAAGAAGTAGAATAATATGAAGAAAATTTGAAGAATAAGTAAAGGAAGAAGAAGACAGAATAATATGAAGGAATATATGAAGAAGAAGTGGAAGAAAAAGAAGAAGAAGGATACATATCAGAAAAATACGAAAAAGAGAAAGTAAACCTGAATTCCAACTAGAGACGTTCTTTAAAAATAAAAAATAAAAGCGTGCTGTTACCCGGGAAAAGAGATTCATCAAACCAGAAGACGTGATTTGATTATCTGAACAAAGAAGAGAAGACCTGCCAGGCCGTGAAGGTTACACTAGCGGTGAACTCCACGTAAAAGCCGAAATAAAAAACAAAAAAAATTCAAGGAAAAAAAGTACCAGGATTTTCTGAGAATTATAAAAACGGTGGAAAATGAAATATAAAGCCAGTGCTCGTAGTAAATGACTACAAAACATCTTCGCGGCGATTATAGTGTCAACAGAATAATTTGACTTGCCATAAAGAAATATGACTAACAAAACCATACGGTTCCTGTAGTCTGTGAGCTTTCTGGTGGCGATTTCTTCACTCAATGTCCAGGTTACTGGTATGAACATTTAAATGCTTTAAATGTTTGCAATTTTATTAGTGGAATATCAAATATCATCGATTTCAATATGTAGGTAGTCAAGGTCTTCACAAAATCCTGGGTAAGACCATAAACTAGATACGCATCCTGGGTAAGACGATAAACTTCATTCAAGGGAAAGGCATCTGATCAGGGGGTTTTGAGGAGCGTGGAACAGAATTTTACTAGTCTTTTCCCCCCTGACCCGTGCTGGTAGCAGCTGCTATGGTCTTAGCTATGGGTAAATAGTTAACTCCCAAACTGGGGTCAAAACTCTATGAAAATGTAAAAAAAGGTTTTAATGCCATCAATTCATTTATGTAAAAAACAAAATGTATTATTGATGAAAATAATTAATTCCAACAATACATTTTTGGAAAAATATTAGTATTAATAAAAATCTTTTTGGCATTAAGTAACCCATTGAACTTGATATGCCACAAAAACAAACCAAACCTAACCATATATATATATATATATATATATATATATATATATATATCAATTTCAGTTGAGTTCTCTGGGGATAAGGTGTGGGTTGGTAAACAGTGACTTTATAGCCTGCGAGACTCTTCCGGATGCGAATTTAGTCACTGTCGGTCACTGATTTGTTTCTAAAATAAATACGCTAAAAAATAAAATTGCGCCGACAAATGGTTAGAATCTCGTCTGACGTGTCGGTTTTTCGAGCTAGCTAGAGGCAACCGGATGTCTAAAACACTGATGGATGACATTTATATATATATATATATATATATATATATATATAAAAATATTAAAAATAAAGGTTCTAAAAACACTTATACATAACATCAGGAAAAACAGTTGCAGTATCTGGGACTCATAATGAAAATTACTACAGACAGGACAGAATGAAGGGAAGAGGGACATAGGAATTCAAGGCATACCCTTCCTTGTGATCTTGAGGGAATCGATGGCGGAACGAAGGTTAGGGGAGATGACAAAAAGATATAATTTATTAAAAGCTCTAAAAGACAGCGACTTGCGGAGAGCTATGATCGCCTACGTCCTCAAGAAGAATATTTGAATTAAATAGATAATGTAGAATTAAAATGCTTTTTTCTTCTTCTGTTTTTTTGATGCCCTTCAGAAAGTTGTTTGACCCTCCACAGTTTAAAGGTTTAGAACTTATTTTAATTTTTCGGTTCTCTTCTCTACTGAAGATCTAAATATCATGGACCGAGACTAGACGGTCTGTTTTGTTTTATTTTCAAACAAGGAAGCTTATATAATAACATCAGGAGGGTTCTGTCTTCTGGAGAATAACGCATTATTCGTGTGCCATGTGTCAAAAGATTTTGAGCTCAATACCTGGAGAAAGGACGTGGAACACTCGAGGGAAATTAACAGGAGATAACTGATAACTGACATCCATTAATCCTTGAACTAGAACAGTCTATCGAAATAAAGGGTTCAGTTCGACATTCCAACCACCGGAGCATACAACGTCCGAAACGTTTAAATATGCAACAAAGATGAGGACAATATCGGAATATTTACCTCATCTCATAAATATAGACAGGGCCTCCATATTGTAGCATTTTCACCTTTCCATTGGGGAAAAATGTCATTCTGATTGATCACTTCAGTCTTTTGATACCCGTATAAAATCGGTCCTGATCTGGCATATGGATATACCGGACGTAATGTTGATTTTCTCTGTTTTTTTTTAAATATTTTCACAGACAAATTCTTTTCAGTTTTCCTCCTTTCTCTCTCGACCGCTTGATTTTAATCACACAAATACTAGATTGGCACAGGTCTCATCGTTTTACTGTTCAACTAGCAAATACAACACATTCTAAAAAGTTTAATATATATTAACTCTTTACCGGTTTCTTGCATCCATATCACAGATTCAAACATTTAAAATATATATAATTTAACACAAATCTGTCTTTGGATCAATTTTTATTCTTCCTGCTAACGTCTTTATTCTCAAAAATAACCTTTGCGTGTTAGTGGCACTATCGTCTTGCTTGGTCTGAAATAACTAAAAATACGTCGCTATGGACTCAAGTCTATACAATGCCATCCAATGGCAATTGACCTTTCAAGTTTCAACCGCTTTTGACAAATTTATTTAAAAATAAAATTCTGGGTGTCTACCGACCTTACACACTAGAAAATTCTTGTGGGTGAACTGTCTTTTCGCTGATGATCTGATCATGTGATATTTAGTATTGGGTACATTAGAACTTATAGAATGAGTGACCTGACATTATATATAATATTAAGAATAGACAAAACACTAAACTACCGAATACTGATTTTTTATTCAAAATATTGATTCATTATTCAGTGGTGAAACTTCAAAGACACAACAAATATATGTACCCGCTGCTCAGCAATAATTCACAAGCAACACTGACAGGGAAATGTTTTCAAATCTTTCAAACTTCTGTAAAAAGAAACAAATAACAAAACATACTTGCATTATTTCCGTTGATTGCAAAGTTACTTCGACTATAGCCATTATAATGAAGACAGCGAGAGTCAAATCATTTGGGGAAAGATTCAAGCCGAGTGAAACAGGAAATAGAATCAAGATGGTCCTTCGGGAATATTCAACTGGATACCAGAATATAAAAATAAAACAAAAGCTAAATATAACTGGCTTTTCAAATAAATTTATGCACATTTTTGCTTGCTATTTTTCGAAACGAATTGATATTTTCAGGCACATGTTAGGTTATAGAGAATTACTTTTTTTTCAGCGTAGTCATTAATACACAGTGTGTCCATAGAAAATGTGCGAGCACATTTTTCATTCTTCGAAGGACAATATTTCCAACGATTTATTGGAATATTTTAAGGCGCTAGACGTTGGGGCCGACAGTCAGATCACTCTAGAAACACTGTCCGTCGTTCGATCGCCGAAGTTGGGCAACGTTGCGCCTCGTCTTGTTCATAGATGAGGGTCTGTCACGAAACACCGTGTTCAGTAAGTAACCGTATATAATCCGTAATGCATTTTGGCTTTATATAACCTATAAATGGTTGCTAAGAGAAATAACAAAATCAGTAAATCAGCCTGAGTGTAGGCTAATGTATTAACCTAGGAAAGGTTACTGAATAAGGAATAACCAAAACAAAGGTTAGAAATGAAATGGTAATCTTTATAAGATCAAGAAAAGACTCGCCAGCGGCTTGAAGTAGGTAAACCACTGCTAGTGCTGAACTGATTCAGCAGCATATTACCCCCGCTTACAGTAGTGTCCAACTTATTTATTAGGATTGGGACATTAGCGTTCATAGGAACGGTTTATAACAGCCAATAATAAGCGAGTTAATCTGATTAATAATTAATAGGGAGTTCGATTCCAGTCGGGTGCTCCAGAGTGGTCTTCTTCCTGTTATAAGAGCAACAGGACACGAAAATACCTTTGATAAAGTAGTCCACGACTGTCATAAAGCTAAATAAGACAAGAACAAGATAAAGGGATTCAAAATATATATATCGAACAAAGTACTAAGGGAGGTAACCATAACTTGAAAAGTTCCAGTTAAGGGAAGTAATGTATATTAGTGTTCCAGTCTAGGTAAGGTTTTCCTGTTATGAATTCGTTAATCACTCCACTTCCATGGGGCCGTTTCCCTCGGCTGCATTTTCCTTATGGCACAAAAAGTGGGATCATCTTTGATGTGCGAGGCCTCACAATAAAGTGATAGCTAAGACAATTGGCTAATTACTAAGCTCTTTATATTTTACACATATTAAGCTCCCCTCCAATAACGATGTCATTGAGTCAAACTTACAATTCTGGTTTATGTAAAAGGTTTAATCAATGAGTTGAATTTATAGTTTACATCTGACAGAAGGAAGGAAGAAAAAATAAATAGGGAATCTTTATAAATTTGACCTGTTTCCCTAGTTTTGCAGATTCATCAGACTTTTTGATATGAGAAGGTTTTTAGTACCAGCGTATTTTTGCGCTATACTATTTTCGATGAATTTAGTTCAATATTGTTATTTTAAAGAAGTGCAAATTATTTTTCTATTCGTAAGAGTATTCTATAATATATGCAGATAACATAGGATTGACAGCTGTCACAGAAAAGAGGTGTCAGTAATTCCTAAGGCAGTAAAGGAAAGAGAGAAAAATGGACTATACATCAATTGTAAAAGAACAGAATTTATGGTTGAAAGCAAGAGGAACATCCCAAGATAAGAAATACCATTTCCAAAGACATGCATCAAACAACTATGAAACAGTCTACTAAAAATATGACACCAAATTTCGTAGGGGTTTTGGAATAATGAAAAATGTATGTTTCTGTTTTGATTGGAGCTTTTGGTTTGATAAAGAAAGGAATTCAATAACAAATCAATAAAACCCTGGACACCATCTCTCCAGTAACTCAAAAAAGAAATTTCTAACAAGTACAGCACATATCCTTCGAAGAACATTTTATTTCAATAACATTTAAGAGCTGTTTGTTGTTTAAATGGGAACAGCGAAAATTACATTCTTCGTTTGCCTTTACTCACTGTTTCGGAACCAGTATGAGATTATACGACAAATGCATGTCAAAAAGAATTCATTGATAATAATAATAATAATAATAATAATAATAATAATAATAATAATAATATGGGCCTTCACAATACACACAGATCGAACAATCAAAGATAGTCGCCCTGACATTGTGATTAGAGGCCGCAGACGCAAAAAGTGCCTCTTTACTTATATTGCAGTCCCTGCAGACTGCAATGTATCTTTGAAAATCTTTAAAAAAAACTATCAAAATACAAGGACCTTGAAATCGAAATCTCAAATATGTGACACATGGGAACATCAACAATCCCTGTTGTTATAGTTGTAGGTCTCCGATTGATTGAAAAAGATTCTAATAGACTTCTTTGAAGAGTTTTCTGGTAGCCGACGCCTTAAAGAAATACAAAAGACTGTTCTCAATAGTACAGTCCACACCTTAAAGAAATGCAAAAAAAATGTTCTCACGAGTATAGCCAAGACTCTACGTGATTTTTTTTTTAAATTGCTCAGTGGAAAATTGAAAATGGTTTCTGAGCTAAGGTCTCTGGTCTGGACCCAGAAAGAAATGAGTACACACCAGAAATCAAAGGATATAATAATAATAATAATAATAATAATAATAATAATAATAATAATAATAAATTGTTCTGACAAGTACAGCCCACACTTTTCGAAGGGCTTTATCTATGTAATTTTTTCTTTTTTTGTCAGTGGAAAGTGTCATGATGCCATTTCTAACCTTAGGTCCCTAGGCGGGACCCGGAAAGAAATGTGTAAACGCCAGAAATCAAAGAAAATAATAATAATAATAATAATAACTATAATTTTCTTCATTTGATATGTCTTTTATTCTTTTATTTTTTTATCTATATTGTTAAAAATTTTGTTCTCTTTTCACACTTGCGGTTGAATCTCCCGTGCTTTTTAACAAGTCATAAAGTTTTCTTGTAACCACCCAAGATTAATGTATGAATATTAATTCTGTCTTGAAGAACATCTATCAACAATTTGATTCGAACAGGTGGGAGTTGCAGTGGAAGAAGGTGGAAAATGTCACCTGCTTCATTAGCTGTTTTGGGATGTATGTGTCGAAAGAATACGCACAACACCATTATAAACCGTCTTTATTGGTGCCTGTATAGGAATTAGGAATTCATAACAATTAGTAACGCCACAAGACAAAACCATCTGGTATTTCAACATCAAAACAGGTTCTTTGATGCCACCAAACCAAACATAACCGTCTTTGACAAGAAACTACAAGATAGACTATATGGTCATCAGTACGAGGATGAGACTGAAATACGAATTTGCAGGACGGGAACATGAGAATCAAGCAGACGCGGAAGTTTAAATATCTGGGAAGAGGACGGTAAGAGCGACACTGAGATCCGAAGAATTACTGGGATGGCCAAGGATACATTCCAATAGCTGGGCAGAGTATTGCGAGACAGAAGGATTTCTTTGGTAACAAAGAAAAGAATACTGATCTGTTACGTGATATCTATCCTTCTTTGCGACAGCGAATGCTGGATGATTACCTCAAAGATGAAGAATAGATACAAGGCGAAAGAGATGTGGTTCTACAGAAGGATGCTAAGGATAGCATAGACCAAGCGTGTGATTATCGATAAGGTCTTAGAGGGGATGCAAACAAGAAGAAAGCTTGTACTGAACATCAGGACGATAAGTGCGACACTGAGATCCATAGATGTATTGGAATGACCAGGGACTCATTCCAAATGCTGGGCAGAATATTGCGAGACAGGAGAATTTCATTGGTAACAAAGAAAAGGATGCTGAGCTCTTCCGTGACATCTGTCCTTCTTTACGGCAGCGAATGTTGGACGATTTCCTCAAAGATGAAGAAGAGACTCGAGGCGAAATAGATGTGGTTCTACAGAAGGTTGCTAAGGATATCATGGACCGAGTCTATGAGCAACGATGAGGTCTTAGAGAGGTTGAAAACAGGG
The DNA here is from genome assembly GCA_903632075.3 of Acanthosepion pharaonis. Lineage (NCBI taxonomy): Eukaryota > Metazoa > Mollusca > Cephalopoda > Sepiida > Sepiidae > Acanthosepion > Acanthosepion pharaonis. Next base: position 1,182,091 of record CAHIKZ030001394.1, read on the forward strand.
AGGAGTCTTATACTTAATATCAGGAAGCTGAAGCTTCTGTGACATATAATGAGGAAGGAACGCCTGGAGAATCTGATAATCACGGGTCGAATAGAGGGAAAGAGAGACAAGGGAAAACAACAACTCGCTGGTATAAGCAAGTAGATGACAGAACGTGGTCTGGGGTGGGGAGGCAGCAAGGGGAAGGAACTTGTTGGGAGCTGCAAGGGATAGAGGTAGGTAGAGAGCAATGATTGCCTAAGTCCTGAAAGGATATGACACATAAAAAAAGAAAGAATATGAATATGAATATATTTTCAGGATGACCCTAATATCAAAGACAAAAAATGAAAAAGATTAAGAAATAAACCAACTCACGGACAGAAATTACCAGAAAAAGGACATTCAGTCCAATATTGTCCTAATTGTCATCAGTGATCTCGGCTCTTTAGCACAGAACCTAAAGTTCGCCATTGAGAAAATCCGTAAAATCTTCGCTTCTTATTCAGAAGACTGTGTTCATGGTACTGCGGATATCCTGCGTCAAGTTATCTCTGTTTGAGGTCATATAATTGAAGATCAAACATATTGCAAGATAAACGACAGAAAACAATAAACGCATAAACCTACTACAACTGCTAATAATAATATTGATTGAAGAAGAAGAAGAAGAAGAAGAAGAAGAAGAAGAAGAAGAAGATGTTATTCATGATGACGGCCGTCTTCGAGTATAGAATCCAGAGGTTAGCAGTGAATATTTCGAAGACAGTAGGAAAGCGTTGTTCAGGTTAGCAGTGGATATTTTGGTAAAAGTCGCAGAGCGTAGGTCGTCTTTCTGTTTCTCTTCGCCTGACAAGCTGGAACTGGACATTCGGATAGAGTAAACAAAATGGCCGCCTTTATACACGACGGATTGAATATTCTACGTCTTCTGATTGGTTAACCTTCTATTGGTGGACTATAAAGTTAGTCAAGTCATTTGGGCTAGCTCACTAGTAGATACATATACACAAAAAACTGCAACAGAAGAAGGGAAGAATTAGCTCCCGCAAAAAAAAAAAAAAAAAAAAAAGCAGCAACCGGTGTGAACAGTCAGATTGTCTTAGTTTAAATGCCCTAAAGAGAATTTCTCGTATAACAAGAACATGGCGATTCCCTTTAAAAAGCGGTTGTTAATTCGAATAAAAGTTCGGTCAGTGATGTTCGTATCAATCACTTCAGAAGTCTACATGTATTATGCTAAAAGTGCTCTCTGTCTGCGGTCGTACTGATGATGGAAATCAACTATAATGCAAGAAAACAAAAAGTGCACGGACTGAGACGATTATAATAATAATAATAATAATAATAATAATGAAAGTTTCAAAATATAAGGATATAGAAGTCTCAAAATGTGACATATGAGAACATCAATAATTCCAGTTGAAATTGGAACCCTTTGATTGATCGGAAAAGGTTGCGATAGACTCACTGAAGTGATTTCTGGTAGACCATCTCTTAAAAAAATACAAAAAGTTGTACTCACAGACACAGCTCATACATGACGAAGAGCTTTATCTATGTAAAATGTGTTTGATCTTAGGGTGTTTTATTTTTTAACAAAAATGATCAGTAGAAAATACCATGAAGTCATTTCTTACCTTAGGTCTCTGGTTGGGACCCAGAAGGAAATGATTAAACAACAGAAATAATAATAATAATAATAATAATAATAAGAAGAAGAAGAAGAAGAAGAAGAACAAACAACAACAACAGCAAGAAAAAGAATTATAATGCCCCCCACCCCCCAAAAAAAAGCAACAATAATAAAAGTCTGGGAATTCAAGCGCTCTTAACACTCGAATCGTTCTAATTTAATTGTCCCAAGGAGTATTTCTCGTATAAAAAGCCCAGAGCGTTTCTCTTTAAAAGCTGGCTGTTAATTCTAAGGACAGGTCAGCCAGTGATTTTTGATATGTTTGAGAATAGCGGAGCTTCTGTTATTAGCGACGGTGTCGTTATCGAAATGGATGGACATCCCCATCGGCATATTCAAGTCTCGGTGCTTCAAATAGCGAATTGACCTCGATACGTTTAATTCAAGTGTCCATTGACAAGTGGTCTCTTACTATTAATACTGCGGCGAAATTCGGCCACTTATAAGCACCTTAGCCACCGTAAACGTCACGGTGACCGAAGCACCTTCTATTAAGTAGCCGCTACCTATCATCCGGTTATTATAATTCAGGATTGGTCAATTGTTTGCTGCTTGCCCGTCGGGAGGTGTATCTTTGTAATAGAAGGCTGAGAGCCACAACATTTAGAAGTAGAAATTGGGTGACGAGGCTATTGCTGATTTTATGAAAACTTTGTCAAGTTAAACTTTATGTATAAGCCAAAGACAACGGATAAATTCGTAAGCTTTAATGAATTGATTAAAAGATGTGCGTTACTGAAATGGATAACAGCAGGGAAAATGGAATAGATGTGCCGGGTTCAAATCCTGAACAAATCTGATTAGTTCACATCGAATGTTATATTTGTAAATGGCGTGCATTCTTTTTGGTGAACGGCCATATTAAGTTGAAAAAAAGTTACTCAAGCTTACTAATATCACCGTTTTTCATACAGACAGGGATGTATCTATTTGTTTAATATATAGCTAGCCACTCGAGTTCGAGTATACCCGTCTACAAGGGCGGCTAGCCAATCCCTATTGCAGACGCTTGATCAGGCATATTTGTATTTATTCAACACCCACAGATCCCACCTGCGGTTTCTACTGCAACTATGCTGAGAAGACCTCAGTTACAGTTTCTGTGAAAGATCGTGTTATCTAGCGTGATCACCAATTTGAAAAAAAGGACAGCACGATAAATCCCTGGGCCACGATGACTTGTCATTTTGTGCTAGCAAAGCTATCGACGGCATCCAAGGGTTCCATTTACTCAT
>CAHIKZ030001394.1:1190000-1210000 GCA_903632075.3 Acanthosepion pharaonis
GAATATTTTCGTATCGCGAAAAAGTGATATATTTATGAGAAATTAGTAGTGAACAATGAATTGACGGATTGACAAAAAGGTTAATTTTTATTGCACTAAGTACGAAGACATTTAATAAGTAGGCTAGTTTTTTGTAAATTGAATATATATTTTTATCAAAAAAGTTCCTTTTGCATTTCACAAAGAACGGACACATTCATTAAGAATTTTTCCCTGCTGTAGAATGAATAGATATTTATTAAGAAGGTTCTTTTTTTTAAAACAGAATAATGACATTTCTTAATAATTTAACTGTTTCAACATTGAAAGGATGGGGCCGAGATGCCAACCTAGTAGCACGCTTAAATTCATGCTGTTTGGGAACCAGTAAATGTATCTCTTCAGAGCAGTTGCCATGAAAATACTTGTAGAAAAGACAAAAGGAAGCCATATCACATGTGTGAGAAAGTGACTGTAGACGAGATGTCAGATCAGGACCTATCGCATTTCATATCAGTCTCTGTATTTTGTCAAGGAAAACCAGATGCAAAAATACCAAACCATATATGGCAATAGTATTCAATGCAAAGACGAATGGTAGACGTGTAGATTTGAAGTATGGACTCAGGCAAGAAAAATCTTCTGGTGCGACACCGAGAACCAACTTTCCTTGCGGTAGATGTAGCTATTGATTCAATAGAGTTGTTCCATAAGGTCAATTGAAATTTGAGATTCAAGAAGCGCAGAGTCACTCTCGTGGAGTTGGTCATCACACGCGTTAAATGATGCAGAAAGACAAGCCGCGAATATACACGAATGACAAATGTAACCTAGTCTACATGGCAACACAGCGGCACTTATCATAAAGTTTCTTTAAACTTATCTCAAGAATGAAGGATTTGTGAACATATGTTTATATGGACTTTTGTATAAATGTAACGTTGAGGCCAGCAGTTTTCCCGTCGCACTTCCCGCAGGTGGAACTATCTTCCAGATTTTTGCTTTCCAGCCAACTTTGATCTTCAAAAATTGAAATTCAATGTCAATTATCCCGTTTTGTATTCTTACTTCAATTATTGTTCACTCTCCTTAATAATGTTTTATTTCATCACATTATCACACAGTATATAAGTATTTCGTATTGTGGAATCGGAGAGCCGAGTTCGAATTCTAGTCAATTCCATTCACTTACGTGCTAATATATTTGGAAAAGGTAGGAATCCTCTTCTCTTCCCCCAGCTATGGTTAAATAGTAAGACAGCCTGGGTTCTATAGCCTTGGATGACAGCTGATCTACCGCATTAAAATAAGAAAACAACCTATTTTGTTGGAAAAAATTTATTCGTCATATCATGTATCGAAAGATACATGATCGATTATTCGTGTATCTATATGGCACAGGAAAATGAGTGAAATTCACTTACGTGCTAATACACTTCGGAAAAGTATGAATTCTCTTCTTCTCCCCCCCAGCTATGGATAAATAGCGGAACACACCGGGTTCTATAGACTTTATGGCAACTGGTCTACCGCAGAGAGAAATAGTAACCTATTGCGGAAAAAATCGGCCTCATCAGTCATGTATCGAAAGATACATGATCGACTAAGCGTGTATCACGCATGACACATAACAGATTGAAATTCACTTGCCTGATAATATATATTTATAAAATTATGAATTCAATGGTTAAATCCCACCAGCTATGGATAAATAACAGAACATTCCGGTTTCTATAGACTTGGATGGAAAAACTGGTTTTACCGCAGAAATAATTAATCTACTTCGAAAAAAGTCTAATCGTCTGTCACTAATTTGTATCGAAAAATACATGATCTCTTTAATCGTGTATCACGCATGGCATATATTTACGAAAATATTACGTGCTAATACGCTTGGGAAAGGCATAGATTATCTTCTTCCCCCCATAGCTATGGATAAATAGCAGGCCAGACCTGGTTCTATAGTCTCGGACGGCAACTGAGCTACCGCAGTAGGAAATAGTAACCTACTACGGGGAAAATATCTGCCTCGTCAGTTAAGTATCGAAAGATACATCATCGCCTAAACGTGTATCACGTATAGCACATAACTAACTGATATAACATTTTTCGGATAAAATGATTAAAAAAAAACATTATGGGAACAGATTATATTAATCATTCTCAGATAAAACAAAATTATCTTAATTAACATTCATTAATATACAATGATATACAATACAATCGATAACAAAATTTTAAAAAAGTGCAAAGCTTAAGCTTTCATGCTGGATTCATTCAGCCTCTACAGAAGATCCTACCAGGATTTAATATCGGTGATAAGAATTTTAACCATATCAGATACACTGATGGTACTGTGCTAATAGAAGACGCAGAAGGAAAACAATATTGAGACAAGTTTTGAAAGTTAGATGAAATAAACTATTAATTACCACTTTTCAGGATGCCAACGTATACTCTTTGTCATTTTTGAAATGCTCGTTGTAGTAGAGACTTTGTAATCGCAGATACAACTATAGTAACGCCGTTGAAGAATTCTGGTGTCAGACGCCTTCGAATAACACTTGCACAAATAGTACTTGCACGATAATAATCGCTCGTATAGTAATCCGAATAGAGAAATAGTATAGTGAATAGAGTAGAGAATAGCGGTCCGTAGAGTAATAGAGGATAGAGTAGAAATGATGATCCGAATAGTAATAGATGATAGAATAGAAATGCGATCCGAATATTAATAGAAGATAGTGTAGAAATGTAGATCAATCTAGACGTCACACGACTTCCTATACATGCGTTTCTCTATGGTCACATGATCCACTTAATTCAATAACGGGATCGCCTCTGTGTCAGCAGCGACTCTGTATTCCTATATAACAAATTGAAGAATGTATGACTGTCAGCAATTTAATAAAAAGATGCGAACTACGGGTTTTTTTTTTTAAATCAAATCACTCTAAGCAAAAACGATAATGCTACTAAGACTACGGGAACTGAAAGATACTGAAAATACTTTAGAAAACATGTAACCAATTCCTAAACAGGAAACAATGGATAAACATCTTCTCCTCTTCAAAAGTTTTGCACCATGCTCCCCCTCCAAGTCTTTATGATATCTACAGGATGTACGACTAATGTTGCTTGTATCGGCGCTTTCGTTGAGACGAGTTCAAAATTTTGGGCAAGTCTGCTGCTATTACTTTCGTACAAATGCCCTTGGAAAAGTCATGAATCCGTCACATCCCCGCCAAGTTATGGTGAGAAAAACCTCTTACTGTAAAATATCAGATTTAAATAACATATTTTGTTTCCATACATGCCTAATTTTTAGCCTCTACACAAAATTACCTGTGCATAATGTGAGCCCTAATTTTATGATGATAAAAACTCGAATATATATAGATTCCTCAGAAGATGAAATTTAGATTTCTATTATTTCAAACAAATAAAAATCGCCATTTTTTCCTAACTGGCGCTATCTAATCCTCTTGATTTATTGATGTGTTTTCTAAGACATATCAACCCCTTGTAGGATATTAAAAGCGAGAAAATATTTTTAGATTGTAAGAATTTTGTCTTATTACTTGGAGGTAATAATGGTTTATTGATACAAGTATAACTAATTAACCTGCAGCTGGAGGATAACAGTTACATTGATAGATTACCCAAAGGTATTTGAAACTCGCCTCTTCGATTAGAATTTCCCAGTGATTATACATTACACAACATTAATCCCAAACTTACAGCACCTGGTATTCCGAAGCGAACACTCATCTAAGTACTGACCATGCTCGATGTTGCTTAACTTCTGTCTTAGATTACTTGATTCCGCACTGAAATTTGTACGTTCTACACTGGTTCACATTATATTAACTTGGGGATAAGATCGTGTAATTTGCCGTCGAGAAACAGTTCCCGGCAATAAATAAATGAAAACCAAAAAAAAAAAAAAAAAAAAAAAAAAAAAAAACAAAAGAAAAGAAAGACATTAGCAATTCTGATACATCTGTTTTCTTTTGTAGCCAATACAAATAACTACTGGCATTTTACCAATTTCTAAAACAAAGGTTTCTCCGATAATTTTTTATATAAACATTAATCAAAATAATTGTACCGGAGATAAAATTATTAATTACGATATAGAATATAATGTATATATATATATATATATATATATATATATATATATATATATATATATATGCAGCAACTATTATTTCATGCATCGTTCATTGAAAACGGTCGTCAAGGAAGATTTGATTAATCTTTTATTCAGGTAGTTCAAAAGCTAATTTTTTTTTTTTCAGGGGTTAAAAATATAGAAATTGTCCATAGTTATAATTGTTCTGAGTGATTTAGCCTGCTTTTTTAGCCATTATCAAGGATGATGTTTGGATGGTGAAATTCTGTGTGTGACTGCTAAATTTGCAGTGTGAAGTGCGAGCGTTTTGTGTGCTTCGTGGCGGTCATGTGATATGCGCGGACAGTTGACCGCGGAAAGACACCTCTGCTAAGTAGTGTGAGATTGATAGTTCGAGAAAACGGAAAAATTATAGTGGGAAAAAGTAAAAAAATGTCAAATTACTGAAAAACTCTATAAAACATTAATTAAATCTTCATTCTCGGCTGTTTTCAAAAAAAAACATATATATATACATACATACATATATATATATATATATATATATATATATATATATATATATATATGTATGTAAAATGTGTGTGTGTGTGTGTGTGTGTATAATCTATTCGAAAATTATAACATAAATATTGTTATAAAGTCACTACAAAATAGACATTTCGTTTCAACAATTCTGGTGTCTTATCACGTGATAGTGTTGAATGTAGAATAAAGGGTTTTTAATAGGTTCAAATCGACCAAATATCTCTCACCAGGGGAAACGCTGTTACATAAACTGCAATGACTAATCAAAATACAAGTATATGAGAATTCAAAAAACTTGGCAACGAACCTTGGCTATAAAAATGAATGCCTTAATATTAGGGTTAGCCTAAAATAGAAATAATTTTAATTAGTTAATATTAAATGTTAATATAAAATTAAAAATTACCAATTTTAAATTTAATCCGTATTAAGTTCAAAATATTATAAAATTATTTAAAGAAGAAACTGAGGAAAAAGTACATATATTTTGTTATTTTTTTTTGTTTTAATTGAAAGGCCAAAAACTCAGTCAGAATTGACGTTAAAATCTTATGTAGATGTAAAGCTTCGTTACAAGTTAGATACATTTGAAGTAGAGATATCGACAGGGAAGGATGAAATCTTGCAAAAGACAATGAATACAAAACGAAATTATAATACACAAACACGTTGACATATTTTGATATATAAACACGCAAAAAACACGAAAGAAACAGGAAATAGATGTCCCCGACCCTTAAAAACTGACAACATAAAACGCAGATTGTGTGTGTGTGTGTGTGTAACGTTTATATATTGGATCGGATTTCTTACATTTTCAGCCGATCAAACAAACATTTTTTTTTTTTTGGCAGGTAGTGTTTCTTATTGTCTTGCACACTTTTTCTTTATTTATACATTCAGAATGCTTTAAAATTCCATTTACAAGACAATTGTTTATAATAAAATTCTAATTCTATTCAATCGGGGGACTCATCATAACGATATTGAAAACAATGTTTTTGTTTGAGTTTGACCAATTGTAAAAAAAAAAAAAAAAACTAAGACATGCGTGTCCGTCAACCTAAACAATAATCTAACGATCTCTACTGATTGTACGAATCGAAAAATCGGATAATTCTTTATCTTTAGGAAAGATAATTCCACGTACTTTAGGGCCGTTTTACAATTCCTTTCCAATTGTTACAAGGCAGATCAATAAGGCATTGGTTCTATTTGAAATTAATTCAATATTTAAAAGAAAGTATTAAGAAATAATTTAAAATGCCGACGTAAGAAATCTGATAGACAAAAAACAACAATATTTCGAAGATGATAATTATTAAGGAAAGAACACAGTAGTTGTAATAAATTAATAAACCCAAATAAATTAATATTTTTTTGTATTAGAAACAACGAGTGGAAAATATATTCAAATCAGAATTCTAATTATAAATCACCACAAGCAAAATATGCAATTTTTTTACTGTATTCAATAAGTAAAAATCATAAATTGTAAAAGATTACAGAGAAAGGCTACCTACATTTTTCAACCGATTTCAACAAAACTTCACTTTTTTTTTAGGTAGTGTTTCTTATTGTCTTGCACATTTTTTATTTTTATTTTTACATTCAGAATGCTTAGAAAAAAAAATTCCATTTACAAGACAATTGTTTATAATAAAATTCTATTCACCAATCGATAGACTCATAACGATTGTAAACAATGTTTGAATTTGGGTTAGACCAATTCGTAAAAAAAAAAAAAAATAACTAATTAAGACATGCGTGTCCGTCAACCTTAAACAATAATCTTGGTCAATTTTATTTTTCAGTCTTTATGATGGTCGATACTTGATCTATCTCTTACTGTTACATCCCCGGGCAACGCCGGGCTCTACTGCTAGTATATATATACAATGAAAGGCTGATATAAGCGATCATACACTCATACATTAATAAAGACACAAACATATAAAATCTACAAATATTCTAATTTGAAACAGTCTATTAATATATTACTTACATGGGCAAAGATATATAGATAAAAATGATTCAATAGATAAAATATGAAAGGGAAGAATAGAAAAAGAAATATTCGTCAATGGACAACGCAAAGGAAAAAGACTCTAAAATACATAGAAATGGATAGAAAAATAAATATGTATCCATACACACACAAATTCAAAACTCCAGGAAAATGCAACACTTAAAATACGGTAAAACCAGCCAATATATATAAAAATGAAAACATAAATAGACAAAAATATATAAGTATCTCATATACACTTACATACGCATAAGTACACACGAGTACAAATATATAACAATATATATGAAAATACATACAGACGTATGTGAAACATTCAACTACAAATAGAAAACATAAATAAATAAATCATACACATTACACACACACACACACATATACATATATATATATATATATATATATATATATATATATATATATATATATAACATATATATATATACATATACAAAATATAATGTATATACATATATACACACATGGAAATAAATATAAATATATCAATTTACCCAAATAACAAATACAAAAATTATATATATATATATATATATATATATATATATAAATATATATATATATAATTAATATATCCAAAGGATATAAAGTCCATAAAAGATTAAAATGTAACAAAACACAACTGTTGATTATTAAGTCCACAAGCAATATTAAATCCACAATCAAACAAAAGTAGATAATATTTGGCATAGATAATTCGTTGAAAACCACTACGATATAAACATATACTGATATACACACACACACACACACACACACACGCACACACACACACATATATATATATATATATATAATTATTTTTAAAAAAAATATAACATAAATATGTTATAAAATCACTACAAAAAGAGCCATTTTGTTTCAACACCCTCGGTGTCTTATCAAGTGATGATGTTGAATGACATTCAACATCATATTTATGTTATAATATTTTTTTTAAATAATTATATCTGCTCTACTTTGTATTGAGCACTCTTTTAAGAATAGTAATTGTTGGTTATTGGAATTCATTGTGCTATACAAATATTATATACTTGTATAAATATATATATATATATATATATATATGTATACGTACATTAATTTACACAACCATACATATACAGCCTCATAAATATATAAACAAACACGTATATAAAAACCGTCAATACAAACATATATATGTATATATACACACACACAAACATATAACTACAATTTCAAATATATTCATATATACATACATATCCACAAACACACACACATCCATACATGTATATATATAATACACATACTTATATACATATACACGCTTACATGTACATGCAAATACATATATATATATATATATATACACACACACACACACACATATATATATATAAATCACACACACACACATATATATATATATATATAAATATATAAATCACATACACATATATACATCTATCTATAAAAATATACACACATGTGCACACACAAATAACATAAAAACTTATACCTACATATATGTACATAGGTAGGAGGATTAGCAGACAATATAAGTAATGACGTACTACACTTACAGTAACACTGCCTTATCGTCAAAAATATTACTACACCCTAAGTTAAGTTTTGACCTATGTTTACAGTTACCAATATATTAGTCAGTATATGCAATGAGAACGAATAGAATATAAATCCCGAGGTTCGTAAGATTAAGTAAAAAGAGAGATCATACTATAGTAGAGCAATATTCTTTATTTTAGTATATTACATAAAAAAAAACACAAACAATCGTGAATAACGCTATACAAATGAAATCGGGTTTCTGATATATCAAAATTTCATCATATTTAAATTTAAAAATGACTGGTTATAAGAGACAATATAAAGTTTTTTTTTTTTTTAAATATTTCTATCATTTGTTAAATAACCAGTCAGTAGGGTTTTAACGCATATGGCAGTATATGGCAATCCTTGTATATGGCAGTGCAATATCCCCCTATATGGCACTATATAGCGCTCCCCGTTTATGGCAGGATAATATCTCCGTATATGGCTGTATATGGCAACCTCCGTATATGGCAGTGTAATATCCCCGGAAATGTCAGTATATGGTAATCTGTGTATATAGAAGTATATGGGAATCTCGGTATATGGCAGAGTAAAATCCCCGTATATGGCAGTGAATATCTATTCCCCGTATATGGCAGTGTAATATCCTTTTATATGGCAGTGAATATCAATTCCCCGTATATGGCAGTGTATTATCGCTTTATATGGCAGTGAATATACATTAAATGTCAGGAGGTCAGTTGAATCCGTTACTTTGGTTTCAACCTTACGATGTCCTCAGGCGATTTTATTAAGAATTTTAAAAATAACGCTTTATTTAAAAAAAAAATAATGAACGCTATATTATTTTATAAAAAAAATATCGCTTGATAATGGAGCGGAACATTTTATTTTAAGATTAATTTGTATGATGAATTTAAATTTAATTTTTCATAAGAAAAACATAGGAATGTCAGATTTTTTGAGGATTGAAACATTTAAAAAACAAATTATAATACTATTGAGAACTGTTTTATTGAGCACTGCTAAAAAAAAAAAAAATTTATGCTAAGAACTCTGATTTGTAAATCTTATTGTTCTTTCCTATTATTTTAATATATATATATATATATATATATATATATATATATATATATATTTATGTTGTGTTTGTGTGATCCACATTGTATACTAAAAAAAAAGACAATAAATTTGTATAAAAGCTTTAGAAATAAATAATTTCCTTGTGTCTTTATTCGTATTTGGTACGCAAAAAAGTGCGAATCAGCTAATTTAAGAGACGTGATCCCTTTTGCCTTAATTTGATTATCTTCGTTCATGCTGGTATGGATATAATCTTGAAATTTGATCTACCAGTTAACCTCAAGCGGAGCTTCCTTCGAGCCACTGTAGACGCGGTGTTAATGCATGGCGCCACTTCTTGGACATTAGCTAAAATCCTTGAGTCTATGCTGATTGATATAATTAACATCTCTTGTAGACAACAACCAGCTAATTAACCATGCCTGATATTTTTACATTCTTACGTGGACCCATACATCGCTTTGCTGGACACTGCTGGGGAGCTAAACAAATTTTTTCAAAGAAAATGAAAGTAATGGCGTAGGGACAGGCTGGTTTAAACCAATCACCTAAATTGACCTAATATGTTATGCTACATGCTGCGTTGCCGTTCGGCCAGACACCGAATTCGTTGACAGTGTAGTTTTCTTGTTAAACGATTGTTCCTGAAAAATTACATTAAACTTTTTTAGATCGTTAACCACGAGTGAAGAACAAAACAATAATTTATCAAACAATTATCGAGCCGCGCCAAAGAAGTACCGTGCCAGGAAAAGACATGAATAAATTACTTTACTTATACCGTTATTCGTATTTGGTACACAAGAGGTTGTGAATCAGGAGGAATGAGGTCTTTTCCCTTATTCGGATTAACTTCGTTCAAGGCGGAAATGAATGATGGAGATTTTGAGCAAGTCTTCGAAGAAACGGTAACTGGGCCTCTGTTGTTGTGTTACGCTTAATTTTATTCATAATGAATGAATTCTTTTAGAAATTTAGCAGAAAGGAACCAATGAACGTCAGGTTAAAAATATTTTTTTCACGTGAATCAACCAAGCGAAGAATTCTAGAAAATCATCAGGCGATATACTTTCACTTATCTGAGATATATAGATCGACATTTGCCTAAATTTGAGGCAATGGGTAACTATTACTACTATAAGGCATATGTCATTATGTCTATCATTTGTTTTCATTTAGCTTTTGTCTCTATCCTCAAGCATTATCTTCGTTACCGGTGAATGACGATCGCGGTTCTCCGTGATGAAAATGGAAAGGGTGATCATCAACAACGTGTGTTTTTAAAGCAGAAAAATTGAACAGGCTGATATATATATATATATATATATATATATATATATATATATATATCGAGAGAGAGTGATATATCATCAGTTTCGTTAAAAAAAACTGTATTATATACGAATAAAGTGTCGTTACCGACACTTGAGTTAGAACATAGATCGCCAGTGAGCAAACACAGGGGAATTATTGAATTAAGTAGATTATGTGGCCATAGAGGACACGCATATGTAGGAATTAGTTTGGGATCTAACTGATCCTCATTTCTACTCTATCCTCTATTACTATACGGATCGATATTCTCTTCTCTACGTTATTCTCTATACTGATCACTATAAGGTGATGACTATTCGATCGAGTATTATCGAGCAAGTGCTATTAGTGCGAGTGATATTCGAAGGTGTCTGACACCAGTATAGTTCAACAGCGTTACTATAGTTGCATCGCCGATTACAAAGTCTCTACTATTGCGAGCATTACGAAAGTAACAACGATTATTCGTTGACATTACAAAAGTGTCAACCGAGTTTTCGTTGACATCCCAAAAAGAACGACTGACAAGGTTATGAGTTTAATTTTTTTTATCTAATTTTTGTATCCCGTGAGGAACCGTATTCCAAACCAATACAAATTCGGAAATAAATATGTTGGATAAACTACAACATTTTTAACAAGAAGACTCACGTTACATTAATATTATATGTTGTAATAATGATATTAATATTATATGTTAGAATAAGAATTAGGAAAGACTACAGAAATAGCGATCTGGTATATGTGTAGTGTCGGGAGGAAAGCATTTCTTGTAACGCCTTGGCTGGTGGAGGTCACGGTTGTAGGTCGTTTTGGGTTACCTGCTCTGTTGAAATGGGGTCGCGTCGGATAGGAGAGATCTTGGTAGCCCTGTTTTGTGGAGTGGATGTCGCTGGGGTCGACTGCGAAGGGAATCCCTTATAAACGAATCGAGATAGGCCGGGGTGACGGCGGGTTTTGGGAGTCCAGTTTTGTGGAACGGAGTTCGCTGCGGCTACTGTGAAGGGAATGCCTTGTAAACGAATCGAGGGAAAAGCTGTTCTGTGGAACAAAGGTCGATGTGTCGACTATGAAGGAAATGCCTTGTAAATGAGTTGAAGTAAACTGAGGTGACGGCGTGCGTTGGTATCGGTTGTAGCTGGGAGGAGTTCAGATTGAGATGTTGAGTCGAAACTGGATAGTTGAGGTGGTAGATCAAGCCCAGAAGTTGTAACGGTCGTTGAAATGGCGGTGAAGACGGCGACGTTGGCGGTAGTAGTACTTTGCCTGCTGGCCAGTCCGAAATTCTGTTGTTATAGTTTTAAATCATAGCGGAAAAGGTCATGGCGGTCGAAAAAAATCTGTTGTCATACTGATAAGCGGCCTGTTTAAAAATTTACCGCCAGGTTCGACTGGACCGTATTGAGAAATCTATACCTTTTGTTTAAGGAAAGACGAAAGCTTGTAGTAAAAATAAGAACTAATACGGCAGAAATTTATGGAAACAAGGATCAATTCATTTAACGGATTCGGAGGTTTTGTATATTATTTGAATTGTTTGCGATGATGGATTTCTCGCCAATTAAATCATTAACCTTTAAATTTTTGTTTTTGTGTGAATAATTCATGAATTTGTAAATTGATTGCACGTTTATTGAAATTTAAATAACTGATCCAAGTGCGACTTTTGGATAATAGTGCGACATTACTGTAATTATTGAACAATATAGTTCATGCCACTTTGACAGAAAAATTTACCAGTAAAAAAAATTCGTTTATCACCATATTTGTATATGAACGCACAATTAAAAAAAAATTTAAAATCAAACTCAGCGTTGCTTTGCGCGCTCAAAAAACAATAACTCATTTTCAATAGCATTTTCGGATACAACAATACATATATTTTCGTTGTCCTCTTATTACTAAGAGAAAAAACAAGAACAACATCTATTCCATACCTGAAGATGTCTGTAGGAACAGACGAAAGCTTGTAGTAAAAATAAGAACTAATACGGCAGAAATTTATAGAAACAAGGATCTTTTCATTCATAACGGATTCGGAGGTTTTTGTATATTATTTGAATTGTTTGCGATGATGGATTTCTCGCCAATTAAATCATTAACCTTTGTTTGTTTTTTTTTTGTGAATGAAATTCATGAATATATATATATATATATATATATATATATATATATATATATATATATATATATATATATGTGTTTAAATATATAAAGGAGCTATTTCCTTTTTTTGAAAATATCGTTTTTTATTGACAAAATTTTTGAATATTATTTTTTTTATATTTGAAACGTTTTTTGAAAAAATGTTATTTTTTTATATTAAAATAAATACAATGCATCTACATCAATTAAACAATCAGAAATGGAATAATTCATTCATTATCCAGCAAATTAAAATAATACACCCACACCAGTCAAAATATATTAAATTTCATTATATATGTATATATATATATATAGATATATATGAATAATATAGCAGTCTTTAGTTATATATTTAAAAATATATTATATATATATCTAGTTTGATCTGTTTTTGATCTCAACAAAGCCTACATTCATAAACAGATTGAATAAACTTATTTAGGAAAATCCACACGCAATAACTAGTTTTATAAAATTATTATCAACCTATATATATAAAAAATATATATAGACGGATATTTTTGAATGTTTTGTATTTATCTAGTTCCATTCAAATTCATTTATATAAAATTTATATCACGATTAATATATCTTACTATCATTTTTAATATTAGACTTTTCAATTGTTACGTTTATTAATTGGAATACAAAAGGCTTTTTGTATTTTTATATTTAAAGAAAAGACTTTTGTTTTTGTGATGGATATATTTTTAAAAAATTTAAATCAAGAAAAAGAACGTTTTTGAACTTTATATATATATATATATATATATATATATATATATATATATATATATATATATATAAAAATTTTACATTTAACATCCCTCATATCTTTATTCCCACCTCACTTCCTCACTTCGTTAATTTTACATATGCTTGACATAAAAAAAGAAAAATGTGTTGAAGTTTTTTTTCATTTTCATTTATTTTTAAAAAGTAAAGTCTGATGATCCAGAGCCCTTTAAAAGGGTTGTTATTGAAATAACTTATAACATGGAACCTTTCCGTGATCTTTTTTTAGTGAAAAAAAATATATTTTTCTCTGAATTTAAAATTGTATAAATCTGGATATCATCCTCCTTGTGTCTACCCATATGAATATAAATTTATAGTTTTATATAATATATATATATATATATATATATATATATATATATATATTATTAAATGGACAAGTCCGACAATTTTTTAAGATATTTTTTTGTTTATATATATTCTTTTTATAGATACAAATATTTAAGTAAATGCTCTGTTTATAATAAACAGCCTGAATGTTATGAGAAATTTTCGAACCTGAGGGAAATACGGAAAAAGTCATATAGCCTCCCGTGCCTTAACCGAAAACCGAGAAAAATTCTTTATCAAGATCGATTTTACTGTTTTAAAACACATTTCTCCATGATTTTCTCTCATTCATTCTTAAAATAAATGCCTATCAAATATAAACAAATGATGTAATACATTATCAAAATGGACAATGTCCGACAATTATTTAAGACATTTTTATTATATTATATATAAAAAAGAACGTATATATATTTTGTTCCTTTTTATATTTGTTTGTGTTTTTGTGTCATTATATATATGTTTATATCTGTGTGTGTGTGTATGTGTGTGTGTGCTTCTCGTTCTTATATAAATACATCATGCGGTTAATATGTTAACTCTCTCTATATTTTCATGAGTATATCCTGTTCAATGAAATTTTCATATATATATTATATATTTCTATGTTTATAGAGTTTGAAATAATCGATAATTGCCTACTTGGCACTAAATTCACCGTACAGTGTTCAAGCCTGCTCAGACTATTCAAGAAGACCAAGTACTTGGAGAATGGCCGCAAAGCAAAATTCCCATCGATTACTCCAACAGATATTTGACCTGATTAAATCCATATCTATTCGAACTTAATTATTTCTGATTTTGCAGTGGAATATTGTTTACCAACTTCATCTCGCATTTCGACTCGCAGACAATTCTTACTGAAGAAAATTAGATCCGAACGGAAACTAACTCCATGTCTTTGGAAAGATAATGATGAATTTAACAAAATAATAATTCAAACAAATCTATTCTTATTATTTTTTTTTTTAATCAATATTAAAAAATCTTTTTCGAAATTGGCATATTTTATTTATAATTTTATGTAGAATCTGTGCTTTAATCAATCTCTCATACACAGTATCTTATCTTTTCTCTTTTTCTCTTTCTTTCTTTCTTTCTTTCTTGTTTTCTTTCGTTCTTTCTTTCTTTCTTTCATTCATTCACATCTCTTAGGAGATCTAATATCAATTTTATATCTATCTAGATAAATATATATATATATATATATATATATATATATATATATATTATATATATGTTTTGTGTGTAAATTTTCAATAAATGTACATTTATAACATTTATGATTTCTTTATATATAATATATATTTATCTCCATATATATCTGCGTGTATATTTAAATCTATTCATCGCAGTTTATATCTATATATATATTTCTATGAATATCTCTCTACACACATTAAATATATATATATATATATATATATATATATATATTTATATATATATATATATATATTGTTAAATATATGTATTGTTCTAATATAATACATATATGATATAATATATACATATATATTATGATATATTAATATATATATATATATGTATAATATATAAACATATATATATATCTATATATGTATATATATATATATATTTATTTACACATTTGTTTTCACATTTATATATATTATTTATTTCGAATACATTTAATTGAAATATTGAAAATAATTTTTAAATATAAAGTCATGTATATTTTAAACCAAATGTTGATACCTTTAACTTAAATTAAGAAGAAACCTAAACTAACAATGTATCCCTTAAAATTAAATAACGGTTTCAGTCCGAAATTCTCTGAAGGCTACCCAAACAGGCAATCTGAAATTCACCTGAAGAAGGTAGGGTATATACCGGGTTTAACAGCAAACTTGTCTAAATGGTGTAACAACAAAATTGTCTAATCGTTAGATTGAAATATGGACCGTTGAATCTTAGAAATGATTAATGACATCTTACTGGAATTCTTCGAGCATTCTATTGGACTCTGTTTTGAGCATGTATTTAACTTTAAGTTGAAAAGATTATTCCTCTTACAGTTGCGACATTCTGATACAGATTGTCTTTTATTGCTTTTGATTTGATTTTTTATATTTATTAATATATTAAAAAAAAAAAAGAACTTTGAAGCTTGTGTATGAATCTAGGTACCATTACTGAAGGCCAGAATGATCTTTGACCTCTTACCATTTCTCAGTTGGTAATACTTAGTTGGGCTTCCAGTAAACGATTTTAACCTGCTCTATTATTTTTACTCAATAACTCTAAGGGATTTTTTGGTGATTCTTACGGCAAATGGTAACAAGATGGTTACACCTCTCTCGCAATACATTCAAGAAAGATATTCACTTAGGTTAGTGGTATTTCGATATTAAACAATTGTGGTGTGGACACTTATTCCAAGCTGTTTGACATAACACGATAGATTTTCAATTGACTTCAACTCACAGACAGGATGAAATATGCATAATGTTTCCAGTTTATATATGAGTCAACAGTTTCAGAAACCCTAACATATTTGTTCATTTTAAAATACCAAACGATACAATTTTGACACGGATGGAAAAACACATTGCAAACAGGATAGATATGGGAAAATGGAGAGGATCAGTCTGAAAATAGAAGGAAAATAAATAAAATATCTGAACATAGACAGATAGATAAAGAATAGAATGCAGTAGATAGATAGATAGATAGATAGATAGATAGATAGATAGATAGATAATAAAACCAAGTTCTTTTTATAAATATGAAAGATATATATAAAAAGAGATGGATAAAAAAAGGAATGGTATATATATATATATATATATATATATATATATATATATATATATATATATATAATTATTTATTTAAAATATGATTCCAACTCGCGACATAAGAGGTCTCATGTTTCAAAACAAAAATTTAAAAACTTCAATATAATTATTTGAATTAAATTGAGTTAAAGTAAGCTCTGTTCCATCTTCAAGCAAAATTTTTTTTGGAATAAAATTATTTCTGAAATTTACGTGTTTTAATAATTGAAATCAAAATTTCCATGGTAACAGCTAGGGCGGATTGTTTAAATTGGGTAGGCGTGTTTGGGTGTTAATAATATATATCTGTATAGAGTTACTTTCATAGATGTCAAGTCAGGGAAAAGGTGGGGTGTCTAAATTTGAAACGGAAGATATATTCACCCTAGTCTGGTATGCGTGTCTATATTATTTATAAATTTTTTTTTTATGATGAAAGGGATTTGTATATAAAAAAAAACTGCCGTAACGTTTGTTTTTTGAGGAGTTTTGAAACATGAGACCTCTTATGTCGCGAGTTGGAATCATATGTTTAAATAAATAATTATATTTATACTTTACTTTTGTATCGAGCACTATTTTTAAAAAAATAATAACTAAAATACTAAGGAACTTTGGATTATTTACCGAACAAGTTCCTTCCTATTTTCTATATATTTTCACACACACATATATATATATATATATATATAGATAGATAGATATAGATAGATAGATAAATGAAAAGAAAAGATATCTAACCAATCTATATCTATCTATCTATCTATCTATATATATATATATATATATATATATATATATATATATATATATATATATATGGGGGTTGCTGATTTTCTTCGAAAATGTGAGAAACATTTCTATTAAGTAGAGAGAACAATAAAAGAAAAGAAGTAAGAGGAGATAAGATAGTAATTAATATAGCATTTAAATTCATGAAGAAGTAGAAAAAGGAGTAGGTGGAAGAGGAGGAGGACTGCTTTAATTTAATGTCGTCCGAATAGAAGATATAAGTTTTCATCTTTTTTTTTTCTTAGTTTCCATCTTCATTCTTTGATGCTTCTCCCCACGTAATTCAGGCGTATATTGAACTTCCTGTACGCATATCCTATATATTCTACAGCTTTTGGCTGTGGTATAATTTTTCTGGGTCAACCTTCGTAAAGTTTAAGTCTCTTGACTTTCGGTGGTTACACGGCGTACGAAAAATATTTGAAATTTTGATAAAGTTATTTTTGGCGTTTGAATTCTTTGAAACCGTATCGAAATCTTTGAATCTTTCAATCATTGCGCTCAAATGCTAGCCTCTTTCGCCAAAATTATGAGGCGAGCCACCGGAACACTTTGAATTCATCCTTTGCAATTCCAATGCATTTTCTAATTTCGGTGTCAGAATCCCAGGCTTCTTTTAGAACATTTCCCAGATATTTAAATTTTCTGACGTTCTTCGCTATTCCAGCTCGATTTTTGGACATCTTTTTCACACATCGATTACCGCACAACCAATATATTTAAACATCGGTTCCTGCTTGATTTTTATGATTCAGATGAGTAGATCTGATTTTGTGTCATCTCCAGTCATAAAACCATATAGTGTGTCATTTAAAGTTACCTGTTAATCATTTTATATAGATAGAGAAAGATGCCTTCCGAAAAATAATTAAAGTATGGAGAAAAAGAAAAAAAAATCTTTAGAAACAGAGGAAAAACTACTGAACTCTTATGTAATACCAGACCAGATAAACACGCCAGTGATTGTAAACATCAATTCGACTTAACGAAGAGACTTGCATCAGCAACAGTAATAATCACTGTTTACAAATTTAATTTTCTTCCTGAGAGTTCAACCGAAATAATTTTTTTCAGGAGCATGTATATATAATGTCATCCTCAGACAGACTGTTTCTCTGTTTCACACTTCATTAGTATATATATATATATATATATATATATATATATATATATATATATATATATATAATTATTTATTTAAAATATGATTCCAAAACGCTACATAAGAAGTCTCATGTTTCAAAACAAGAGCCGAAAACTTCAATATAATTATTTAAATTAAATTGAGTTAAAATAAGCTCTGTTCCATCTTCAAGCGAAATTTTTTTTGAACCTATATATATATATATATATATATATATATATATATATATATATATGGCAATAAATACTGATCATTCTCATCAGAGATGAAGAAAAGACTTGTAACAATAGAGATATGGTTCGACAAAGAGAGAAACAAAAAGGATACTGATAGTTAACGTCGAGAAGAGACAGTGTCTAGGCGACATAATGAGGAAATGGGTTTGAAAAATTTGACACTCACAGGGAATAAAGAATGCACGAGTGAGAACAGAAAGGAGAGAATAACTCATTTCATGAGTAAGTGTGAATGAATGGTTGGCAGGGATTATGAGAGATAGGAAGAGGACGTATTTCACTAAGTCCTACAAAGAAGAGGAAGTTGTAGAGAACCATGATCGTCCACGTTCTGAACGGAGAGGGAAATTAGAAGAATCAGTTTATGTAAATCCTTTGCAGAACAGGGGTTAGGAGAGATTGCAAAAAGACATAGATTACTAAGGGATACAGAAGAAAAGAAAAGAGCCACGATCGACCACGTCCTGAAGGTAGTTTTCTTTCAGTGTTTGACATCAACAGAGTGTCATTTGCGTAGCTGATGTTGTTAAAATTGTCACTGACGATTATAGGTTTCCCCGTTCTATATATTTTCGTGTTTGAGAGATACGCTCAACTCAATGTAAATGAAACCCCGACATATTCAAGTGTCACTGAATTCTTCATTTGTAAACCTAACACTCACATACGGAGACATGCACTCACAATTAATACATATACGGATAATATTCGTTTACATCCACGTGTATAAATAAACGTGAAGACACTACAAAATATATATATATATATATATATATATATATATATATATATATATATATATATATATTCTTATATTGGAACACAAATTTGTTCTATTGTTAATAGAATCTCCCACCTATAATAAGCAGGAGTCAAAGCGAATTAAAACTGAGTCGCTCAATGAGTCGGTCGGAGTTCAGTCTGAAGTCGGACGACCGGCTGGCCGGTTGAACTCCCTGCCTTCGAGCGGGGAAGAACCCGAACGAGGCTACGCCGAAGGGTGGACTCTCTTTCGGGGAGGTAAACCAATCCTTATACGGGTTCAATGGGCATATTTTTGGCCGAGCCCACGGGCTCAGAGATCCCTCGTTAAACTGGCCTTGTGCCACATGATGCCCTCGTG
>CAHIKZ030001394.1:1215000-1235000 GCA_903632075.3 Acanthosepion pharaonis
AATTTCTAGTTAACAAGCACTGAGCCTGTGCTGCAAGGATTTCAGATTTTAACCTTGCACTACGTAGCCATTGATGGGTACTTGTTTGTCTACATCAGCTGGTTTGGTACGGGCAGATTATTGATCATGAAGCGGTTTATCTTGCCATTGTTCCTGTATCTTGTCGGCTGCATTTGTCTTTGTTTTTTTTATGTATTTTGTAGCTTCAATTGGTGTATTGTATTATTTTTTTTTACTTATTAAGGATATCATTATATATTTATATATATATATATATATATATATATATATATATATATATATATAAACAAAAGGAAAAACTATTCTTGTCCGACGAGTATACAAGATCAACGCCATCATTGGTTCAGCCTAGGCTTTTAAATTTGAGACAGTTCATTAATATTTATGAAGTGGTTTAAAGATAGGTGAAAACATATGGAGGGCACAAAGTGCCATAATTCAATGTTTGATAAGACTAAAGTAAACGAGTATTATTCACGAATATTTTCTTTTTAATTAATAAATTGATATTTCTTAAAATGTGATCAGATTGTTATGGCTTGAGATAGACGTATGTGCTGTAAATCTTTTAAAAAAAAGAGGCAATGGATTTAACAGTTTTCTTTAGATTTATTAACATTTTGTGATCGTGTATGTTTTCTTGGGAAAGTAGTAATTCTCTAAGAAAATTACAGTCTTCAAAAGTGTTCATTATTGAATATATGGACATCTGTGCTTACCATATATGTCGTTGCTCTGTCGATAATTCATCCGTTCTTATAATCTTCGAGAGACGACCGTTTTTAGACCTTCGACACGTGACATCCATCATTCTCTTGAACGTGGGCTTTTGGATTACTATTTGTAAAAATTCCATCCATATCAAAATAAAAAAATAGAAAATTACTACTGTCATCACGCTTACGTGCTGTTGGAGACGGTCTAAGTGCGTTTTATGACATAAATAATATCACTCCTGTTCTATGTTAATAGCTATATTTGCATACGCGTAAGAACTGACAAATAAAACGACTCCAACGTGACGGAGGTATGACATGATTGATTGATGCGTTTTTTTACGGCTTATCAACCCTTTGCAGTTATTTAACTCCAGAAAATATTTTTAGTTTGTTTTGCAGGTAGTCATGGTTTAGTGATACACCTTCTACTAATTGAGCTGTGGGACTGAAACGTGGATCCATACCATACCCAGTGGTATTTACGTATAAGTAAATAGAAAGAACATCTGAACTCTACGATTAACAATATGGCCGTAAAGATTGACGGAAAATGATTAAAATAAAAATTAAATAATAAAATGATATGTTATGCATCATTACCAATTATAATTAGATATAACAATTTAGCAAAAAACTTTTAAAATAAAGATTGAATATGAAAGTTATACAGCGTGTCCCAAAAAATAGACATCATTTCGTAGGCCAATTATTTTGGCAATTCTTGTTGAAATGACCTCAAATTTTCACAGAAAACAGACCAAGATTTTATATTTAATGTTTATTTTTGTTCTGTTTTCAGGTTGAGCCATATCATTCACTTCCAAAGAGAAGTCATTTTGCGTCTTGGGATATGTTCGCACACAGTCACCCAAAACACTGCAGTGTGCCTTCAATCAAAACTTTGGAAAACCTTCACCAACTGGCAAACAAATTTGAACTTGGTACCAAAAATTTAAAGACGAATGCTATTTATGTAGGACTAAAGGATCTGGTCAAAAATCATTAACATCAGTGTGTTTGGCAAGAGCATAACTATCGACTTGACGTGTTCAATTCCAAACATTTCTAATGTATATATGGAATATTTATGAAATTCGGTCCCATAATAAAATTATTATGTTCAACACTTAAACTGTTCAATTTTGTTGAGCTAGACTTAGTAGTTTTCAAGATAATTGATTTTAAAATGATGGCAGTTATTTGGTTCTTTATGCCGCATATATCATGCGACCTTTGAAGACCTAATTTTGAAGCTAATTTGACTACAGTAAATAGATGTATAGTTTGGTCAACAGCGTAGCCAGGGTCAGCAATACATACACTAACTTTATATCTCATGTATTATGTGACCCCCTTAAAATTAGCTTCAAAATTAGATCTTCAATAGTGGCATGATACGGTATTTAATTATATTTAGTGATGTTTGTTGAAATAGATTTGAAAAGAATTTGTTTCACGGTTTTCTCATTTGAATAATCTGATGAATGTTAATTTTTAAGTTAATGGTTGAGTAAGATGATGGCATTTTCTTCTTTGAAATTCTGCTATCGCATCGTTAAATATTTGAGTTCGATAACATTAATAAAATGTTGCAATAGACATCATAAATATGAAGGCTTGTTATTTTAAAAACAAAAAGAGTAAAAATGAAAAAAAAAATTCAAATTGGTAATTTTTTTTTTTCATTTCACCGAAAAAAGATGGTAAACACTTCTATTTCGTTTTCATCCAGAGAGAAGATGAAAAAGAACTTTGCTTCTTTGTTTCAGCGAAAAAAATTGAAAAAAAGAAAGATAAAATTCATGAAAGAAGTTGACATATTTCATTCTTTTTATATTTCTTTCTTTTTTCACTGAAAACACATAGCTTCTTTGTTATGTTTTTCCGACCTCGCGATGAAAACGAGATAGTGGATTATTTCTGACAGGTCGTAACGATCGAGGTTTTGTACGTTTGGCACAGCCGTTTGGAGGCTGGCATTTTCTTACGGTCACTTGGGCGCCATACCTATTTGGGCGCCATAACTATTTTGGCGCCAGTTCATACGCATATTTGGAAACAGGAAGCTAAAGAAAGGAATAGAAATACAAATAAAAGAAGTTGTTCCTTGAATTGAAATCATGGATCCTGTCGAGCCCTTGAGGGGCCTTTCCATATAATTATCAAATCAACGAAATAATTCTACATTACAGTTTTTAGTGACTAAATGTTTTAATTTTTCAATAAAATAAAGGTTTTGTTAAAACTTTCTAAAGTTCTACATTTGAATGATGATGAAGCAGTCGATAGTTTTTCTTATCGTACAAAAGTGTAACCCCCGAAAATCGGTCGCCAAATCAGCTGGAACTCAAACGGCCCTGCCAGTTGGTCCCTATTCCGGAAACGTCGTACTAAGAGAAAGACAAGCAGGATGATAATGAAATTGTAGATATAGATATACTATTTTTATATTTTATACTATGCACCTACTTTATTCTTATACTTATCAATATATTCTTATAATTTATTCCTATAATTTATTCTTAAAAGTTATTCCTATAAATTATTCTTATAATTTATTCCTATAACCTATTCTTATAATTTATATTAACTTATTCTTATATTTGCTTTCGCGAAAACGTTTAAATTTTAAATATCAAAATTACAGACACAGTACTATCCCTCATATCCGGAATCCCTAGCATCCAGAATCCCTAATATCCGGACATCATTTTGATGTGTATATTTGCACTATTTGAGTGATATGTAACTGATTTAAAATTTCTGTTTTTCAGGAAATTTACTTTGGATAATTGCTTATGCTTATTTCACCCTATTGTCTTGTATTGGCGCAAAAGATGATAGGAATAAAAGGAAAATAACATTTCTGGAGTTATCGCAAAAAGTGGAAATTTTAAACAGACTAGATGCTGTTGAAAGCTCATTGTAACTAATGGCCGAGTTCAATATAGGAAAGGCAATATTGCATGAGATAAAATCTTCCAAAGAAACTATTCTCCAGCGTTCACACTTCACAATTAACAAAGACATAAGAAACATGATTTTGATGAAACCTGGACTGAATTTAAAAAAAAAAAAAGACATTGAAAATGTTGTCAAACAAGCATTCATTTTTGATGATTGCAATAACGCACAAAGAATTAAAAAGTGTGTGTTCGTTTAAAAAATTTCAAGAACAAAATCAAAACGAAATGCGGAAGAAGTTGATGATGACATTAGAAGAGAAAGAATCATCATGCAACAGCGATTTAAAAAAAATCCTCGTTACATTTTTTGCTTTGCATACGTAACATACTGAATTTTCATTAACATTACATAATTTATTTATTTTTGCTTAAAATCAATTCCGTTATATTTCACTCACCATTAGCTTATTTTGTTTACTATAAAACACTGAAAATAAATGTTAAAACTTATTTCAGTTCTTCTATTTTAATCTAAATATAACCCCTCATATCCGGACTTTGTAACCAATCCCTTATATTCGGAATTCCTTCTTAGTATTCAGGAATTCTACTGAATTAAAAAAAATAAAAGTGTAGCTATATGTAATAGTTAAGTAATTCATCGAGTCTGAAAGAAACCTAAACAGAATGCAGAAAGCACCAGACGGCTGTTTCGTTTCGTCCTACATTCGGGACTCATCAGCAGTGTGCATCCACTACCGAGTATTGAAACCCTGACAGTTAGCTTGTCAAGCAAACATCATACCAACTGTTCCAATGGGTCTCGGTGACGAAGGGATTGCAAATCAGACGCACTATAGCGCCGCTCGCTTAAAATATTCCGTGGTGGAACTCTTACTGAGTTCTCTCTAATTGATAGGACTGTGCCTGCAAAAAGCCACGATTACTATGACCAATGAACTATCTAGAGCATTAGAAGTCGGTTCAAGCAATGATATACACATGATAGAAATAATTAGGAGGATATGATAATTATATTTAAGTAATTCATCGAGTCTGAAACCTCAACAGAATGCAGAAAGCACTGGACGGCCGTTTCGTCCTATATTTGGGACTCATCAGCATTTCACATCCACTACCCTGAATTGAAACCCTGACAGTTAGGTTGTCAAGCAAACATCATACAGAGAATCATAACATGTTATCATAGCTATATATAATTATATTCCGTAATTCTGCAATCAAATGTATTTTCATCAATGAAATTTGGTGGTTGAGGTTTTATGGTTAGAAATGTATTGACTTTTCCTTCACGTTTCATAAAGTTTCTGTCTCAATATTCCTCTCTGAACTTTCCATTCATCTGTTTATTGCCAGTTTTCGTTTCAAACCCTGTTTTCTTTCTCTTTTCGTTTCTTTCCTTTGTGATTTCTTCTGCTGAATCTTCTATACTAACTTTCTCTACTGGAAGCTTCTTGTCTTAGGTCTTTGTTTAAAACATCGTTTACGATCCGATGAGACAACCCTCTTCTCTATCCAGAAGTCTTATCACTACATTATTCCTGTACTCCTTACTCCCTGCCCTGCAGGTTATTTTTTCTTAATGCCGAAATCTGGGAAGGAGAAAATTATTAAATCATAAACTCGTTCACCAAATCTGGACGAATATCCGCCATACTGCCTAAATGCATTTACGGTTTGAAAAGATGGCGCTAATAGACGCCATTAGATTCCTACGCGGGAAACCGGAAATCTTTGCTTCAGACCCCAAAGTCCTTCTTGCTATTCTTTCTTTTTCAGTTTCCTTCCATTATGTACTGAATTATTCAAATAAATTTTTCAGATAGTTAATGCGTCGTTTGTTCCTTCCTTCCTTCCTTCCTTCCTTCCTTCCTTCCTTCTTTCCTTTCGCTTCTGTTTATTCTGTTAATTTTCCCTCTGAAAGGCTTCCTTTTTCTCTCCTTCTATCGCCATCTTTCATTATATTTATTCTTTCTGCGTTAATCTAATGATTCCTCCATTTTCACTTGTCTCTGTCTCAACACCTTGCTTCTCAAATACATCTGTTTTTGAATTTCTCTCTCTCTCTTAAAAATCTCTCTCTCTCTCTCCCTCTCTCATATGTCTATTTGTTCTTCGGTTATTTTTTACTCATTTTTTTCTTGTCTTTCTTTCTCTTTCTATTCCTCTCTTCTCTGTCATAATTACAATAAACATTGCAATTCAATTGATGACGTCAAGAGTTATTGCCGGTTTCACGAGAACTATAACCGTCATGACGATAAATTACATCCATCCGGCAATTTTTCTTTTTGAAAAGGTTTTGTGGAGAGGGAACATATATATTTAATTTGCTGTTGTTATTATCTGACTTGGGGTGATAGCACATGTTAGGGTCCCAGGTATGTTTAAATAGTTAACCCCCAAACCGGGTCAAACATTATGAAAGTATAAGAAATTTGATAGTACATATACCTGTGATACATTTAGATAGTAAGAAATATTAACAGCCATACAATTTTTGTGATATAAAAACGTCCAGAATTTTTTTTAAAAGCAAAAAGCAAAAATTTAGTAGCAATGCACTTGTAACAGAAATTAAAACAGTTGCAAAGAAAATAAAATTTTGACATCAAATGACCCATGATGAGTTGACATTCCGTCAAACAATTAAAGCAAATCAAAGCATCAAAGAAAATTAAATTTTGACATTAAATGAAACATAATATATTGATATGCCATTGAAAAATAAAATGAAAAACTAAGAAGAAAATTAAATTTCGGCATTAAATGACCCATGAGGAGTTGATATGCCTTTAAACAAACAAGTCAAATCAATGCTCCCTTGACAATTAAATTTCAGCATTAAATGACCCATGAAGAGTTGATATGCAGTTGAACAATCAAATCAAATCATCCACGAAAATTAAATTTTGTCATTAAATGACCCATGAGGAATTGATATGTTGTTGAATGATCAACTCAAACCATCCAAGAAAATTAAGTTTCGGACTTAAATGATATATAAGCAGTTGATAAGCCATTAAACAATCAAATCGGATCACCCAAGTAGATGAACAAGTTTCGGCATTAAATGACCCATAATGTGTTGATATTCCCTTAAACAAATGAACTCAAATAAATCCATTTAAGTATATTAAATTTCGGCATTATATGACCCATAAAGAGTTAAATATCCTGTTAAACAAATAAAATTAAATCAAAGCTTCCAAGAAAATTAGATTTCGACTTTAAATGACCCATGGGGTGATGATATGCCTCTGAACAATCAAATCACATCAATACTCCCCAAAAAATTAAATATCGGCTTTAGATGACCCATGAGGAGTTGATATGCTTTTAAACAAACAAATCAAATCAATACTCCCAAGAAAATTAAATATCGGCTTTAAATGACCCATGAGAATTTGATATGCCTTTAAAGAATCAAATCAAATTAATGCACCCAAGATAATTAAATTTCGGTATGAAATGGCACAAAAGGAGATGATATACCGTTAATGAAATCAAGTCAATGCCCCCAATTATTTCAGTATTAAATGATCCATAATGTGTTTCCATGCTGTTAAACAATCAATTAAAATCAGAGCACCCAAAAATATTTAATTTCGGCCTTAAATGACCCATAAGAGGTTGATATGCCGCTAAACAAACAAACAAGACCTAAAATCAACGGTACTTGTCAGCGACGGTTGTTTTCGTTTAACTACTCGACAACCAACATTTGTATAAACAGATTTTATTAAATTCATCCAACAATGTGTAGACATATTTTTTCTTGCCTTTTACCAGTATTTCTTTCGGTATGTCATTCAGATCTTTAGATGTCGAAGAAGTTTATCCACATTTTCCATTCAGGTTTTTAAGATCTGAATGGAAAATGTGAATAAACTCTGCGGATTTCAAGTCTTGGTACTGATTCTGTTCGTGTAATACCGGCCATCTGGAACTAAATTCTGGCATTATCTCGAGAAAATGCTGTGCTGTGCATTTTATGGAGAAAATCTTACTTTTGCTGATAATGTAAAGCTCATCGATGAAGTGATACGTCTATGTGACTGGCGTGTTTATTCAAAAGAATAAAAACAAAACAATTATGTTTCTTCTCTATATATATATGATAACTTATATATATTGGATAAAATCTTCGACTGATGGCAAATCAGTCGGGTTTTGAGCCCAGCTTGAGGCAATCGGATGTCCATTCACACCGGCGAGCTGCGAAACATTCTGTCTATGGATGTCAATATATAAATTTATTTATTTATTTTTAGATACCTCACTCAATTCAAATAAAAGCCCCAGGAATATTTTGTTACGGCCTTAAATGACCAATAAGGATTTGATATGCCGCTAAAAAAAATCAAACGAAAACTTAAATCATCGATGACACTTGCCAGCGACACTTGTTTTCGCTTAACTTCGCTTGTTCCCAGACGTCATGAGTTCAAGCGCCATACGAGGCTGGCATCCCGCTCTCACCCCTTCACTGTCGAAACTCTAAATGTAGCCGTCTCTTCTTTCCAATAGCTTCAAGTCTCGCACCTCTCGCCTGTGGAACTTTTTTCCCTATTCCTGTTTCCCTGTGAGCTATAATCTCCAGCTATTCAAATGTAATGTCAATCGACATCTCCAGTTGCCTTGATCTATCCACTACTATTAATCCTCATCCTTTCTTCTATCACTCCTATCTGATCTTCCTCCAAATTAATTTAAAAAATTTGCGTCCTAGTGGCTTCCCCTCTTGCTTGGGGTGTAATGCTTAAAAAATTTCTCGACAACTATCATTTGTATAAAGAGATTTTATTAAATTCATCCAACAATGTCTAGAATTATTTTTTCTTGAATTTTACCAGTATTTCTTTCACTATTTCATTCAGATCTTTAGATGTCGAAGAAGTTTATTAATTTGAAGGGGTTATTGTTGTAACCTAGGGAAGGTTACTGAATAGAATAGTTAAACAAAGGTTGTTAATGAACGATAATACTTAGGACAAGAACAACACATATAAGATTTGCCAGCGGCGTGTAGAAGTATTCATCTTTTAGAAGCGAGTCCAGTGATTTCCACAATGAATCTCCAACTGCAGGCTATCTATCAACTGCTCCACGCAGTCAGATGTGGCACAAGATCGAATTTAATGTAACGTATCAGAGTCCGGAGGCACGGAGAAAAAATTCCCTGTAAAGCCCGTTTAAAACGGGCTCAGGTAGCTGTTTCCCGAGACTCTGCTCTTCAACATAGCTTCATTGTCTTCTCAGATATTATAATTTAATTTCTCGTTTCACTCTTTTTGTATCTATTTCTTTTCCACATTCCTCTATGTTTTGATGACTTTCCTCATTCAAAACTACTTTCTTCTTCTTCTTCTTCTTCTTCTTCTTCTTCTTCTTCTTCTTCTTTTCGTTTCTTCTTCTTCTTTTTCTTCTTCTTCTTCTTCTTCTTTTTCTTTTCTTCCTCCTCCTCTTCTTCTTCTTCTTCTTCCTCCTCCTCCTCTTTTTCTTCTTCTTCCTCCTCCTCCTCCTCCTCTTCTTCTTCTTCTTCTTCTTCTTCTTCTTCTTCTTCTTCCCCACTTTTGTGTTTTTAAACATCATCTTTCAATTAATCTTCTCGGCTCGTTTCACAATCTTTTTTTTCTCTCGTTATTTCTCAAACTATCTCTTTTTTTCGGGATAATTCATATCCTCTCTTTCTAGTGTCGTCTTCTTCTTCTTCTTCTTCTTCTTCTTCTTCTTCTTTTTTATTTTCATTATTTTCTCATCCTCTCCTTCTAAATTCTTCTTCTTGCTCTTTCTCTGCTGATTCTACTCATTTTTTTCTCTCGTTATTTCTTCATATTTTTCGTCCGCGTTTTTTTATTTTATTTCACATCCCGTCTTTCTCATTAATTCTTCTTCTTCTTCTTCTTCTTCTTCTTCTTCTTCTTCTTCTGCTGCTGCTGCTGCTGCTGCTGCTGTTTTTCTCTTTTCCTCACATTTCTCTCATTATTTTTCTTTCTATTTTCCGTTTTTAACATCCTTAACACCCTTAACATCCTTTCTCGATTTTTCTTCTTCTTCTAATAATAATAATGATAATAATAATAATAATAATTATTATTATTATTATTATCATCATTATTATTATTATTATTATATTCTTCTTCTTCTTCTTCTTCTGCTGCTGCTGCTGTTTTCTCTTTTCCTCACATTTCTCTCATTATTTTTCTTTCTATTTTCCGTTTTTAACATCCTTAACATCCTTTCTCGATTTTTCTTCTTCTTCTAATAATAATAATGATAATAATAATAATAATAATAATAATAATAATTATTATTATTATTATCATTATTATTATTATTATTATTATTTCGATTTTTTTTTTTTTATTGGCTCCGAATATCTTTCTTATGCTATCATTTTAGTTTTATTTTCTACAAAATTCTCCGTCAAAATATTTTCCTTCTTTTTATTCTTCTATTTATTTTTCACATCCGCCATGTTTTTCCTTCAAATATTCTCTTTCTTTTATTAATTAATTAATTCATTTATCCTTTCTTTTCACTTACTTTATCTTCTTCCCGTTTTTCATCGATGCCAACTGTCCTCTTTTTCTCAGTCTTTCTACCGCTTCCCAATCTTCTTAAAGACCTTAATTCCAAATTCTTCCTTGACATTTCTCATTTCTCTTCCTCTTTTTGTATCGCATCCAAACATTTCTCTCTTTCTTACCCAGCTTTCCTCATTCTTTGCCCTCATCTTTACCCTTTGACCGAAGCGATCTTTCTCCCTGCCCACAACAGGTTCCAGCTAACCACCCCTGGGGGCTTTAGATAGAGCATTCCAAATCGAAGCTGTGAACAATTTCGCGACGTGCGCCATATTCACTTTGGTTTTAATCAACTCTCGACATCGCATTCAATTTCCTGCACAGGTTGTGACACGTTCGTCCCAGACTCAGCAGAGCGCAGAGGTCAGCACGTGCACACACGCCTTCAAAATTGCCATGTCCACACAGATGTGCGATGCCAGTAGCCAAATCTCTTATCAGAAATGTATCTTTACTTGTACACACATAGGAAAGTCTCGCTTGTCTAAAGCGCTACTGTCTAAGAAGAAAAGGTATTTTATTTTTTAAAATAACGGATCAGGGACGTTTTGCAGATAGTTTTCAAGCCTGTATTTTTTTTTAAAGCATTTCACCCCAAACAAGGCTGTGATGTCACTGGTACGCAGGGGTTATAGGGTGTGAATTTGAGAGAAAAGACTGAGAAGTGGAATGATTAAGGAAAAAAGCACAACAAAATATGAGCGGGGTTTAAGAAAACAGATAATGGCGATTGATGTAGCACTAAATATTTGAAGATTATAGTTATCAGGGACGCTAAGAATCGGATGAAAGTTCCACAATTGGGAAGTTCGAGATAAATAAAAAAAACTGTTGGAGAATGAATGGCGGTTTCATTTAGCTATTTCAACAGTAAAATAGTGGGTCCGAGATGCTCCATGCTAAATATGTCAATAAACGACATTCGGCAGCAAGGACTCTTGTCGAGAATTTTTGAAGAGAGTCGGACCACTACTTAAATGCTGTTGTTCCCAGGTGCACTCTAACCCGGGGTGGCAGCAGCTGTTAGGGTCCAAGCTAAGAGCAAATAGTTAACAACAACCAAACTGTAGTAAAAAACACTATAAAAGCATAAAAATACATTTTCATAGTACAAATAACAGCAATATATTTTTAGGGGGAGAAAGAATTATCAGTAGTTTATTTTTGAAGGAAAGAAATAGTAGCAATAGATTTTTGTAAATAAAATAGCTAATGCTCCCCTCAAATTAAATATCGACATTAAATGACCCATAAGGATTTGATATGCCTTTAAAAAAGGAAATCAAATGAAAGCACACAAGAAAATTAAATTTGAACATTAAATGACCCATTAGGAGTTGATATGCCGTTAAAAAATGAAATCAAATCAAAGCAGCTAAGAAAATAAATTTCATTATTAAATAACCCATTAGGAGTTGATATACCGTTAAACAATGAAAGCAAATGAAATCACCAAAGAAAATTAAATTTCGTCATTAAATGACCCATAAGGTGTTGATGTGCTTCTAAACAAATAAACCAAAACCTAGATGCTAATCTAGTAGCATACTTCGATTTATGTTGTGGTGGCATCAAGGAAGAAAGCTCTTCAGAATAGTTGCCATGGAAATATTTGTAGAAAAGACAGAGGGAAGCCACATCAAGCCGGTGCGATAATGTCTGAATCTTCACTTAAGACAAATCGTGCTCTATATTGATGTATTAGTCGTTGTCGGATGTGAAAATACGACAACGAAACCCGAAGGCGCAATGAAATAACAAAAGATACATTCCAAAAGTTAAGCAACGAAATGACAAACAAGAAAATTTCGTTATAAACAAAGAAAAGACAACTGAATATAATTAAGGAAGTTCTACAAATACTTTCATGGAAATTGCTCCGAGGAGCTGCATTCGCTGGTTCCCAGACGTCATGAGTTCCAGCGCCTTACGAGGCTGGCATCCCGCTCTCACCCCTTCACTGTCCTAAATGTAGCCGTCTCTTCTACTCTAATAGCTTCATGTCTCGTACCTCTCGCCTGTGGAACACCCTTCCCTTTTCCTGTTTCCCTGTGAGCTATAATCTCCAGCTATTCAAGTGTAATGTCAATCGACATCTCCAGTTGCCTTGATCTATCCACTACCCTCATCCTTTCTTCAATCACTCCTACCTGATCTTGCTCTAAATTTTCTTTAACCCCTTGCGTCCTAGTGGCTTCCCGCCTTGCTTGGGGTGAAATGCTTAAAAAAAAAAAAGAGAAAACTCGAGACAACAGAAATGTTGTGGCAAATAAATATGCTGAGAAAAATATGGATGGAAATGGTGAGCAACAAAGAAGATAAGAAGAAAAAAAATGACACATAGGGTTTGGAATAAATAGCAGAAAAACGAGGTTTATTAAGAGCTACAAGTGACAGGAAGCTGTGGAAAGCCACGATAACCTACGTCCTAAAGGGGACACAACGCATAATAAAGATAGCTCAGGATCCGAGACAGCTAACTATTCTTCGAGATATAATAAAGAATTGGGGAATTTAACATTCACAAGACATATCTATGGTAAAGTGGTCAAGGAAACAGCAGCTGATCAGTTATCTGTGAAACTTGTACGAATGGATACCAACCATAGTTACAAGGGATAGCAAGTTGTGGAGAGTCATGAACGTCTACTTCTTAAAGGGTCAGGGTACATACAAGAAAAAAATTATTTAAATAGGATGGACGTTTATATATAATGTTTATCGGTGCTAATATAATATGATGACCCGTTTAGATGCTTTTACATGACATCAAATCAGTTTATAAATATTCTAATCTTTCTTTTTATTTTTTTGTATAACAATTGTTAATGTTTTTAATACATAATTAGTCCACTCTTCACTGAGATAAACCATAAACTTAAACACTAAACCCCACTCCAACGCCTAACCCCTAACCCCCAACACTAACATATTTCATACATCCAAAAGTTGGTAAATAACATACCATTGTAGAAAAGGAATAATAGATAAAATACTATAGTAGAAAATGGAGAGTAGATATCATGCTGTAGTTGCAAATGGACGGCAGGTATTATATTATAGTAGAAAATGGACTGTAGATATTATACTGTAGTAGAAAATGGACGGTAGATATTATACTGTAGTAGAAAATGGATGGTAGATATAATACTCTAGTAGAAAATGGATAGTAGATATCATACTATAGTATAAAATGTGTGGTAGATATCCTTCTATAGTATAAAATGGACGATAGATATTATACTATAGTAGACAATGGATGGTAGATATCATGCACTAGTTGAATATGGTCGGTAGATATACTGTACAAGAAAATGGACTGTAGATATCGTACTGTAGTAGAAAATGCACGGTAGATATACTGTAGTAGAAAATGCACGGTAGATATACTGTAGTAGAAAATGTAGGGTAGATATCATACTATAGTAGAAAATGGACGGTAGATATCATACACTAGTAGAAAATGGACGGTAGATATTATATTGTAATAGAAAATGGATTGTAGATATACTATAGTAGAAAATGGACGGTCGATATTATACTGTAGTAGAAAATGGACGGTAGATATAATATAGCAGAAAAGGGGCAGTAGATATAATACTATAGCAGAAAAAAGACCTTAGATATACTCTAGTAGAAAATGGACGGTAGATATATTGTTGTAGAAAATGCACGGTATATATTATAGTATAGTAGAAAATGGACAGAAGTTATCATACTGTAATAGAAAGTTGACGGTAGATATTACACTTTAGTAGAAAATGTACGGTACATATCATACTGTAGTAGAAAATGGACGGTAGATATTATACTATAGCAGAACATTGACATTGACGGTATATATCATATATGTAATTATACATATGGAATTCAAAACAGGTTGGACTAAGGAATGTAGCATGTCTGAAAACTTTCCATGGGAAATAACATCAGAGTAGCGAGAGAGTTACGACCTTTGGTCTGTGGAAAACAGGTTGTCGAGCGGAAAGTAATTCATCAAACTTCAAGTTAACCAATTGTCCCACATCTTGCAAAAGAATGTCTCTGTTCCATCAACCATTTACAGAATCTCGTTACGTAAGTCCGCCGCTTACCTCTGTCCAATTTACCATCGATATATCCCTTGAGTGTCAAATTTTCTGAGCTCCCTTTCCTCATTTGAACTGTCTCTTTTGGTTTCAATTTTAGTAAAACTTCCTCCTTGAAGTGGCCCAGGATACAAAAGAATTCATATCAGCCTTGCTGTAAATTTTAAGAATGACGCCGTACTTTATAATACATCGAGTAAACGTAGTAATATATTATTCTCTACCGTTATCAATCGATTTTAATCTCTGTCGGAGCTGTGGAGTAATAATTAGAACGCTTACGTCCATGTCACGGTGAAACACTAGTACCCGTACGATCATGGTCGTTAAGCAATGACGAGCTTGGTCAATATCTAGATAGGTGAACGCTTGGGAATACCAATTGCTGTAATGATGGCTGCGTTGATGGTGTAATGGATAAGGGCTCAGAATTGTTAATCGGAGAAAAGAGTTCTAATTACGGTTGGGTCCGTTGTATTTTCTTACGCGCAAATACACTTGGCAAATATATAAATCAACCTATTCTGCCCCCCCCCAGATATCGGTTAATTAGTAAGACATACTCATTATTATCTCACATAAAAATTATGGAAATATTTTCTGGCTTTAAATAACCTGTAAAGGGTTGATAAACCGTAGTAAACGAATCAGTCAATCAACTAACAGTTACTTCACGATGTTTGTTGATATTTAAAGCATTTCAATGTTGAAGAAAAATTACAAGGAGCCACTTCGGGTTAAAGGAAAATTTAAAACTTGCTAGAACCCCAGAAGTCTTCACCATGGTACGCTCACACCAGTAAAATCCTCAATATTGCCACTGGAACGTTAAAATAATGAATTAAAACATATTTATGTAATTTGTATTTATGACAATTGAGAATTAATAGATTTAATATCTGTCTATATTTCTGAGATGAGGTATTATGTACACTATTTACATTATTCGGACTATTGTCCTCATCTTTGTCGCCATATTTATTACAACGTTTCGGCCCTTCAGTATCTGTCTATATTTCTGAGATGAGGTATTATGTACACTATTTACATCATTCGAACTATTGTTCTCATCTTTGTCTCCATATTTATTACAACGTTTCGGCCCTTCAGTATCTCTCTATATTTCTGAGATGAGGTATTATGTACACTATTTACATTATTCGGACTATTGTCCTCATCTTTGTCGCCGTATTTATTACACCGTTTCGGCCCTTCAGTATCTGTCTATTTTTCTGAGATGAGGTATTATGTACATTATTTACATTATTCCGACTATTGTCTTCATCTTTGTCGCCATATTTATTACAACGTTTCGGCCATTCAGTATCTGTCTATTTTTCTGAGATGAGTTATTATGTAAACTATTTACATTGTTCGAACTATTATCCTCATCTTTGTCGCCATATTTATTACAACATTTCGTTGTATGCTCTGGCCTTGTTGAGGTGGATGGAATGTCGAACTGAACCCTTTATTTCGCTCACTCGGCTAGACTGTTCTAGTTCCACGTGCCATGTCTAATGGTTGTCAGTTATCAGTTATCTCCATGTTTACCACCGCCTTAACCAGGTACTGAACTCGCACTTTTGGGGTCCTGTCACTGGATCTAACTAACGCCTTTATCCACTATGCGGTGGAGAACTTAGGTGAATTAACAGGAGGTAACTGATAATAAGACATGACACATGCATTAGTACAGTCTACCCCAGCGAGCGATATAAAGGGTTCAGTTCGACATTCCAACCACCTGAAGAAGACCGAAGCGTACAACGGCCGAAACCTTGTAATAAATATGGCGATAAAGATGAGGACAAGAGTCCGTATAATGTAAATAGTCTAATATATTTAAAATGATATGGAACAAATTATGTACACATTTGAAGAGACCTGGCTCAACTGTCATGTGATCCTCTTCCATTTTAGACCCGGGCAAAATTTTCGTATCAGTGCCAAAATGGACATGATACTATCCTCATTCCTTAAGCACACCCCAAACTATGTTTAGAACGATTTCAAATCAATAGAAGCCCTACTGAATGTGCAAACGCCAAACATTGTAGAAAAACGCCTACGCTGCATTGTAAAGTCTGAAGCCATCTTTCTTTCATCTGCTTCAATGGAAGTTATTCTTGTCGAGTCACCATGTTTGACTTTGATCGGAATGCAACATTATCCTTTCTCCGAAATACAGACAATTTGCCTTTTCATATAAGTTCTATTTGTCACTGATTTCATCCTTTTTAACCACACTCTGTCACCACAGATTCAATAGTGCCATGGCAATACAATATCATTTCAATTGCCAAGCAATGATCTCCGTTTAACTCTTTGGACACATATTACTGGTGTCAAAAATTAGCGTTCTTATAATGCAGTTCACTGATTTTATTTCCCCGCCAGCAATCCGATTTGATATTTGCTTCTGTGCCATAGCATCAAAATGAACTAATGCCATATTTGCACATACGGTCAGTGCTAGATAGATTCCCTATCGTCCTGTTCACACTGCATCTGAACCGGAGTAAATGTTTACCCGTTGTTTCCTGTTTAGGATTGGTTTTCCGGTTCCTTCTAATGTCTTCTCATTTTATTTCACTTCAATTCGCAACTTGCCGCTTAGAAGTCCTATTGGAATGCTCGGGGTGACATGATAAAAAAAAATAAAATAAATTAAAAATGCATATTAAACAATGTGTGTGTGTTTAAAAAATTGATGTCGAAGTGAAAAACCTTTTCTTATTACTTGTTTAACCCTTTAGCATTTCATCGGGTTTACGTTGATGTGATTATACAGGCGCATGAAGGAGAAGGGACAAAAATATCAATTAATGTAAGGTATTTGTCCACATACACACACACGCAGAGAGAGAGAGAGAGAGAGAGAGAGAGAGGGGGATCGAAAGAGAGAACACAAACACACACACACACACACACACACACACACACACACACACATATATATATATAAATTTACATATATAAGTGTGTGTGTGTGTTTGTGTGTGTATATATGTTTGTTGGGGGGGTCTATGTTTTGTGTGCTCCTGTGCCTACACATGTATGTATATATATGCGATACTGTATATATTTTACTTTTAATGAATATGTTTCGAATTAATATTAAACATTTGTAAAAAACAACAAAATACAATAATTGTCGTTACACGAACAACTCAAAAGTGTGTATATCAATATATATATATATATATATATATATATATATATATATATATATATATATATATATATTTTATATTACAGCAAAATTATCCAAATCGTGTAACAGCCAAATTTTCCATTTGTTAATTTAAGCTCTGATGCATTGTCTCTTAGAAATGATTAAAGATAACTTACTGGAATTTTTTCTAGGTTTTTATAACACTACTAGTCTCTCCTTTGAGCGATAAAAATGTATAATTACTCTCCAAGTTTAACTGAAGAATTGTGATGAAATCGATCATGAACGAAATGACATGTTCATCATTAATTAATCCTAGCTAAAAATCGGAAGCTCATGAACGATAGATAGAATCTTCAAATATATATATATTATTTGAGGATCATTTTCCAACTTATTCACGATGTTTTCCGCCCTCTAGCCTACTAACCTTAGATCCCGGACTAAAAGGTTTCACTTACGATTTCATTTTCAAGTCTTTTTGCCACTGTTCTTTGGACTCTCATCACTTAAGTTCCTCTCTCAAGTGACAAATGTCTTATGAATTAAGTTCAATATTTTCTAATTGATCGCTTTAGCTATAAGTTGAAATGATGACGCTCTTCCTGTTGTGACCTCCTGACCTAGTTAACCTCTCTATTGTTCCCGCTTTTTTTAAATTATTCACTGTTCTCTTGATGGTACTTGAATGGATTTTGAAGATGGAAGCCACAGCATGAATGTTCGTAACATTAATGAAGGCTTGAATTAAGTTTTCCTCTCCTTATTGCTCAGTTAAGAAAACAGTGAGGCTGACACAAAACGATATTAACTTTACTTTTTGTTGCTGAATATATCAAAAATATATTACAACGAATACAAGAATATATTACAAAAAATATGTCAAGATGGCTAAACGTCTTATCTGAAAACCTGGAAAAAAGAAACTCAATTTAAATTTTTTTTTAGATATTAAACATTTTTTAGGTTAGTCAGTTATCCTATACTGTTACACAATTTAGACAATTTTGCTGTAAAACCGATATATAACTTAAGGCTTTAGTCATACGTAAATTACCATTTCGGCCCCTCTTTTAGTTTCAGTTCAAAAAACTCCCACTTCATTTAATCCCAACCTAGGTTCATAAAGTAAATATCGGGGATGACTCCAGTGAACCTCCCCAACTTTAAAGAGATACCACACGCACTCCCTTTATCCCCATCTCAGGGTCTTTATCTAGATAAGGTGTCATATTTAGGTATGTTTGTATATATTCTACGGTTGCCATCTAAATTAAAATTCCAAATCCTTGATTCTGAGAAGAATTCAGTCCGGGCCTGAAATAGACTATAGTGAATGAGGCAATTTTGATTTTTTTTTATAAATATATATATATATATATATATATATATATATATATATATATATATATATATATATATATATATATATATATATATATATGTGTGTGTGTGTTTGTGTGTTTGTGTGTGTGTGTTTGTGTGTGTGTGTGTGTGTGCGTGTGTTTGTGTGTGTGTGTGTTTGTGTGTGTGTGTAAGCAAATATATGGATATAGATCCGACAGTATGAAGAAAAATATACGGAAAAAACAAACAAACATCCTAATATGCAATTATGCTGTTTTAATGTTAATATAATGTCAATGTCGGACGTTTCGGTCTAATAGACCATCTTCAGGACATATTCATAAAAAAACATAATTAACATAGACCATATACAATTCAACATGAAAAGACGATGGACATAAAAGCAATACCAATCCAAACAGATAACTGAAATCTTTTATAAGATCAGCGTTCCGTTTAAATATGATCACGTCGTCGTCACGTGGGCGATGTTGTGAAAACGTATTCCTAAAATTTGAGTATTTTGAATGAAAAACGAAAAGAATTTTATTTTGATCTAAAACTTATATATACGTTTGTCGAGCATTAATCTTGCTAGAAAAGGGGGAATATTAAAGAAGCCAGGTCTAGTGTTCACCGTGCGTGACGTAGATATTATGCCTGCTTGATAAATCCGCCTAAGATTTTTATTATGAAAATATTGTAAAATCTTCACAGAATCAAAGTCGAAATTATGATCAGCTTTAGTTGTGTGTACAACTAAAGCATTCTTTAAATTTCCTAGGCGAATATCTCGTTTATGTTCGAAAACACGAGATTTTACGGACCTACATGTTTCACCCACATATTTCGTCTGTTTCATGTTGAATTTAATATGGTCTATGTTAATTATGTTTTATGAATATGTCCGGAAGATGGTCTACTAGACCGAAACGTCCGACGTTGACATTATATTAACATTAAAACAGCATAATTGCATATTAGGATTTTGTTTATTTTTTTCCGTATAATTTTCTTCATATATATATATATATATATATATATATATATATATATATATATATATATACAGGTGTGTATGTATGGAGGCTAACAGGTTGCGATGAATGTTCATTATGTAAAACAAGAAG
>CAHIKZ030001394.1:1237500-1240000 GCA_903632075.3 Acanthosepion pharaonis
TAGTTTTCACGCGTGAGTATCAGAGTTCAGCCATTTATACATTTAA
The DNA here is from genome assembly GCA_903632075.3 of Acanthosepion pharaonis. Lineage (NCBI taxonomy): Eukaryota > Metazoa > Mollusca > Cephalopoda > Sepiida > Sepiidae > Acanthosepion > Acanthosepion pharaonis. The sequence goes on from CAHIKZ030001394.1 coordinate 1,237,547, forward strand.
TCAGATTGTAAGCATTCTGATTCTATTGTCTCTGTTTGCTTGAATGTCTTTGTATGTGACGGGGTTTATGATTGCCTCCGATTGATTCACTCCTTCGATCGCACCATCCGATTACCACGCTGCAGTTCACGTCGGTATCCAGTACCAAACTGAATGCCTCCGGCGCATTCGTCCGTGTTCAGGAAGATTCGTGCGTTCAAGAAAATTTCTCGTGTGCGCAGGCGCGGGAGCATGCCCATGGTCGATTGTGCGCTGGGGCTTTCAGCTGTCGATCCCGTCTGTCTTCACGCCTCCTATTTAACTGGCAACAGCTTCTTATTCCTGGAGCTTAATCACATTATCATACATGTGTGTATCTGCGCAGGCGCAGATATTCCCCAATTTCTATCATTTTTTTTTCTTTCTTTCTATCTCTCGCTTGCGTTTTTTTTCTCTCCACATGCTGGGATATGTCCACTTATGCAGAAGTTTGCAAATATGCATGCACTCTTTGCCCGTTAATAATTGCCAAATTTATAAAACTGTGAAAGTTTTAATTTAAATCGGAATTTTCTTTTTCATATAAGTGTTAATAGTATTACAGGGTTTTCTATTCGGTTTGTTTTCTTTTGTTTTGTTTTACGGTATATCAACCTCAATGTCTTATTTAATGGCGACAAGAATTATTTTTTTATATTGCTGGTAAGATTTCTGTCCAAAAATGCATTGCTGGTAATATTTTTTCTTCAAAAATATACTGTTGGTAATAATTTTTTCTTCGAAAATATACTGCTGGCAATATTTTTTTTTCAAAAATGTATTGCTAGTAATAATGTATTGCTGGTAACAATTTTTTCCTTCAAAAATTCATTGCTGGTAATATTTTATTACAAAAATGTATTACTGGTATTAAAACCCATTTTTACACTTTAATATTCTTTTGACCACTATTTGGCGACCAAATACCTGCCCGCAGATAGGGACCCCAACAGGTTTTACGGTTTTTGTGTATATTATATGTAACTAGTGAGCGAGTCAAAGTGACTTAATTCCCTTTATAGTCTACCAATAGAAGGTTGACCAATCAGAAGCCGCACAACACTGTATCCGTCGTGTATAAAGGCGGCCATCTTTTTTTTCCTACCGGAATGACCAGAGGCAACTTGTCCGGCGAACATGACAGACGGAAGAACTACGCTCTGCTACTTTGCTGCGATATCCACTGCAAACCTGCACTACGCTTTCCTATTGTCTCCGAAATATTCACTGCCAACCTCTGGATTCTATACTCGAGGACGACCGTCATGAAAATGTCTAACAACAGGTGCCAAACCCCGGGCCAGGGTGGACTCGGGAACACAAGAAATCAAGAAACAGCTCCTCAAATCCTCTTGACCAGAGGCTCTGATGTCGAATGCTGTTCATCGTCTTATCTAGGAGTCGGGTGTATTTAATCGTCATACCCAGGACGGTTTTTTATACATACCAGCATGTCAAATGAAAATGGGTTTAACTGATTGATTTGTTTTTTTACATTATATCAACACTTGTAGGTTATTTATTCCGAATATTTTGTATGGTAAGAACAATGCATTTTTTGAAGTGAGTATTCTGTTAATTTTTTGAGATGATTTTTACAGATACAAGACTGACTATGGCTTACTATTTAACTGTGACAAACGTACAGAGCTTAGTTTATTATATAATCGAATAAAAAAACATTTTTTTTGTTTTTTTTCAATGCCTGGGTTGCATTTTATGGAAGAGTCAGATATCTTTTTTTCATTTACAAAATCATAATAGTCAGAGTTCTCGTATCTGGTTACGTCTGTACACCAATGCTATTAGTCAATTCTAGTTGAAGACCTCTTTTCAGGCACATTTGTGTTTGTTCAACATTCATAGAGCCCAACTGTGGTTTTTACTGCAACAATGTTAAGAGGAACTTAGTTACAGTTTCTAAGACAGAGCGAATTATCTGGCGTGGTCAACAGTTTGATCAATGCCAGCATGCTCAAATCATCGGTCACGAGGACTTGTGACTTCGTGCTAGCACAATCATCGTCGACTCCTACATAATAATTCCATTACCCACAAAGCTTGGGCCAAAACGTGGTATGGATTTCTCGTGGTACGGTTTTCACGGGGTATTGATTTCACGTGACGTGGTTTTTACGCACTTTCTAAACGTCACGCACGTTGGCATCCTCTCCTCCGGCCGATAATATCAAGAATTCGCCTTCCCGACAAATCGATCATGATGAGATTCGAACCCGAGTCTCTCAGAAAGCGAGCGTTATAACAAAAATATATCCAAATTTGGAAAGTTTTTCCTTTATTTTCTCTCAAATTAAAGCAACTATACGAAGCTTAGACAAGTTTGTGATCAAACATAATAGACATTCGTTGTCTGTTATAATTAACAAAATATTTTGAATATATATATATATATATATATATATATATATATATATA
>CAHIKZ030001394.1:1247500-1310000 GCA_903632075.3 Acanthosepion pharaonis
CTCGGAATTGAAGATCGAAGAACCGGTTTTCAATTACAGTCGTCTTCTTATTCATTTACTTGTAAATGCTCTTTGAAAAGGTATGAATCCACCTGTTCTTCTTTCAGCTAGGAATTAATTAGTAGAATTTATATCAATAAGTCATTATTATCTCCAAAATGTTCTTACAATCTAAGAATATTTTCTCTATTTAAATGACCTGCAGAATGCTGATTAACCATAAATGAACAAATCAATTAAACTTAAATGTGTGGTTTACGGCCATATTACGCTGAAACAGAGGGAAGCTACGTGTGCTAGGAGCGAAGCTAATGTAGACTTGCCAGGACTGGACTCATAACATTGCATACCTATATGGGGGATTTTGTCGAGAATACTGAGTCGTACAACAGACGTACCTGACTAGATAATAGAGCAATATTTAATGCGCGGACTAAAGATAGATTTATAAATGTGCCTGAGGATTCTGCCGAGTAACACTGTCTGGAATGGCACAGTGAAGCGTCTTTCCTATCATCAAACTTAGCAATTGATTCAATAAAATTGTACCAGTTTAAGTCAGTTGAAAACGTGAGACAAAGTAAAAGCAATGGGTTGCTATAAACGAGGTTACCATCGGCCATGCTGATGGAAACAAACATGATTCTTTATAATTAGCAAAATATAACAGTTTCGTTTTGGAAGTGTTAACATGTACAAGCCATTAATTGCCCCAGTTAACAACTGCTTGGAGATAATTTACTAGAACAGCTGCGAAGATTAATTCATTGAAAATATCGACAGGATTAATAAGCTCAGACTGGGATAGATAGATAGATAGAAAGAAAGAAAGAAAGAATCAGGTAGCACAAAGAAAGAAAGAAACATACATGGGAAGATGAAGAGATATGCAATGAGATTGATACCATCTTATTTTGATATGCATGGTCACTAGTATCTAGTTATATCTGAACAGAAAAAAACAGACAGGCGGATATTTACGAAGAGCGTGAAAAATAAAATATAATATTATATATATATATATATATATATATATATATATATATATAATACATCGATATATACAAAAAAATAAAAGAAAATAGAAATGTTACTGAATAAATAAAAAGAGATTGGGATAGATAGATTGATATAAGTTAGATAGATAGACAGATATATAAGCAGATAAAGAAAATGAGATAGATAGATAGATAGATAGATAGAGAAGATAGATAAAGAAGAAGATGAAATTTTCAGACAGATAGATAGATAGATAGATAGATAGATAGATAAAGAAAAAATAAGATAAAATAGAGATAGATAGATAGATAGATGCACAGGCAAATAAAGAAAATGAGATAGATAGATAGATAGATAGATAGATAGATAGATAGATAGATGCACCGGCAGATTAAGAAAATGAGATAGATAGATAGATAAATAGATAGATGCACCGGCAGATTAAGAAAATGAGATAGATAGATAGATAGATAGATAGATAGATTAACTGTAAGTTATCATTATGCGGTATATCAAGGTTATTGCATAGTAGCTCTTTTATGTCCAAGTGAGACAAAAATATGTTCTACGACCCACACTTGATATTTTTGAATTACCCCATGCATGATATGGCCATCATCCGATGTAATGCTTTGCAAAACCTATTCCGTGGAACACCAGTAAATCTTCCTGTTAAAAAAATTCTTTATAGTAAAAGCAATCATTGCAACGTTGAATCGATATTTGGGAAGGGAAAAAAAACCAAAATTGAGAAAACAGACTTTCTCCAGCTGATATGCTTTATCTTTACAAGAGTCAGATTATATCACAATCGGGAACTGCAGCCGTATATCAGCTGGAGCTGCCCAAACAGCTCTCTTTAGAATCGATAGTTTTCAAAAGGGTTTACACCGTTTTATGTGTGAAAATTTATCCCCCCTTGCTTGACTTTTCAAAAAGATTCAAACCTCTCGATAATCTTTCGCTATTTCCATGAAAAATGATCAATCGTACAACATTCCCTAATTCCACCTTTTCAGAACTTGACGCTTAAGACGTACCAATGCCATGCACAGTGAAGTGTAGAATCCTTATCTCCTTCTTATTTCATCTCTAAGAAAGAAGTTATATTCGGAATGCATTTTCTCAAGAGATGCTTCCTTGTGGAAAAGACTTCTGAATGGATGATTGACCGACTACTGCATTCTCAGTCTCTCCCAGTCTATGGTCAACTCTCATCTATCCTACATATCCTTGTAATATATACATTCTTACATCCATAAAAAACAGCATTCAGTACACCTCCAACTCGAATGGCTCTCGGGCACTGTAACGGGTGAACTGTGAATACTGCCTGAAAAGAGATAATATAGCTGTAGAGGAAAATACCTGTGAAAAGCGATGAAAGAAATAATCTTCAAACGCAGCTCTACAATTTTAAATACATTCTACTATTGAGTATTTCTTTTCTTTCATGTTGAAAGAAACGATTTATAAAGATCTTCGGAAAACAAAGTCCCACAAAATATTTTTGCCTTTGTTTTTACAAAACAACATAAATAATCAGGTTAATATAAAAGAAAACAGAATGTGCCTACTTAACAAGAGTCACGAATTTACGTTGTTTTATGAATGTGCGTAATTTTCCAATAGTCAGAAGTTAGCAAAATAGGGTTGTGTTAATACTACTCCTTTGTTTACATAACTTCGTTCGTATGATTTACGCGTTGCTTATTTTACTTTAAAATCGCGAGGTTATTGCAAGAAATTACTAAAGAAATATGTGAAATGTTGACTAATTGATTATACGAAAGTTATGAGCAATCAGTTTGTGTACATCAACAACACTGGATAAAGGTTTGTCAAAAAAACAGAAAACTGAATGTGTGAATTTACGATAAGATTATTTACAAAAAAAAATAGATCGATCAAGGAAGCTAAACGTTGTATTTACAAAACTCAGAAGTTTGTTGGCTAAAAATATTTTCACAATTTTTAAATACCTATTTTTAGGATTCGTTAATAAATGCTAATGTGGAAACATAAATAAGAACTTAATTTTTGCGCAAAAATGAGTCGATTAAGATTTTTGGAGAAATTATATATATTGACTTTTTCTACCATTTTTAATCGAGTTCTACATACCTCTAATAACGGATAGTTTGCACTGATCTCATCTATTTATCCAATGCTGAACTCACTAACCAGATTAACGTTCAGGTTTGACCATCAATGCGACGACCTGATGGCCATCCTTTTTTACCAAAGTCATCTATCAGAGTTCGTCTTACGATATTCAAATCTGCGACGGCAGTTGATGGAAAGACGTCACCCGCCAGGACATCCAACAGTTAAGCAGTAAGGCGCGGGAATATATTCCGACGTGCGATCTGGAGGTCGCTATCTCGGGATTGTGGCTTTCATGACATGAGATGTAGCATCGGCAGCAATGGAAAACTTATTAAAATAAAATATAATATATAACAAAATCGTCAGAGTAACACACAGTTTGTGAAAATAACTTACTGTTATATACCTATTCTTTGGTAATGGACTCTTCCATAGATAATAAGTAGGAGTAGCAGTGGCTAAGTCTGTCAGAATTCTATCTCGCGGTCTTTGACTATTTACGCAATCTATCTAACCTCTGCGTTATCGAAGAGAGGAACCCGGACGAGGCTTCGCAGAGAAGGGCAAGGTTTCGTCTGGGAGGTGGACAGGGCCTGAACCCGTCTAATCGGCTTCAAAAGGCTATTTTTTGGCCGAGCATACGGGCTCGGGGAAACCCGTGGAAAAAAACGGCCTTGTGCCATATTCTTTTCGTGGGTGAAAAGATAAATACCGAATGGTATCTCGCGGTCTTTGACTGCGGAAATGTCTGTCGAACTCTCTGCGTTAGCAGAGAGGAACCCGGACGAGGCTTTGCCGAAGGGCAAGGTTTCGTCCGGGAGGTGGATAGGGCCTGAACCCGTCTAATCGGCTTAAAAAGGCTATTTTTTTTTGGCCGAGCCCGAGCCTACGGGCATCGGGGAAATCAAAAAAAACGGCCTTGTGCCATATTCTTTTTAAGTGGGTGAAAAGATAAATACCGAATGGCATCTCGCGGTCTTTGACTGCGGACGCCTTCCTGTCGAACTCTCTGCGTATATAGAGGAACCTGACGAGGCTTTGCCGAAGGGCAAAGTTTCGTCCGGGGAGGTAGACAGGGCCTGAACCCGTTTAATCGGCTTCAAAAGGCTATTTTTTTTGGCCGAGCCTACGGGCTGGGGGAAACCCACATAAAAAACCGGCCTTGTGCCATATTCTTTCCGTGGGTGAAAAGATAAATACCGAATGGTGTTGAGCGGTCTTTGACTGCGGACGCCTCCTGTCGAAATCTCTGCGTTAGCAGAGGAACCCGGACGAGGCTTTGCCGAAGGGCAAGGTTTCGTCCGGGGAGGTAGATAGGGCCTGAACCCGTTTAATCGGCTTCAAAAAGGCTATTTTTTTGGCCGAGCCTACGGGCTCGGGGAAATATACATAAAACCGGCCTTGTGCCATATTCTTTTCCGTGGGTGAAAAGATAAATACCGAATGGTGTTTAGCGGTCTTTGACTGCGGACGACTGTCGAACCTCTGCGTTATTTAGAGAGGAACCCGGACGAGGCTTTGCCGAAGGGCAAGGTTTCGTCCGGGAGGTATTTTAGGGCCTGAACCCGTTTAATCGGCTTCAAAAGGCTATTTTTTTTTGGCCGAGCCTACGGGCTCGGGGAAACCCACAAAAAACCGGCCTTGTGCCATATTCTTTTCCGTGGGTGAAAAGATAAATACCGAATGGTGTTGAGCGGTCTTTGACTGCGGACGCCTCCTGTCGAACTCTCATTAAAAAGAGAGGAACCTGGACGAGGCTTTGCCGAAGGGCAAGGTTTCGTCCGGGGAGGTAGACAGGGCCTGAACCCGTTTAATCGGCTTCAAAAGGCTATTTTTGGCCGAGCCTACGGGCTCGGGGAAACCCACATTAAAACCGGCCTTGTGCCATATTCTTTTCCGTGGGTGAAAAGATAAATACCGAATGGTGTTGAGCGGTCTTTGACTGCGGACGATTATTCCTGTCGAACTCTCTGCGTTAGCGAAGAAGAGAGGAACCCGGACGAGGCTTTGCCGAAGGGCAAGGTTTCGTCCGGGAGGTAGATAGGGCCTGAACCCGTTTAATCACAAAAGAAAAAGGCTATTTTTTTTGGCCGAGCCTACGGGCTCGGGGAAACCCACATAAAAACCGGCCTTGTGCCATATTCTTTTCCGTGGGTGAAAAGATAAATACCGAATGGCATTTCGCGGTCTTTGACTGCGGACGCCTCCTGTCGAACTCTCTGCGTTAGCAGAGAGAACCCGGACGAGGCTTTGCCGAAAGGGCAAGGTTTCGTCCGGGAGGTAGATAGGCCTGAACCCGTTTAATCGGCTTCAAAGGCTATTTTTTGGCCGAGCCTATAAAATTCGGGGAAACCCACATAAAAACGGCCTTGTGCCATATTCTTTTCAGTGGGTGAAAAGATAAATACCGAATGGCATTTAGCGGTCTTTGACTGCGGACGCCTCCTGTCGAACTCTCTGCGTAAGCAGAGAGGAACCCGGACGAGGCTTTGCCGAAAAAAAAAGGTTTCGTCCGGGGAGGTAGACAGGGCCTGAACCCGTTTAATCGGCTTCAAAAGGCTATTTTTTTGGCCGAGCCTACGGGCTCGGGGAAACCCACATAAAAACCGGCCTTGTGCCATATTCTTTTCCGTGGGTGAAAAGATAAATACCGAATGGTGTTGAGCGGTCTTTGACTGCGGACGCCCTCCTGTCGAACTCTCTGCGTACTAGAGGAACCCGGACGAGGCTTTGCCGAAGGGCAAGGTTTCGTCCGGGGAGGTAGACAGGGCCTGAACCCGTTTAATCGGCTTCAAAAGGCTATTTTTTTGGCCGAGCCTACGGGCTCGGGGAAACCCACATAAAAAACGGCCTTGTGCCATATTCTTTTCAGTGGGTGAAAAGATAAATACCGAATGGTGTTGAGCGGTCTCTGACTGCGCACGCCTCCTGTCGAACTCTCTGCGTTAGCAGAGAGGAACCCGGACGAGGCTTTGCCGAAGGGCAAGGTTTCGTCCGGGGAGGTAGACAGGGCCTGAACCCGTTTAATCGGCTTCAAAAGGCTATTTTTTTGGCCGAGCCTACGGGCTCGGGGGAAACCCACATAAAAACCGGCCTTGTGCCATATTCTTTTCCGTGGGTGAAAAGATAAATACCGAATGGTGTTGAGCGGTCTTTGACTGCGCACGCCTCCTGTCGAACTCTCTGCGTTAGCAGAGAGGAACCCGGACGAGGCTTTGCCGAAGGGCAAGGTTTCGTCCGGGAGGTAGACAGGGCCTGAACCCGTTTAATCGGCTTCAAAAGGCTATTTTTTTGGCCGAGCCTACGGGCTCGGGGAAACCCACATAAAAACCGGCCTTGTGCCATATTCTTTTCCGTGGGTGAAAAGATAAATACCGAATGGTGTTGAGCGGTCTTTGACTGCGGACGCCTCCTGTCGAACTCTCTGCGTTAGCAGAGAGGAACCCGGACGAGGCTTTGCCGAAGGGCAAGGTTTCGTCCGGGGAGGTAGACAGGGCCTGAACCCGTTTAATCGGCTTCAAAAGGCTTTTTTTGGCCGAGCCTACGGGCTCGGGGAAACCCACATTAAAACCGGCCTTGTGCCATATTCTTTTCCGTGGGTGAAAAGATAAATACCGAATGGTGTTGAGCGGTCTTTGACTGCGCACGCCTTCTGTCGAACTCTCTGCGTTAGCAGAGAGGAACCCGGACGAGGCTTTGCCGAAGGGCAAGGTTTCGTCCGGGGAGGTAGACAGGGCCTGAACCCGTTTAATCGGCTTCAAAAGGCTATTTTTTTGGCCGAGCCTACGGGCTCGGGGAAACCCACATAAAAACCGGCCTTGTGCCATATTCTTTTCCGTGGGTGAAAAGATAAATACCGAATGGTGTTGAGCGGTCTTTGACTGCGCACGCCTTCTGTCGAACTCTCTGCGTTAGCAGAGAGGAACCCGGACGAGGCTTTGCCGAAGGGCAAGGTTTCGTCCGGGGAGGTAGACAGGGCCTGAACCCGTCTAATCGGCTTCAAAAGGCTATTTTTTTGGCCGAGCCTACGGGCTCGGGGAAACCCACAATAAAACCGGCCTTGTGCCATATTCGTTTCCCGTGGGTGAAATGATAAATACCGAATGGTGTTTAGCGGTCTTTGACTGCGCACGCCTCCTGTCGAACTCTCTGCGTTAGCAGAGAGGAACCCGGACGAGGCTTTGCCGAAGGGCAAGGTTTCGTCCGGGGAGGTAGACAGGGCCTGAACCCGTCTAATCGGCTTCAAAGGCTATTTTTTTGGCCGAGCCTACGGGCTCGGAGAAACCCACAATAAAACCGGCCTTGTGCCATATTCGTTTCCCGTGGGTGAAATGATAAATACCGAATGGTGTTGAGCGGTCTCTGACTGCGCACGCCTTCTGTCGAACTCTCTGCGTTAGCAGAGAGGAACCCGGACGAGGCTTTGCCGAAGGGCAAGGTTTCGTCCGGGGAGGTAGACAGGGCCTGAACCCGTTTAATCGGCTTCAAAAAGGCTATTTTTTGGCCGAGCCTACGGGCTCGGAGAAACCCACAAAAAACCGGCCTTGTGCCATATTCGTTTCTCGTGGGTGAAATGATACCGAATGGTGTTGAGCGCGTCAGTCGAGATTCGGACATTTGAAGTACCAACCATCACAATTAGATTGCTGCGCCATTGACTCTTATTTTCCAAGTTTCTAACGTTTTGTACGTCGGACCTTATTTAGGACGACTTATTAGAAATACAAGCCTCCACTGTGAAAATACTCCACAACATTTACTAACCGCTACTGCCAGTTTAGGCAGCCACATTGATCTTTAATCACGTGCATCCAAATTAGGATAGATATATGGACTTATATATGTTTACGCTAACCCCCCAAAATAGTAGGTTTTTTGCCTTCCTAGAAAATCAGCATTCTCTAATTACCTGAGATCACACGCTAGACGCTGAAATCAGTGTGAGATACATAGCTTTCTCATTCGCGGTGCACGCCACTAGTTATTTGCAAAACACCACTTAATCTGGTATAAGGCGCTCATTGTATGAGAATCCAATAAACACTCTGCTTGACGATCTTGATAGCTTATCGCCTGAGTAAATACGCTTTCAATAAATAGTGTATTTATTCTAAGAGCAAAATGTCTTATTTTTATAAGTAAGCACTTGTCTGCACCGGTTACTCGTCTACCTCGCTTCGGTTTCGAAAGTCACGTGTTAATAATAATTTATGTCTATCTATAATTACCTTATTTACACCTTCAAATCACTTCGGAATATATGCGTATTCATTTCGAAGCTCGCGGACCGTAGTAATTCTTTCCATCTTTGGCGGCAAAGATTCGATGTAAGAATCTGTTAATGTTGATTCTATTTCACACTTCCCGTTTCGTTTCTACTTTCACTTTCATTTTCGCTTTACTTCTGTTATAAATATGCACTCTGATAAAGCTTTTGTTCGCTCGGCGCGAATAATATTTTCCCTAAATATCCTCGGAAACTAATACCATTTTTTCAAGAGTCTGTCTGTCTGAAAGTATGTTTATTGTTCTTGTATTTCTTTTAATTCTATTGGCCGTTTCTTCGCTGCATCGTTCAGATTCGTGATCACTTGCTCTCTTTTCATTCGCTTGATTTTTTTCCATACAAACACACACAATCATTCTATCCTGCACATAAACAGAGATGCACTCATTCCATCTCTATATCTCTTTCTTTTATTCAGTTCATATCTAAATCTCTTCGTATCAATTACTCAGCTTTGTCTATCTATCATTTTTCGTTTGTTTTCCGCTCTAGCTTTCTCTCTAGATGTCATTAGGAGCATTTAATTTAATTTAAAACGAGAGTCCATACTATTTTTAATATTTTTATATTTTTCTTTTTAATTCTCCCCAAACAAGGCGATAATGCCAATAAGACGCAAGTGGTTACTAGGAGTGAAAGAGAAAACTCTAGTGAGGAGAATGGACAAAAAAGGAAGGGTTTCATGAAGACAAAATAAGGAGATTGGCGTTGCATTCATATTTAACATCAGAAAGAGACGTTTGAAATTTCTAGGACACATAGAGGAAAGACATCTAGGAAAACCTGAGACTCCCGGGGCATATTCAAGGCAACTGGGACAGCTGAAAACAACGCATAATGTACCTGGCAAATATAATTTAATGGATGGCAGAACAGGTCTTAGGAGAGATAACAAAAAGAAAATAATATATTAAGAGAAAGGACAAGGAATTGTGGCGAGCCATGATCACAAACGTCCTGAAAAAAAAAACACATAGAAGAAGATGACAAAGAAACTGGAAGTGAGTTGTACAGGCGGGATATCTGGGTAAAGAAACTCTTATAATAGGATATACGGTTACATCTAGTTCAGTGGTAAGTCGGTGAGACCTAGTTGCCAATCAAGTACTACGTTCATTATATTGATTTCAACAAAACGGAACATTTTGGCATGTTACCCTTTTTGATACATGGAATCAACAAAAATGCGAATCAAAAGAAATAAAAATACTAAAAGACACAAAAAAAAATCCTATATTAATTTAACGAAAAATTTATATATAGTTTTCAAAAATTAAAAAATGAAGACAAATTTCGAAAAAATGCTATTACCAAAATAAATGAAAGCTATTTAGTCATAAAATTCTAGACAGACGAAACAATTCCAATACATTGGTTAAAATATTTACGCCGACGCCCAAAATACTTCAAATACGCAAAAATATCACAAGAAACAAAAGAAAATGACAGACAGATGTAAAAAAGAGAGACAGGCGCAAACAATGCTCTGCAGAAATGATACAAATATGCGAAAAGACGGAAACAAACCCAGAAAATGCTGCACAGACTTAAAACATTCGATACAGAGGCAAAGATCCTATACCGGCGATCAGATTGATACCCAGACGCAGAAAATAGTTTTACCAATAGATGAATACAGAAGAGTGTCAAAAGTGTTTTCAGAAGAATTTCATTGAAGGATAATCGATGATTGGGTAGAAAAAATGCGATTGATTATGGGGAGCTCCAGACATTACTAGAAAGCAATGGATGTTATATAAAGCGGACTGCCACATCTAGTCTGATGCCCCTAATATATATTTAGAGATCCTTGATATAATCCAAAGAAGAATTTGCAATGTAAGTGGTCCTGACCTGGCATCCTGGTATCTCTTTCTCAACGCCGTAATGTAGCTTTTCGGCGGCTTTTTCTATAAATACGTTAAGTGTTTTGATGGACTTTTACCTTGGCTTTATGAATTTAAGTGAATTACAAGATCGATTCAGATCGAGTTCTTTACATTCACTTATGTGGTAATGGCTTTTTGTAAGTTATAAATACAACTCTTCTCTTCCCAGCTATGGACAAATAGTAGGACACACTGGGTTCTATAACCTTGGGTAGTAACCTTTCAAAGGAGAAAGAAAAGTTCAAATTCAAAATTGTATGTAATCCTGGCCAGGCATATAATATCATTCCCATTGACCCCATGATGCCGATTACGGTCAACTAGATCTCATCATTTTTCAGTTGAAATTGCTATGTAACCGCAAGTTCTATGGTAACAGTTTCTTCTTTCCTACTTCCTGATTCTGGAATTCGCTTCCGACTTCTTGATTTCCAGTCAACTTTGGCCTCCAACTGTTATCTTCTGTCTTCTTAATTTGTCTTCTTCTATTGTTCTCGTTCCGTAATAAATCCTTTTATTATGTTATTTTACACTCTGTAACCGCCTTCGTCTTAGTGGTTTTATAGCCTTGCTTAGGGCGAAATGATTAAGAATATGGCCGACAATCGAAAAGTATAGAAATCAATCCTTGAAAATAATATTAGAAAGTTTTACCATGACAATCGCTTTGATGTACGATTTTCATATTCCTGAATACAGTACAGAGGCGAGCGTGACTCTCAGTAACTTCCTGTCTTTTGTTAGTCTAATTATTTTTTTTTAGTAATTTACTATCTTGCTTTCTCCCTATTGTTCAATGCTCTTACGCAATCAAGTCGGTTAACTCAAATATTCCCTACGAGTTTTAATTTCTCCGGGCATTCTTTTTCTTCATTATACAGTCAACGACGAAATTATTCGTACACCCATCAGAAATTTCTATTTTGCATAATTCGCCTGTCAGATTTGTTGTATTTGACTAATTGTTCTGAAACTTGAGTTTTCCATTCTCTTTTTTGTTCTTAATAACATAAAAAACTGGAATCATAAGTGCATAAGATTCTGAGAAATGGATACAAATATTCAAAATTGATTGGTGTACGAATAATTTCGTCGTTGACTGTATGTCCAAAAATTCTAAGTGCTTCTTTCTTTTTGTTAGTATAACTTATAGTGCCTCTTTTTTCTGGAACTTCTTCGTTGTTCTCATTGTCTGTCCATGTTATTTTCAGCATTAGATATATCCTGCGAGTCTTAATTTCGCCAGACCCTCTTTCATCATAATGGATCCCGAATATTTAAAGTGTCTCTTTCAGCCTGTTCAAAATGAAAATAGTTAAATATTTCCAGAAAAAGATTTTAAGAGAACAAGGATGTTCTTTACTGCTTTTTTAAGGTTTGTTAGATGTGCCTCTTTTGAAAAATCACTAAATCTCTTAAACCCATTTTGTAGATTTCAATTTTAGAATTAAAACAACTAGTTTGAGACTGGATTAAAACTTCATAACAGGAAACTGAACAAAATGTTTCCTATTTACATTATTCGGACTATTGTCCTCATCTTTGTCGCAATATTTATTACAACGTTTCACCTGATGAAGTCAATTCTTTCTTTACAACGGCAACCAAAATATTTTAAAATAGGCGGTTAAATATAGCGAAAAGATGAGAACAAAAGTAGTTTTTTATTTTTGCCTTACATAAAAACGTTTCATCAAAAACAAATATAGAGAGATGGTCCAAATTTTTCATTTTTTTTCTAAATATTATTTTTACTTTTGTTAACGATGAACTTTGTTATGCAATGTAAAGAGATCTTCAATGTAACTGGTTTTATTCTTCAGTATCTGTCTATATTTTGGTCCCCTTAAGGTAAGGCTTGAAGAACACGAGAAAGCTGCAACACGAGGAGAAGTGGAAAAATTAAGCGTGGCTGACCACATATGGAGAGAAAAGGGAGATCACCGTCCTCTGTGGGATCAGGTTGAGATCATCGACAAAGAAAACCATTGGAAAATTCGTAAACTTAAGGAATCAGCACATATGCTAGGCCACAAAAAAAAGTCTCCTGAGCCGATCAAGCATAGAAATGAATACAATATGGGAACCAGTAATAAGGAGTGCCAGTGAAAAGCGATAACAACAAAAATTGCAATATGAGCTCTGAAAAAAAATATGAAATGATAACAGCAAAAATTGCAAAATGAGCACAAGTAAAAAAATGATTACTGAAGACATTAGTTTTATAATACCCAGAAATTCATACACAGATGTCCTCAAGGAAACATGGCATAGTGAATAAAGTCGTTGTGAGTTCAATACCCGGTTAAGGCAATGGAGAACTTGGAGAGGGGAATTAACAGGAGATAACTGATAACTGACATCCATTTAACATGGCACGTGGAACTAGAACAGTCTACCCCAGTGAGCGAAATAAAGGGTTCAGTTCGACATTATAACCACCTGAAGAAGGCCGGAGTGTACAACGGTCAAAACGTTGTAATAAATATGGCGACAAAGATGAGGACAATAGTCCGAATAATGTAAATAATGGTTTTATTCTTGCTTTTTTTAATCGGTATCACACCATGAAGGCACGAGAGATTACAGGGTTGGAAGAATTAGAAACAGAAACATTAATAATGAAGGAAGTCCGTGGATAGCGATTGACATTGCATTTGAACTTTTGCAGATTAAATTTGGCTGGAAATCATGACCCGGAAATGACCCCCACAATAGAGATGTGCCAGAAAAGAAACTCTTAGCATAGAACTTAAATACACATCGATGAGATCTCACCAAGAGTCGAGCATTGAACTTAAATTCATAAAATCCAGGTTCCATAACGAAGAGCAATATATATTTGTATAAAAATACAAAATGTGGCAAAATAAAGAATGGGGAAAAAGGTCGGCCTTCTTCGGTCTTATAATTAAATTTAGCAAGACACAGTCACTGATCCAAACATAACACAATATTCTTTAAACCAAAAGAACATTCTTACTTACCATTTTTCTACATACACCATAATACCTCAGAATCTCCATGATGAGCTAACTAGCCCCCATATGTACAATTCTTGTCAGTGGGAGGTGGAGAATAAAAAAAAATATAGCGAAGAACACATCCGACCACTTACCCTGAAAATATTTATAGAATAGTCTCAGAGGGGCGACCTTACAGTAGTGGGAAAAAGAACTGAAGTCGAACCGCAAGATCAGGACCAATAATATTGCTTATTCTTCTTTGGATTTTATGAAGGAGCTCAAGATAAATAGAAGGGGCAGCGGACAATTTCTGTCATAAATATCCTGGACGGATGGTAGACTTATAGATGTGACGAAATCGGTAAAGCACGTTAAGCTATATGACGGTTCCGTGTAGGATGCAGGTTCGATTCCTGTCGGAGGATGCATATTTTCTCTGAAAATTTCTCGGACATTAAGGCCGGTAAATATCGTTATTAATATTTATTATAACATTGGGCATTTACTTAAATATTTGTATCTATAAAAAAGAATTTATAAAAATGTATGTATATATATATATATATTTGCACTTTATGTTAGCAGAAAAAATTGTATTAATTCCGCCCGATTATCACTCCAATTTGATTTATATTAAATCAGATTTTACAGATTTTCGGCAGTAAACCCGTTTAATAATCTTTAGGTTTAAGAATTTTATTCTGATATTTCGAACACGCAAGCAGTTGGAAATTCATTGAAGTTTTTTACTCATTATCTTTTCACTTCTCCTATGACCCGCGCGTAATATATTTAATTTCCTTCCTTTAAATGTCCATAATTGTAACACATTGTTCATGTACATACTCTGTTTTCTTTTTAATTTATTTATTTTTCTTTATTTAATTTTAATTTTTGTTTTTTAGGTTAACGTCATTCGGAGGTGTTGGTGCATTCAAAGTACACACGTTCTTGTCTTTCTATTTCCGTCTCCAGAAGTCGAGCACGCATGCGCACCATCTTTTCAATCCATCCGACAACCGATGGAAGAGATCCTGCCGTCTGCAATTTGTAAAGTAGCGTTTCTATTTATGAACCACGTTAATTACACTCCAGCAGACCCAATTATCCAGTCCTCTTTTCATATCGCCTCTAATATGTATCCATTATCACCGTCTCTTTTTTATATATATGAAATCCTGATAGTGTTGAAAATTATTTTTCGTTTACATTCTAGTTTTAATGGTTTTGCAACACACACACCAGACACACACATACATATACACCAAACATGCAAAACACACACAAACACACACACACACACACACACACACACACACACACACACACACACAAACATACATCATATATATATATATATATATATATATATATATATATAAACATTATAAATATATATATATATATATATATATATATATATATATATATATATATATATTTTAACGATACACATTTTTTTTTTATATATCAACAGTTTTGGGAAAAAGATTTAGTTTTTTTTTTTTTTTTTTAACTAAATATTTTTTCCCAAAACATGCACACAAATGCCACCTCTTATATTTTTATATATATATATATATATATATATATATATATATATATATATATATATATATATAAATATCGAAATGAGAGAAAGAATAAATGGGAGAAAAAAAATCCACAGTTCGTACTATTCAATTTTTAAAATTTCAATACAAAGTAGAGCAAAATATTATTATAATATTTGTAGTGTAAGATATTATTTAAAATATAAAAATTTACTTTTTTAATAACAATGATTCAGTACTGTGATTGTACTTCTTGAGAAAGGTTTTGTGTAACGATTTCAAATATTTTATTAAAATCTTCATAATAAAGACATAAATATATATATATATATATATATATATATATATATATATATATATATATATATATATATGTATGTATGGATGCTGTTCGATAAAAGTGACTCACCTGATTTTTTTTTTAAAATTTTTTTTCCTATTGTTTTTTAGGTCAAACAAATTTTTAATCTTACTAATATAAAGACGCCTTCCAGACCATCTAGTAAAAAAGTTCACTCACCCTAAGGTATTCTATTGATAATTATAATTTTGGATATAAATGAGATTTACGGGAAAACTCTGTGCAAAAAAAGTGACTCACTTATTTCCTGCAATTATTAATCAATAGAAACATAACCAAACAGCTTTAAATAAAGAATAATAGAGGTATAATTTATTTATAATAGGTAATATTGTTCGAAATATTTAATAATCTATGGGTCCTCCTTTATTTTGAATAACCTTTTCAACCCTTTTTGGCATTGACTTGATTAGGTTCTGACAAATCTCATCTCCAAGCATTGAATTCCATTCGGATATGAAATTCACAATCAAATCCTCTTTGTTGCTCAACTGCTTTCTCGAGAGCCTGTACTTTATAATGCTCCATAAGTTTTCTATGGGGTTGAGGTCAGGAGATTGGGGCGGCCATTTCATAACACTCACCTGCTTCTCATTAAAGTATTCCTTCATTAATTTTGATTTGTGACAGGCAGCATTATCCTGCATAAAAATACGCTTGGTGGGCTTCGATTTGCACCCTTTCAGCAGAAGGGAGCAGACAAGACTCTAAAATTCTCTTGTACTGCTCGCTCCTGAGGGTCTTTTCAATAGGTTTTAAGAAACCAGTTCCATGAAAAGAAAAGCATCCCCAGAACATTATACTGAACGGATGCTTGACAGTACTTACTGCTAAATTCAAAGAGCTTTCAAAGCTTCTTCTTCGGATTTTAGATCGTTTATCCTTTGAATTTAGCTCAACTTTCGTTTCATCGGAGAAGAGAACATTTTTCCAGTCTTCTACAGTGACATTTTTGTAATAGTGAGACCATTCAAGTCTCTTGGCTTTGTTGGCTTTGTTGGCTTTGCTTATTAGCGGCTTAAACCTTCGGGTACAAGATTTGTATCCTTGTTCTAACAGCAACCGACTGACTGTTGAAAAGGCAAGACTAACACCTTGCTCTTCGATTAGACTGGCTGCAATTTCTTGGCTAGTTATAGTCATATTCATTGCAACTTCTTTCTTGATTAGCCTACCAGTTCTATCATCAATCTTTTTCTTTCGTTCCCTTGTTTCCTTCCTTGGAGCAGGAATGGCATCATTATGTGCCCTAAGCACTCAAGAGACAGTTGATTGCGAGGTTATAGAAAATTCTGCAATTTCTCTCGTAGACTTGCCTGCATTTGAGAGGGCAATAATAGATGCCTTAAGTGATGCGTGTTTGACCCTTTTATTTCAAGTGACATTTTTTTATTTTTTGTTATTTTCTGGAATATTCTGGAATACTCTAGATTTAATTTAAGCTGTTCTAGAATTCTGAAGAATATTGTTGAAAGTGTATTGTAAAATAGTTTTCAATATTTTGTGAAAAGCTCTTTAAAATTTACCAGTTTAATCATTAGAATGCGATATCTGAGTCACTTTTTTTTGCACAGTTTTTTTTTCCTGAATCTCATTTATATCCAAATTTATAATTATCAATAGAATACCTTAGGGTGAATAAACTTTTTTCCTAGGTGGTCGGGAAGGGTCTTTATATTAGTAAGATTAAAAAATTATTTTAACCCCAAAAACAAGAGACAAAAAAATATTTTTAGTAAAAAAAATCAGGTGAGTCACACTTTTATCGAACAGCACTATTTGTATATATATATATATATATATATATATATCTATCTATCTATCTATCTATCTGTCTGTGTGTGTAAATATATATATATATATATATATATATATATATATATATATATATATAGTTTTAACAGGTAAATATTTACGGGAAAAGTGCTCAATATCAGACATAGGGCTTATGTAAATATAAATATAAAACGAACATTGATAATCAACACTCAGAGTCGACACTTGTTTTAATGCTTTACACAATCGTTAAGGCCGTAAATTTAGGATTTTTTTTCGATTATTTATATATGGGCCAGTGGTGCATTGTGGGTAATACATTTTGGCGGTTATTTTTGCGGGAGTGGCTTGTTTGTTTATTTATTTATTTAGTTTAATTTATCTTAATTGTTTTTCATTTTCATTTTGTATTATTTATCCTCTTCAGTTTTTGAGTTTTATTAACGTACTAATTGGTATATATTTGCGGGGGTTAACTTTACCCTTAAATCAACCTTATTTATCATTTTAACAATAACGGTTATTTTACTGACGGGATAATTTTCTTTCAATTTGTTCCTTTATTTATTTATTTGGATTAATTTTTATTTGTTTCTTATTTATTTACTTATTCTTTTTTTTATTTTGAATATTTTTATTTGCTCTATTTGGTTTTCGATTTTTGAGCAACGTGGTAATGTTATTTTGTCGTTATATAGAAGCTATAGCTATTTTTACGTCCAATTTTTGGATTGGTTATTGTAGTCTATTCTAACGGTTATTTTGGCGGGATTGGTTTGTTAATTTGTTTATTATTATTTACTTTATTTATTTATTTCGGTTGATTATTTTTACTTGACTTTTACTTTTTTATTTTTATTTTTTATATTTATGAGAGTGAAAAACCATGACGCAAAAAATGTGGAAGGGTCGGCATTATTAATGTTTGTAGTCAGAGTTGCTTTAGACAAGAAAAGACTAACAGGTATAAAGCAGGAGGACCAGTAATAGAAATGCTCTTAGCCTTTGATTATTTTTTATATCGACAGAAATAATAAATATTCCACAATATCTTCATCTATCAGGTGCAAATGGGCGCGATCCTCCAATCAGCTTCATCAGTCACATAGACGTTTGGTATAGTTGGAAATTCTCGTCCATAATTCCCCTATAGATTACCTGCCATTTCAACCATTTCAGCCATTTCAGCTAACCTGTTGTATAGTTATAAGCTTTGCATATATCTGTGTTCCGTTTCTGTAATTGGAAGGAACAATAATTAGCAAGCAAATCTAGCAAACCAGTTGTTAGAATTTACACCAATTTTCCTTCAGAAATGAATTGGTCATTTTGTTCCATAAAAAAGGTCCTAAGAACATCCAAAATTGAATTGCTACATTTCTATTTTTAGGATTGGAAAAAGACAATTTTTAAGAAATCTTTCATTAAGTCCGTTTTGTTTAAGAATATTATTTGATAATGAGAGTGGAAACAGTTACGCAACAAATATAGAAGGGCCGGCATTATTAATGTCTGGAGACAAGACAAGACAAGACTAACAGGAAAAAAAGCAGTAGGGCCAGTAATACAAATACTCTTAGCCTTTGATTATTTTGGCATCGACAAGATCACAGAAATAATCATACTTATTATAAAACCCAGGTTGTGTGTGTGTGTGTGGCTGTACGTTTATATATTGGATCGGATTTCTTACATTTTTCAACCGATTTCAACAAAACTTCACAGGACTACGTAAAAAGTTTTTATGGTTGTTCTGACATTTGCCAAAATTGGAAACACTAAAATTGTTTTGCACGAAATCAAATTGAAAACACGATTAAGAGGCATCGCTGTCGCGAGAATAAAAGGGGGACAACTCATATCGAGTTATGCTTATTATAAAACCCAGGTTGTTTGTGTGTGTGTGTGTGTGTGTGTGTGTGTTCGTTGATATATGGGATCGGATTTCCTACATTTTTCAACCGATTTCAACAAATTTTTTTTTTTTTGTTATTATTGTCTTGCATTTTTTTTTTCCTTATTTTTACATTCAGAATGCATAAAAAAATTCCATTTACAAGACAATTGTTTATAATAAAATTTATTCAATCGGTAGGCTCATAACGATTGAAAACAATGTTTTTGTTTGAGTTTGGTTTTGGCCAATTCGTAAAAAAATTAAATGAAATAAAACAAAATTAAAAAACTAATTAAGACATGCGTGTCCGTCAACCGTAAACAATAATCTTTGTCAATTTTATTTTTCAGTCTTTATGATGGTCAATACTTGATCTATCTCTTACTGTTACATCTCCGGGCAACGCCGGGCTCTACTTCTATTAAATATCTAAATACCAGAATATCTTTATCTACCAGGTGCAAATGGGCGCGAGCTCCATCCTTTAATCAGCTTCATCAGTCACATAGACGTTTGGTATAGTTTGTTGGAAATGCTCGTCAGTAATTCCTGATTTTAGCAACTCTATTGAAGACCGTGACCGCTCGAATTATCGTCATAATTTTTTTTTTTTTAAATTCTTTTTGCCAATGTACTATATGCTCTAATCAACATTGAATTAGTTGTGCATCTCACTTCCCCACGGTCGCCATTGAGATAAACAATATGGCTTTCCTTTCTCTAGATCTACTCGTCGATGTGTTAACTTTATTTATTTTTCTTTTTACTGAATATGTATATCAGGCTTTAAATATCTCGAAGGCGTTTGACAAGATTTTACATGCTCGCTTTCTCTGCACGCTCACACGCTGATCATATATTTGACTTAATCTATTCGTTCTTAACATATCAGGTAATGAAAATCTAGTTGAACCGCAATCTTTCTAGATCATTTCATATTAATGCGTTATATTCAATAACGATCTTCCTGATGTCATCAATTCCCACTTACGGTGGGCACAATCCGAACAGCATATGATAAGCAGACAGATGAAAAACGACAGAACCACCGATACAAGGTAGTGAAGGAAAGCGAGAAGAAACGACTAACTGCCATTTGTAAAAAAAAAAAATACAATGGCTGACTGTTAACAAGAGAAAAAGCCCACGATGCGATCTGTGATTTGCAGATGTCAAGATCAAGCAAGTATAGAAGATAAATTATATGAGAATTGTTTAACAGAGTATAAAAAATACAACAGCGAAGACTGAACACGTATAGAAATATCAGAAAATGCTTTCTAAACACTAAGCAAAGTATAATGAAGTAGCAAAATTTCGTTAGAAACAAAGAAAAGAAAAACGTGCTGAAATTCTATGTAATATCGGTCCGCCTCTGTGGCAGTGAATGCTAGAAAATCTCTTCAAAGATGGAAAAGAAAAGAACAACTCTAAAGGCAACAGAAATGTTGTTCTACAGAAGGATATTGAGAATGGAATGGTCAGAGACTATAAGCAATCTGGAAGTCTTATTTTATATACAAAATGAAAATGGTATTTACATTCAGAATCAGAAAAAATGTCTGTTGAAATTTCTGGTACACCTAATAGGGATGAAAATCTTGGACATTTTGTCACTGAAAAGACATATAAAAGATGGACAGCGGTGTACCTACCGGACGAGCTTATGTCAATATATGTCAAAACGGGATATAGCAGGATTAGTTAAAAGAAAAAATACTATAACGGTTAGGATAGAATTTATATAAGAATTAATAAGCCCCATAGAAGAATGGATTCTCATCTTTTCGCCAAAACGCACTTCCAGCCAGTGGAACTCCCTTATCTTTCTTGCTTGTCTGATAGCTATAATCTACAAACAATTATTTGGTGAATCAATCGACATCATCTGGTGCCTTGATCCTGATGTTGTCCTTCTCTATATCCTTTCATAATTTCCATTGATTCTCTCTCTCTCTCTCTATATACTTGGATTTGCTAGTGTTTCTTATATTCTCAACGATTTCTTGGAGTGAAATCAGTTAAAAAATATTTATGCTGATGACACAAATGCGATTTACTTATGTTTTAATAATAAATTCCATAAGTCCGAAAAAGTAAACTATAAGTTATTCTTGAAAATTACATCCAAGAACTTTAAAAAAAAAAATATATTGCTGGTATTTTTACTATTAAAATCGATTTTTACACTTTCATACATATTTTGAATTTAGTTTGGGAGTTAACTATTTTCCCGTAGCTGGCAACCCTAAAAGATGCTACCCCTCCGAGTCAGGGTGAATGTATATCAAAACGGGATATTGTAGGATTAGTTAAAAGATAAAAAAAAAATAATTACTAAGAGCTACAAAGTTTAGAAAGCAGTGCAGAACCATAATTGCCCCATAGATGAATGGATACTGTGTTGTTGCTTTTTTAAATACTTATATTTAACACCGAAAGTTTTGAGACTTAACATTAATGCGGAACATTTTAGAATTTTAATTTAAAATTAATTAATTTTACATTATTCTATTGTCCTCATATTTGCCATCATATTTATTACAACGTTTCAGCCGTTGTACGCTCCGGTCTTCTTCAGGTGGTTGGAATGTCGAACTGAACCCTTTATTTCTCTCGCTGGGGTAGACTGTTCTAGTTCCACGTGCCATGTTTAACGGGTGTCAATTATCAGTTATCTCCAGTTAATTTACCTCTGAAAGTATTATGGGGTCCACCCCTTTTCATATAAGTGGACTCTACCAGTGTTACTTGGACTGCTGCCGTTAAATACCCAGAGTTAGAGTCAGTGAGGGTAGTCGGATAGTAAGAGGATGTACGGAGAGAGAGAGAATATACGAACGGAGATATTGCGTTTGGAGACCGAATTCATCTCGGAATCCACAACAGAAAGTTCTCCACTGCCTTAGCAGGTATTGAACTCACACTCTCTGGGTCCAGTCACTGGATCTAACTAACGCCTTTATCCACTGTGCGGTGGAGAAGTTGGAGAGGTGAATTAAGCAGGAGGTAACTGATAACTAACATCCATTAGACATGGCACGTGAAAATGTACTGTCTACCCCAGCGAGTGAAATAAAGGGTTCAGTTCTACATTCCAACCACCTGAAGAAAGCCGGAGCGTACAACGGCCGAAACGTTGTAATAAATATGGCGACAAAGATGAGAACAATAGTCCGAATAATGTAAATAGTGTACATAATACCTCATCTCAGAAATATAGACAGTTACTGAAGAAGACTGAAGCGTACAACGGCCGAAACCTTGTAATAAATATGGCGATAAAGATGAGAACAATAGTCCGAATAATAATATATATATAATATTTAAAATGATATGGAACAAATTATGTACATATTTGATCTAACTAATACCTTTATCCACTGTGCTATGTGTCCTTGAGGAAATCTGTGTATGAATTTCTGGGTATTATAAACCTAATAACTTTAGCAACCGTTTTTTAGCAGTGCTCATATTGCAATTTTTGCTGTTATCATTGCATGTTTACTAGAACATCTGTAATTAAGGAGTGCTTACAATCTTCTCAAAATCTCCTGATTTTAGTCCTTACTGCCGTATGTAGTCTATCGTCTTATCCAATACCTTATATTTGGTGACATCTCATTTCCAAACAGAAAATGCTAATTCTTGTGAAACAGCAGATAATGACTTTTTTCTGACCCCGTATAAGCCATATGCACCGTAAATGTAGATGTCCCTATGAACATTAGTTTTAAAAATTGTAGCAGAGTCGCTAATCGACAAAATGTTAATAGGATGTAAGAAAGAATCGTTGACATGATTTCAATCATAGACTGATAACATATTTGTTTTCCTTAACCTAAGAAAAGTATAAGTAAAAAAAAAAGGATGCGATTGTAATTTTAGAAAATTAGAAAGTAGAATTCGCATACAGAATTTACGTAAATCAATATGACTTTTTGAAGATATTTTTGTTTCAAAATTGTTTAAGTCCGGTTACGTTTTTACGATGTTTTGAAAACTTAAAATAGACCACTTAATTAGTTACATCAATTGTGACAGAATCAACATCATTGGACAAACAATGGTAATATAATCAATATTTTTTAGAGACACTATTTGTTGCTAAAAATATGTTTAACTATAATACAGTGACAGAAGATTACATTAACTCCAACAGAAAATAGTATAGGACAGCGAGAAGAAAGGACTACCTATCAATTACAAGAAAACATAGCGTACTGTTTTCAGAAAATAGGATAGTTCAAAATGCGAACTACTATTCAGAAATATCAAAACCAAAAAGGTACAAATATTAAAATTTTGTTTTTTAATCATTTAACTCCCAAGCAAGTCTGTAAAGAGGGGGTCACTGAGGGTGAGTGATAAGGAAAAGGATCAACATTATTAAGAAGCGAGAATAATAAAAAAATAGTAGCCAAAAAGAGTGTAGTGAGAGCATTTAAATTTTTGAAGATCAAAGTTGGCTGGAAAGTAAGACGCCGGAAGAGAGTTCAACAAGCGAGAAGTCCTAGGTAAGAAACGGTTAACATTAAGTCGATGAGAATTTGTTGCCAATCTAGTTCTGTAAATAAATTCATAAAATCTAGGTACGATAGCGGAAAGCTCATCCAAGCATTTATCGAGAAAATATTTATGGAAAAGGCATAAGGAAGCTACACTCTTGTGCAAATTAATTAAAACAAAACGAATAAATCCGTTATCATTTACTTTTTTCGCATTTTTCTACTGAAACATGATCCAGTGCACATATTAATACTTATATGTCCATTCCAAGAATTCGTTCCTTGAAGATTGGCCATAGATTTTCGATTGGATTTCAACCAAGAGAGTTTCCGATCCAGTCGATAGTACTTTGATTTGCTGACTGGCAAGATTACCAGTGTATCCGTGCAGCGTTGCAATTTTCGTACGACTTCTTGGAGTAACGTCCATCACAGACAATGGCCGTAAGACAACTAATTGACAGTCGAGACAATAGTTTCTAGTGGTGATAAAAATCTCATTCAATCACGGATGACATTATTTTCAATGCCAAAAAATTTCATCATACACCCCGAAAATAAACCATATGTTGTAGCAATGTTCGAAGCATATACGAATGGTAGATATATAGATATGTAAGAAAGTTCTGCAGAGAAAAATTGTCAAGCATAGCAAATTGAACAAACTTTCTTTTCAACAAACCTAGCAATGGAAGCAATATAACATTCCCTCTTCATCCCAGAAGAGAACATTAACCATATAAAGCGCAACAAGTCACTCTCCTGGAAGTTAGCATCAGCCTTGCTCGTAGAAGATAGAAAGTGTTCTCTCAGAATATATAGAAAGTACTTTAACAGTGGTTGGATAATGGCAACTCACAAATCCGAAGGCGCTTAGGGATAACGAATGATGCCTTCCAAAATCTAAGCAATGTATTATGAAACAGGAAAACTTCGTTAAAATCAAAGAAAGGATTATTGAACTATTATGTAATATTAATTGTCTGATATGGCAGTGAGTGATGAACAAATTTCCTCACAGATGTAAGTGCGGCTGGAGGCAACACAAAGATGGTTCTACAAAAAGATTCTGCGAATACCCTGGACTGAAAAATTGTGTAACGAGGAAATGTTAAGGAAAATGGAAAAAAAAAATTTATATATATATATATATATATATATATATATATATATATAATCAGAAAGAGACTGTCAAAATTTATCGGGCATAGGGTGAAGAAGGTAGACTTGTAGAAAGTGATAACCACAGGACCTATGGAAGGCAAGAGGGACATGAAACGTCGTGAAAACCTACCTAAATCGAAATTAGTCGAGATAGCAAAAAGTCAAAATTTAGTAAGCGCTACAAAGGAAAGGTAGTTGTGAACAGGTATGCTCACCCATGTCTTAAACGGACATAGCTCATATACGATGAAGGTACAAAGTATAAATCTACATCATAAATGAGAATGTCAGTTTGTCACACTTTTTCCGTTAAAGGGACACAACTCTCTAACTTTCAATAGCTCATGTTACAGAAATTTTGGATTCAAGAGTTTTCATTACAGTGATTGTTTTCGACGATAATTTATGGGATTTTTTTTGCAAAGAGATGTTTGCACGTTAACAATTGTTAAAATCTATAGAATAAATGCAAATGTCATTGTGTCACTGTGTAACACTTTTTCAATTTTTCCTACAGACCCAACATATAACATTTTGGAATAAGATCGGGCCGGATCCGAACCAGCAATCATGCAATTTTGAATTCCGATGTTGTCATTACTACGATGGTTTTCGGCGATTTTTTTATGTGATTTTTTGCGACGAATTTTTTGTACGAAAACGTTTTTTATAAGTTAGAAATAATTTTGGGAATAATCGAAATTAATTGGGAAATCCAGCGAAAGTCACCCATGAAATAAAAAATAATCGTTTATACGGAAAGTAAGGACCTACGCACATCAAATTGTCTTTAATTTAATTGGCAGCAGAAGAATTATAATCGAAGAAGGTAAGCTTAAATACCAATGCAATAGTTAAATGCAGCGTCAAGTTTGAGTCATTCTGTAGTTTCTTGTTGCCTATCGCATACGCCAGCAATATGCCTCACAAACAAAGACAAACAAAAAAAAACTCCGCTGATAGAGGACCAGATTACATTCAAAAGAGCCAATGCTTTGGCGATGAAAAGAAAGTACTGCGCAAATGAAAATGCAGATCAAACAGCAGTCAGGAGAGCTTCCATTTCTGACAATATGCAAAGACTTAAGGACTATCAAACTTTTGAACAGGCCGAAGGCCCAATGAAGAACATTCCATAGGAAATAGTTTAGATGCCGCCCGATAGGTCGGCTTTTAAGCTATTTACGAATATTATTACCGGGGAATTTCAACCATAGTAACTACTACAGTCTATAGCATATATAGGGTGTCTATAAAATCTCTTTACAATTAAAAAATTATTACAAAAGTAAATGAAGAGACAAATATGTGGAAATTTTTAGAAAATGAAGAGTAGATATTGAAGTTTTTAAAGTAATTTAATACACCTCTATATGGGCACCATTAGTTGCACGAAGCACATCAAGACGGGACTCGATTTCTTGCCATGTTCGTTGTAGCATAGCCTCAACAATGGCTGTAATGGCATCAGTAATCTTTTGCTTTATATCAGTGATGTCCCGTATCATTTTTCGAAACACGATATCTTTAACATAACCCTCTAAAAAGAAGTCATATCTGGTGAACGAATTGGCCAAGGGATTGGGCCATTCTTTCAATCTACCGGTCTGGAAATATTAGGGGTTCTTTTAACAGTACCTCTGTTACCAACAGAATACTTGAAATACACAAAGGCAATGAGATTATAATTTTGATAACTACTGATTACATAAAACAAATCTGATTAATATATCAATTGTCTTTGTATTATTTTTTTAATTGTAAAGACACTTTATGGACACTCTGGATATTTTGAATAGAAAATAATTACCGTATTTGACGGCATATGAAACGCACGGGTGTATAAGATTAACCCAAATTTGAGCAGGGCAAATCCAGAAAAAAATAGTAATAAATAAAATTAAATGGTACAGCCTAGGGTATATTTATGAGGTATTATTTTTGTTAAACAAGCCATGATTACAATTAAACGTAAGATAATAGGAAAAAGAACACGAGCATATAAATGTATATATATATATATATATATATATATATATATATATATATATATATATATATATATTATAAATTAATTGATTTAAAATATGTTTTTTTCCGCTACACAGTTCTAACCATGTTTCAAAAAATAGAAGCTAAAAAGCCTTGAATTGAATTTTGCAATTAAATTAAAAGCATTAGTTCCATTTCATCCTCAAGCGAATTTTGGAGTAACTTTTAAAAAATTACTGGGTTTTAAAGACACAGCTAAAATCACGTTTCCATGGTTACAGAATATTCTACTTGTATTGGACAAGGGATGTCTAGGTTTTCCTTATGTCAGTATCATTGTATCAGTTATTAGCTACACTTTGGTAAGGGGTAGGGATGTATTTTTCAATGAAAACTGACATCCTTTCAATGCATGTTGTCTCGATTTTTTAAAAAAAATTATTGTTAACGGTAAAAACATTGATTGTTAACGGTAAAAACATTGAGCACTATTTTGTAAAAATAAAAATATCTATAAGAACACCGGATTATATATTTTACTGTTCTTTCTTTATATATATATAACATTTCTCTATGTATTTATAGCAATGCACCCGGAAGTTATCGCAAGAAAAATATTAAAGAAACAAATATACTTTATATATATACAATTTGATTTTATTGCATATAATTCCAGTGAAACAAAGTACTAATATTAAACGTTATGAAATTAATCTAATGAATATTATGAATGATATTGGGTTGGTGCAAAAATAATGACGTAATAATGTCGTTTTTGACGTAATTTTTAACGTCAAAAACGACATTCTTACGTCATTATTTTTGCACCAACCTAATAACACTTTTAATCTGCATAAAACCTTTTAAATAATAGGTATGTAAAAGTTGCTCTAAAGTCTAAGATAGTAGGGAGTTGCCAGGTAGCTAATTTCGGCCAACAATCGCGAATTTTAAAACTCCATATGGCATATAAAACGCAACGGAATTTTAAAAGATATTTTTAGTAAAAAATGTGACCCTTATATTCCGTCAAATACGACAAATTAAAAAGATGCTAACATTTTACACTAATTCAAACAAAAGGTGAAGAAACTAACGCCATCAATACTTGGAAAAGCTATAATAGTCGATTGAGAAGTACATTTATTTGAAAATCATGAAAAGATTTTTTAAAAAATGGCTGCTTGGTCAGTGAATGTCGAAGAAGGAGCAAGAATTATGAGGAGTTTTCGTACACGCAGATTATTGATCTCATATTTGTCGTTGTATCCCAGCGTTTGCTCAGCATTTCACAAGAAAGATGAGGACAATAGTTCGCATGTAAATAATGATAACTCCTCATTCTAGAAAGTCTGACAATGAGTATTATTTTCAACTGAAAAATAGAAAGCTGCTTAGTGCCAATGGAATATCACGTTTTCTCTCTGAAGTAGTGCTGAAATGTTCTCGGCTCATCTCACCAACATTTGGCCAAAAGGCTTAAAAGGGGATTCTTTTTGCGATCCCATCTTGGTCAGCGGCTTACCAAATACTCAGAGAGTGAAAGAGTGAGAGAGAGAGAGGCGGAGAGAGTGAAAGAGTGAGAGAGAGGGAGAGAGAGAGAGAGAGAGAGAGGCGGAGAAAGTGAAAGAGTGAGAGAGAGGGAGAGAGAGAGAAAGTGAGAGAAGAGCGGGGAGCGAGGGATAATGAAAGTGAGATTTTATGACATTTTAATAGCAATTTCCATTGAATTAACCACATTTTTCTTTCTTTTTTCGCCATTTAAATTTTCCTCTCAAGTTTCGTTCTTGTCTTATATTATAAATCGATTTCTCTCTCTTCCATCTTTCTTTCTTTTACCTTTTCTTTTACTCTTTTTCCTTCTTTTGGCCTTGGCTCAACTCTAAATATTAAATTGCCTTATTTCATTACTTTCTTTCTTTCTTTCTTTCTTTCTTTTTTCTTTCTTTCTTTCGTTTTTTTTTTCACTTTGATTCTTTCAGCCTTGGCTTTATTCCAAATATTGGATCGTTTCTTTCTTTCTTTCTTTCTTTCTTTCTTTCTTTCTTTCTTTCTTTCATTCTTTTGGTCTTGTCTTGACTCCAAATTCTTTCTTTATTTTTCTTTCTTTCTTTGATTCATTTTTTCACATACATTCGTTTGTTCTTTTCTTAAATTTTAAATATTAAAAACGCTTCCCCTTCACTGCCATCGTTCTTTCTTTTTCTTTCTTTCATTCTGCTTTCTTGTCTTGAGTCAATATATTTCCGTTTCTTTTTTGTTTATTTTCTTTTTTCTTTCTTCTTTTCTTTCCAATGTTTCTTTTCTTTCTTTCTTTTTTCTTTCGTTTATTCACTTGGATTCTTTTCGGCCTTGGCTTTATTCCAAATGTTTCTTTCTTTCTTTCTTTCTTTCTTTCGTTTATTCACTTGGATTCTTTCGGCCTTGGCTTGATTCCAAATGTTTCTTTCTTTCTTTCTTTCTTTCTTTCTTTCTTTCGTTTATTCACTTGGATTCTTTCGGCCTTGGCTTGATTCCAAATGTTTGTTTGTTTGTTTCTTTCTTTCTTTCTTTCTTTCTTTCTTTCTTTCTTTCTTTTGGTCCTGTTTTGACTCCAAATATTAGATCGTTTTCTTTCACTAACGTACTTCATTCTTTCCTTCTTTCTTTATTTTTCTTTCATTCATTCATTCATTTTTTTCTCTTACATTCGTTTGTTCTTTTCTGAAATTTTAAATATTAAAACCGTCACTCTTCATTGTCATCGTTCTTTCTTTTTCTTTCTTTCATTCTTTTTTCTTGTCTGTAGTCAGTATATTTCCCTTTCTTTCACTGTCAAACTTACTTTCTTTCTTTCTTTCTTTCTTTCTTTCTTTTGTTTATTCACTTTGATTCTTTCGGACTTGGCTTGCTTCCAAATGTTAGATTCTTTCTTTCTTTCTTTCTTTCTTTCTTTCTTTCTTTCTTTCTTTCTTTCGTTTTATTTTCTTTCATTCTTTTGGCCTTGCCTTGACTCCAAATATTAGATCGTTTTCTTTCACTACCTTTCTTCCTTCATTCCTTCCTTCCATCTTTCTTTCATTCATTTCATTCTCACACATTGATTTGTTATTGTCTTAAATTTTAAATATTAGATCGCCCCCTTCAACATCATCGTTCTTTTTTTCTTTTTCTTTATTACATTCTTTTTTCTTGTCTTCCTTTCCTTAACTGACATACTTTTTTTGTTTCTTTCCTTCTTTTAGCTTTATTTTTATCCACACAATTCCTTTCTTCATTCTTTGGTCATTTTTCTATTGATTTCTTTTCTATTCTCATTCCCTTAATTTCTGCAACATTTCTTTCGTTTTTGCGTTATTTCTTTGAAAGTTTTTCTTTCACTGTAATATTTCCTTATACTTTCTCTATACACAGTATCCCATAATACATCATACTGCTCCTAGCATTTCCTTCTACCCTGTCACTATCCATTCCTTCTTACTTCAAACTTGCTCATTTAAAGTTTTCGTATTGTACCTGATTATGCCTCGGGTCTCTTCTGTATACCCATATTTATTTCTATGTTGTATATTTTTCATTTTCCTATTACATCCTTTCCTCGGTTTTTCCTTCTCTTTTTCACCTACTCCTACCCACACTGCCTATAACTACACCTCGCTTTTCTGCTAACGCACCCGGCCGCCATTCCATTTCGTCTTCGCCTTGGCATCTCTCCTGTTTTCTCCCCAAGGCTCCATATTATATTGAAAGCCATTGTTTCAGGTTAACCAAAATTCCATTAGTAATGGACAGACGCACTCGCAGCTCCCGGATTAGTCAATCATAACGTGCGAATAAGGACAGTTCCCTAATTTAAAGGCAAAGTAAATTACGTAGGCCTACACCCAATAATAATGAATTCAAATCCCTAATCCATCAATATCTTTCAGAAGAAAATTTTTAAATAAAAATATACTATTTGTCAACGTGTATCTGTTGTTACTGTCTCATCGTTAGATAATAGAAAACTTAACGTATTGGCCGCTCATCGTACCGTTCTGTGGAATAAGAGCGTTTCATTCAGGTAAAAAGTTCGATTCCAGTTTTATAAAACAGTATTTGCAAATTTTTTTCCTAGTATAAACGATGTTTAGAAAATATTCTAATCATATTGTTGTTGATGGCCAAGGTATAATCCAAACTGAACTGCAAAAACTACAACAATCAGAAGGTGAATTACTACGTCAATAAGAGTACGCTACTTGAATTTCTTGTGTTTTATGATAATAATCGGCAAATAATAAACATACCAATATATATAAGAAGGTAGCGACATATATGCACTGGAAGATATGTAAAAACCACTGAGAGATGGTATGAGCATCAATCTGACACAATTACCAAAAATAACAATGTAACAGTTCCTTTTGTTGTTGTTAGCCGATATCTATCTTCCGGTGAACATCTCACAAAAATTATATCACAAATAGTAAAACACCAAATCCACTGCATCAGCAAATTAGCCCCACTCTTTAAGGAACAGGTTAATGTAGCTGGAATCGTACCATATGAGAGTTCCCTAATTTAAAGTTAAATTAAATTACGTTGGCCTACATCCAATAATATTGAATTCAAATCCGTAATCCATCAATGTCTTGCAGAGGAAAATTTTAAAATAAACAATATACTGTTTGTCAACACTGTTGTTACTAACTCTCTTTTAGATAATAGGAAACTTAGCCGGTCATCGTAGCATACTGTAGAGTAAGAGCAGTTCATTAATTTAAAGCATTCGATTCCAGTTTTATAAAAAAAAAGTATTTGCAGAATTTTACGATGTTTAGAAAATATTCTATTCGTATTGTTGTTGTTAGCTGAGATCTAATCGAAAATGAACTCTAAAAACTGCAACAAGCGGAGTAGAAGTTCATCTCACAAAAAATTATCTGACACATAGGAAAAAACACCAAATAAACTCCATCATCAAAATAGCCGCACTCTTCAAGGAACAGCTTAATAAAACTGAAATCGTACCAATAATAAAAAACTAAATGAATACCATCTCCGTCAATCGTCTAAAAAAGAAATCAAAACAATTTGGTCAAATGAAATTTTAAAAAAATCTAGGAGGACAAGGTTTTGCATGGAAAATACCTTAAAAGAACGAAAAAAGCAGATATGTACCAACAGAAAACACATCAGTAGTTGGGGAGAACTGAGTTGAAAGCTGAGGCAAAAAAAAACTAATTATTGTTAACCATGCTTGCCGTAATCACTGAATATAGAATCCAGTGAAGTCCGTAATTTGTTCAATATCAGAGGTTGGCAGTGAAGATTCGCAGCTGTTAAGTAATTCTTTAAGTCTTCGATATCAGGTCGGCAGTGAAGATATTTTGCGAGAAAAAAACAAAATGGCTGCCTTTTCCATGTCGGATTGAATATTTTGAGCTTTCTGATTGGTTAACCCTTCTCTTGGTGGACTATAAAATGAGTCAGCTCACTAGTACTAAAAGGTACCCAAAAATTCCAACAATTATTGCAACCAGACTTTATCACTGACACATATTCAAGGATAGAACTAACCTGAAATGTAGTCTCTGAGGAGAATATGGCGAAGCTGTCGACCATATTATCTCAAGATGTCCGGAAAGCAAAAAAAATAAAATAAATATACCAACAGACATATCAAGGTAGCACTGGAAGATATCTAAAAAAAACACAGAGCACCAATCAGACACAATTACCCAAAATAACGATGTAATTATCTTCTGGGACATGCCAATTCAAACTGACAGGGAAATAAAATCCAACAGACCTGACATTATCATAAAAGACAAGAAATTCAGGAAGTGTTTGCTTATTGACATAGCAGTACCATCTGAGAGAAACACCTCCATGAAAATTATCACGAAACTGTCCAAATACAAGGATTTGGAGATCGAGATTAACAGGATGTGTGAAATGAAGACTGACACTGTACCAATAATAATCGGAGCTCTGGGACTCGGGAGAAAAGGAATAGATAATTTTACTAACAGTGTCCCAGATAACATCAAAATACAAGTTGTCCAAAAGGATCGCCCGAAAACGAACATCTCATATACTAAGAAAAATTCTATTAATTTGATGACAGTTCTCCTGTAAGGGCTTAAGGACCATAGTTTGGACCTGGATCTACAGGATACATAGCAGGAACCATAACATAGATAATAATAATAATAATAATAATAATAATAATAATAATAATAATCGACATGACAGGATGCGGTAATATGTGCACTGAAAAATATGCAACGTTTATGGGAAGGAAACTGCAAGAAAACGGTATGAACACCAGCCAAACCCTGTTACAAGGATAGGGTTTCTAACAATTTTATGGAACTTTGCAATACCCGCAGACAGAGGAATCATATCCAAACAACCAGACATCGTAACCAAAGACCACAAGACCCGAATGTTCTTTCTTATTGACATGGCACTTCCTGTAGACTGCACTGTATATTTGAAGATTATTTACACTATCTATATTCGCAATATCGGTCTGTTGTCGTTATCACAATGTTTCGGTCGTTCTGTGCTTTGTCCTTCTTCACGTGAATATCGATCTGGCTGACCTCCAGAGAATTCAGAATCGAACCCTTTACTTAATCTAAAGCGTAGATTGATCTCCGTCCAATGCAAGTTTCTAGGGATATCATTTACTTCTTGTTTTTATTTATCGCCCGTTTCCACTGAGTACAATTCCACACAGAAAATGACAATCGCCAGGTCACAAAATTTCCAAAAACTTTTATCCACTAGGCTATTGTCACAGAGGGCAATTTGCTGTACTCAAGTCGGAGATTTAAACGTAACCCGCCTGCTGATTAAGCTGCAGTTGCTGCTGCTGCTGCTTGTCATGTTATGACTGCTGTTTCTCACCATGTTTTGATTGCTTTTGTTGCCGTTGATTACTGGCTGTCAGTCCTCTTTCTTTCATTATTAGCAGATCCCATATTGTATTTATTTATATTCTAGGTCTCCTAAGGAGGTCATTATAGGCTAGCATATGCGCTGAATCTTTCAGACGTCTAATTCTCCAGTGTTCTTCCTTGTCCTGTATTTTCAATTCATTCCACAGTGTCTGATGGATACCTCTTTCCATCCATACATGATAAGCTATGCTCGATTACCTTGTTGAATGTCTTACTACGGCTTTTCCATGATTTTCCAGGTTTATTTTTAGGAGGGATATTCTTTCCTCTTTATATTCTATGTCACAACTGCAATCTCTCCGTAGAGTGGAACGGCTTCTGAATGGTGTCATGATGTTTTATGGACCGCAGATCTTCTGAATCTTTTTTCCGATAAGCAATTGAGGTAAGTTAGAAAAAGCGTGTCAATTTTCTCGTCATTCTCCGTGTCCCATATGTTCACCACCCCACTGTAGACACCGATGTCATGTCTATCGTGTAGTTATTTATTATTATTATTATTATTATTATTATTATTATTATTATTATTATTATTATTCTAAAGGGCACGGTTTATATAGATCAGTTTTTGTTTGTATGTGTCTTGGTTGCCACATGATTTTTGCCTAGTTATATTGGCATGACACGATCCCTTTCTTCACACTGTATGGAATTGAAGTTGAGGTATTGTTTGGAGAAGATTGGCTCGTGATAGATGCATATTTTGATCTTACTCTAAGTCCGGGTATATTAATAAGCCTAGGAAGCCTTGCTCATTATTATTTACTTCTTATATTGTGAACTGAACCGAAGATTTTATTGAGTTCCCTTCATCCAGCAGTATTTCTACAGTGGGCCATGATAAATTTTTAGCCACTAATTAATTACAGCAATTTCTTCTTGTCTATTAACGTCTCTTTCTTTATCAGACAATACCGTGTTAGTATCAAGCTAATCACAACTATGAACGATAGTTGACTTATATTTTGCAATGAAAGTTCGTGGAAGTAAGGAAATTAGTAAATTTCAACATAGGCAAATAGTATGATGATATCAGCATGGCAAGTCAAATAGAGAAATTGCGAGGTTTTTCATTAAACGGTTAATAATATTGTCAAGAAATGTAATGAAGAAGGCTATTGTCATGTGGAACAACGTTCAGTAAGGCCAAGCATCTTGCCTGTGTGAAAGAAAAGGGCACTGAAGAGAGAAGCCATCAGAAATCGTCAGAGCATCAAAGATGTCGCCAACAGAATGGAAATGTCACCATATGTGGTGAGATAGACTCTGAAAGAGATAGGCTATCAAAGAAGAGTTTCAAGAAAGAAGCCATTGCTTTCAGAGGTTAACAGAAACACGCGTATGGATTGGGCGAGAGAATCCGAGAGCAAAATTATGAATTTTCGCAGTCTGTAATTTTGTCAGATGAAATTAAAATCTGCCAATATTCGAATTCAAGGCAGGTTTTTTGGAGAAATCAGAATGAGACTTGGAACACTGAATGTCTGCAGGCGACCATGAAACATGGAGGGATTGGAGTAATGGTGTGGGGCGCCCTCTGGTTTAGAGGGAAATCTGAGCTGATTCTAGTTGACGAGCAGTTGAATGGTCCAAAATACTGTCAAATATTACGGAAAGATCTACTCCCGCTGTTTGAAAGCAACCAGATTGACAAGAGTGTCTATCTTTTTCAAGAAGATGGAACGCCATATCATACGAAAAAAAGTAGCAAAGGCCTGGAAGGGATCTCAAACAATCAAGTTACTGCCATGGGTAGCCTAAACTCCTGATATGAATCCAATAGAGCACGTTTGGGTGCACCTTGACCTAAAAGTTCAAGAGCGTGCAACTAAAATCACGTCGGTGGAAACCATTAAAGTAACATTGTTAAAGGAGTGGCAAAATATGGATCAGATGATTGTTGATAACTTGATCAAATCCATGAAAAATTGAATACAACCAATGAAAGTAGCAAATGGACGACTAGTTCCAAATACTGTTTATGTTGAGCTGTGTTTATGTAATTAAATTTGGAAATTGGGTGTAGTTTATTTCTCCTGGCTATAAACTTTTCTTAGACCACTGTATAGCTTCCTGGTGTGGCCAACGTACGAAGGTGCCTTTTATATATCTTAGCCATACTGCTGGCTTTAGTGGTGCCGATTCTAAAGCCATTTCCTCGTTATGAGGCATGTGACCAATCAGGATCAGAGAGGTACTACATTAATTGCAGCTATTTCAGCAGTTGTAAGACTATGGCAATATAGCCTGAAGTTGGTGATCTCACTGCAGACTGGTTTTTGAATTGAGAGTTTTCGCTTCCCTTAGACTGGATGCCCTTTTAAAAGCCAGAGATTTTAGTTTACTATGCGATTTACCGCATAGCTGGAGTAGAATGGACTCATGCCTTTTTTAACTGTTTTGGTAATTTACCCACGCACGTATGGACTCTCCCAGCTAAAACTAGGAGCAGGTATTGCCATTTACAGAGGGAAGTGTGCAGCAGTCAGTTCTAACAGTCGGAACGAACATTCTTGCTGTAACACTCTCGTTTGTATATGTTTTATTACTGTTTCTGTTAATTTGTTTAACTCATATCCAATGTTTATTTCTGACCTAACAAGGCCACAACACTTACAGTGTTAGCGCAGCGTGAAGGAAAACGTATCAGCTGGGATTTGAACACGGCTCGACGATTTCCTCTCCAACAATTATTACTATATTTACCCTAGTTACATTGGTCGGACTAATGTCCTCATGATTATTGTCATATTCACGACGTTTCGGCCGTTGTACGCTACGGCTTGCTTCAGTATAGTTTTATATTTCTGAGATGAAGTACTGCAATATTTACATTATTCGGACTATTGTCATCACCTTTGTCGCCGTATTTATCACTGTCCTTGAGGACACATGGCACAGTGGATAAAGGCGTTGGTTAGATCCAGTGACAGGACCCAAAGAGTGTGAGTTCAATACCCGGTTAAGGCAGTGGAGAACTTTCAGAGGGAAAATTAGCAGGAGATAACTGATAACTGACATCCATCAAACATGGCACGTGGAACTAGAACAGTCTACCCCAGTGAGCGAAATAAAGGGTTCAGTTCGAAATTCCAACCACCTGAAGAAGGCCGGAGCGTACAACGGCCGAAACGTTGTGATAAATATGGCGACAATGATGAGGACAATAGTCCGAATAATGTAAATAATGTACATAATACCTCATCTCAGAAATATAGACAGACTCTGAAGTACTGCAAATATTTACACTATTTCCATTGTTCGGAATGTTGTCATCCTCTTCGTTGCATCATTCCCGACATTTCGGCCGTTGTAAGCTTCGGCTTTCTTCAGAATCTGCCAGTATTTCTGACATTAAATATTGTAAGTTTTTCCATCTCTGTTGACATATTCACGACATATTCACGTTTCTGTGTAAATAGTTACAATACCACATAACAGAAATATAGAGAGATCCCGAAGAATGCCGGAGCGTTTAACGGCTAAAACGTCGGGAACATGACAATAAAATGAGTACAACAATCTGAACAATGTAAATAGTGTAAATAATAACAATACCACATCACAGAAATATAGACAGATCCTAAAGAAGGCCGGAGCGTACAACGGCTGAAACGTTGTGAATAAGGACAAGAGTACATCAATTCGAACAATGTAAATAGTGTAAATAGTTATAATATCTCAGAAATATAGACAGATCCTGAAGCAGGCCGGCGAGTAAAACGGCTGAAACGTCGTGAATACGACAATAAAGATAAGAACAACAGCCCCAAATAAATAAATATTGTAAATAATTACAATACTTCACCTCAAAATTATAGACACATGCTGAAGGAGGCCGGAGCGTACCACCGCTGAAACGTCGTGAATGTGGCAATAAATAGGTGGACAAATGTCGGAACCATGTAAATAGTGTTAATAGTTACAATATCTCATTTCAGAAATGCAGGTCATTATTACACTGTTTGTGTTTAATTATTATGTGGCATCTATTTTATTAATAAGTAACTAAATAACAAAAAGTAAAGTGAATTTCTATACAACGCCTTTATTTGCAATGAATAGATAACTTTTCTATTTAATCCCATTGCCCGGTGATGGACTTCTGGTATTGTTCGACAAGTTTCTTCATCCCTTCGTGGAAGAGGCTTTTCGTTTTCTCTCGAAGCCACGTAAATACCGTTTTTATATTTCGAAACCCGTCCCGCATAATACTTTCGAACGTTCGCGAATCCCGTGACCCATCAGGGGCGTAGGGACACCCCATGCACTGCAGCCGCAGTAGTGTTTCTTGGGCAAGGTGGCCTGACAGAGACCAGGCAACTGCAGGCCGGTTCGAATTCAGTGTTTTCATTTCCTGGACCGGTTGCTACCAAAGGCCATAGAACCCAGTCTGTCAATGTGATCGGCTCTAACTTGGGGTCTCGACTGCAGTCACTTTCTCACCGACGTAATATAGCTTTCCTCTGTCGTTTCTATGAATAACTTCATGGCATCTGATCTGGAGAGCTATTTTCAAAGTTGCACCGTTTGCATGAATTTAAGCTTGCTACTAGGTTGGTATCTCGGTCCCACACTTTTACTGTCGAAACAGTTAAATGTAACCACTTTTTTTTACTCTAACGGCTTTTTCTCTCGCACTTACCGACAGTGGAACTCACTTTTTATTACTTACTTCCCTGATAACTATAATCTTCAAAAACTTAAATGTAATGTCAATCGGCATCTTCTGTTGGCTTGATCTGCGTTCTTCTCCTTCGCCGTTCTTTTTAGCATTTCATCACCCCCACCTGTACCCAATATTTTCCCTTAGTTCCACTCTATCTTGCGTACTACTGGCACACTCATCTTGCTTGAGGTGAATTGATTAAAAAAATACCCATATCTGTGAGAAGAAAAGTATTCATATCTTACCCAAGGGTATTAACACGTAAGTGAATTTAATGGATTCGACTGAATTCGAACTCGGTTTTCCAGTTCCTCGATCCATTACTCCACCGTGCCTCCACGTAATTTACGTTGCTTCATGTCATTATGCACAGTTCAAATCTATAGCTGATGCCTCTGATTACCACCAGTTGTGAAAACATGATTCGTCGCTATTCCCTGATCAAGGCATCTGCCCTCTGGAAGCGTTTTTCCGTACGGGATGTTGATGAGCGACCAGATTCGTCCGTTAAACACATGCTTGACGATTTCAAGCAGAAACCCACATGTACCTTTTCTTGATTCACGATGCGCGCACCATTCTGCGCCAACATCCAGCGATAGATTCCCACAGGTTTGATTCCATATGCGCACAGAAAGCGTATTACGTTGCGTTGTTCCTCGATGGTGCAATCGCTGAGTGGAACGGCCATACACCTGACCTCTTTGCTTGTGACATTCGGCTTCCTGCCTTCGCAAAAACAGGCGTGGTGTCTCGCGTCTGTGCTATCCCTGGAGGTTTTACTTTGTAATAAGAAAATTGCTTTTATTTACTGATTTATCCTTGTTTATCTATATATCGATCTATCTGCTTTTATCTATCTATCTATCTATCTATCTATCTAAACACAGTGCAATCCGTGCACACATCGACCAGCGCATTATGAACAACCAAAATACAACTGCCAACATTAAACAAATTTGAGCACAATACATAACATCTTATTCTAAAGCTGGAAAAATACAATAAGAAATTACACAGACAGACCCGTTTGCTTCGTTTTAATCAATTTTTTATATATATATATATATATATATATATATATATATATATATGGTGGACTCTCCTGTCGTGAATGATAAATGAGGGTCAGCAGTCGATGGTGTCGATGGTGGCTTCGTTTTGACATATATGAATGCTAGCAGGGGCTACTGTGGATAAAATCAAGAAAGAGAAGGGCATATTTCATTTGTGCTTTCTTAAGTGTGATACCAGCCCAGCCTTGCTGCGGGCGACAAAGCCACACTAACTGATGAAATCTGTTAAAGCAGGATTTTCGTGGCGTCTCTGCTGCAGAGCTTCACCAAGCTGCTCACGGTGATTCAATCTACT
Organism: Acanthosepion pharaonis; assembly: GCA_903632075.3. Taxonomy (NCBI): domain Eukaryota; kingdom Metazoa; phylum Mollusca; class Cephalopoda; order Sepiida; family Sepiidae; genus Acanthosepion; species Acanthosepion pharaonis. Next base: position 1,286,974 of record CAHIKZ030001394.1, read on the forward strand.
TTTTTCAAAACCCTTTAAGTTAGTGAAATACGTCTTACGCCACGCCTTATACACATACATATATATATATACATATATCAATTTGAACCAAAATCTCCGTTCTCCGATTAACATTCTGTGCCATTTTACATTCCTCCACCCGTACATCCCAGGTTACACCCGTCTAGGTACTAACCAGGCCCCACCTGACTTAAATTCGGTGATTATACGGGAACCGGTGTTTCCATGTGATGAGGCCTTAATCCTCTATCAGAAATAGTTATTTGAAAAATGGAACTGTGTGTTAATTAATGGTAGCCAAAGGTGTTATCTGCATATTGGGGACGTTAGAATCAAGTGCAAGACGTGGATTGATCTGAATTTGAAACAGTGACGATAAAGCAATCAAGTGTCTTTCTGAAGAAGCTATGAGAAGGCATATATATTAAAATAAAATAAATATGCTGAGAACTATCATGGCCTATGTCCTGTAAGGAAATGTATTTATTTAAAAAAAAGAGTCTTACGCTCATAATCAACATTAATGAGAATGTACAAAGAAATAGAAAAAAAAAATATTTAAAAACTTGTTGTCACTTGACTCGCAATAATAATGATATTCGAAGTTGCAAACAGGATACAGAAAATTCTAAGTAGCACACAGACATCACATCGGATTTTGATGATGATTGTCAGAGTCGAAATTACATGAACAAAAATATCAAAATAGGAATTTCTGACAGTTTATCCACAACTTCGAACGCAAAACTGGGCAATCAGAAAATTGGAAAAATATAATAAAAAATTAAACAGACAGACCTTGTTAATCAAGCCTGTTTGTCTGTGTGTGTCTGTATATATATATATACATACATACATACTTATGTGTGCGTATGTCTGTGTGTTAAAATAGGAAGAGAGTACAGTAAGATTTACAAACCGCTGGTCTTAGTAATCATTTTTATTTAAAAAAAAAACCAAAAAAAACAGTGCACGATACAAAACAGTAGAGCTTTATATTATTGCTTATAAATGAAATAAATTTCTAAATGGATTATTCCAAAAATCATTTACGAAGGGAAAGCAGCTATAGATTTTAAAATTAATTTTATAATTAAATTTAAAATTTTAGTTTCTTTTTCGAAACATGGTAGCGATTGAACCATATTTTGAAAATAGAAAATAATTACAACATATATACATACATATATATAACATAAATCATTTGGAATTAGAAATCGGCTCTTCGATGAACAATTCTGCGCCATTATAAATTACACCACCCGCACATCCAAGTAGTGGTGTAGTAGCGTTATTTCCTTATTGGGGGCGCATTGTGAAAAAAGAAAAGTGTGATGAAAAACAACTTCTCAGCCTTAAAGCAACCCTTATTTTAGTCCTAATGCATTCCCCCCCTCTACCCATGTGAACAGTCTTTAAAAGCGTTCATTCATTTTAATGTGCATTTTATTGCGAAGCGAAAAGAGCTACAAAGAAAATGAAGCAAGTTGAAACGAATGAGAAGCCAAATGAAGAACAAAAACAAATTAAAAAGACTATACTTGTTATTTCCTGGAACGTTTATTTGCTGCAAGCTCTCTGATTAGTGTCCTAGCCCGTAATGGGGGTCTTAAAATGTGTCAGGTTGTAGCGTCGAGATTTTAAAGGATTTTAAAACAAGCATTGGTTGGAGCAGGAAGGCACGGTAGAATGCTGAAAGGAAGAGTACAGAGGACAGAGAGTTGATAAAAAAAAATGGCTGAAAAAAAAAAGTTCCTGCGTTTATGCTGGCGAGGGAATGTGTCCAGAAAAGCAATGACTGGACGGTTAATAAGAGACGCTGAGTGATAGGAAGAGGAAAAGGATGAACGGAGAATATGAGACAGGGGAATAGAAAAAATAGATGCGACTTGATAAAGGGAAGTAAATTGAGAGAGCAAAAACTGTATAATTAAGAAAACAAGTTAGCGTAACAAGCTATAAAATAGGAAAACAGAAAGGAAACGAATAATGGATTATTGAGGGAAGGAAAATCACAAGAGAAAAAAAGGGGAGAGCAATGGAAGAAAAAGAAACGAAATGTTTATCGATGATTGGATAAGAGACGTTTAGGAGACAGGAAAGAAGATCGAGTTATGTAACGAAAATTGCTACTGGAATATTTGTTTAAAAATATGGTAGTGTATGCTAGAGAAATAAAGCGAGGATGTAGAAAGGAATATACAGGGTGCTCAGTAAAAAAGCGGTAAATTCAGAAAGAAATTGGTTTAGCTATCATGATTCATGCACCAACTGAACAATCATCTCCTCGGGGATCTTTGAAATGTTTACCTGAATGTTCAAAACAAAGTTGTAAGTGTGGTAATCAGGAGGAGGTAGTAGTTTTGCGGATAGCGTCAAGATGAATTTCATTTCAAGCTTCAGTTAAATACCACTTCAATAAATTAATATCGACGATGTCACGACGTCGGTTTTGCAAGTGAGTTACGGTATACTGTAGACACAGTAATCCATAACATTCATATCGGGTTTTTTAGGGAGGGTCCCCGAGATGGACCAATTAGAACTGGTGTTTTTTCTCGAAGAATAACTTTGCTGTTTTTTTTTTACTGGGAATCCTGTATTTGTGATGAAGCTTTCAGGATGGGCTTGAGATAAAAAAAAAACTTATTGACAGCCATAAGACAATTCCTAGACCACTGAATGTTTCAAAAATAAAAATTAAACCGATTAAAATTTGTTCTTGTAAAATCTGTATTACTCTTTTTATGTCAACATTTATTTACCATCTTATCGGACTAGCATTCTCGGCTGACATGAAGTGGAAGTCGATATTGAATCTATTGCTTGGCCAGCTGCTAATGTTTTTTTTCTGGTGCTGAGTTGTCTCGGTCCTGAGTTGTCTCAGTCCTGATTTGTCCCGACGCTTAGTCGACGGTGTTGTGTTGTCTTCCACCCCAGTAAATTCAGAAAGAAATTTATTTAGTTATCATGATTCATGCAGGAACGGAACAATCATCGTAGATGTTCGAAATGTTTACCTGAATGTTCAACACAAAGTTGTAAGCGTGGTAACCAAGAGGAAGTAGTTTTGCAGATTGTGTCAAGTGGAATTTCATTCCAGGCTTCAGTTAATTTTAACTTCAATGAATCAATATCGACGATGTCACGACGACGGTTTTGCAAGTGAGTTCGGAGTACATTCCAGATACAGTAATCTGTAATATTCATATCTGGGCTTTTAGAGAGGGTCACTGACATGAACCAATTAGAGATGGTTTATTTTCTCGAGGAATAACTTTGCTGTTTTTTTTTTTTTTACTGGACACCTGTTAGTAGAGAATGTAAAAGAGACAGGAAGGATAAGATGGTGGGTTTTAAGCAGAGAAGGGAGCGAGAAACAAACAATCCTGGAAATGACAAAGTAAAAGACAATGGTGAAGAAGAAAAGATATTTGAATATGAAAGAGAGATGGGACAGAAACATTGACAAGAAAATAAGCAATCGAGACAAATATAAAAAAGTACAATTGCAGTTAGAAGAAGCACAGTGAAATAAAAGGCCTAATTTGGGAAACTGGAGTGGAAGGTTTAATACCGTATATACTCGTGTAAAGTACGATCTTATCATATATCTCATGTATCAAGGTAAAGAGTCAGTTAGAGATCGAATTAAATGAATGAATAAATAAAAGAAAGAAAGAAAGAAAGAAAGAAAGAAAGAAAGAAAGAAAGATAGAAAGAAAGAAAGAAAGATCAGAAGAAGCAAATATAACTGTATCCATCAATTTAAGGATTGGGATAGAGATGTGACTGAATAAATAAATAAATAAAGAAAGAAAGAAAGAAGGATCAAATATAATTGTATCTATCAAATTAATGATTGAATTAAAGATGGAACTAAATGAGTAAATAAATGAAAAAAAGAAAGGAAGGAAGAACGAAAGAAAGAAAGAAATTAAGAAAAAAAGAAAGAAGAAGCAGATATAATTGTATTTATCAACTTAAAGATTGGTTTAGAGATGGGACTAAATGAATTGAATAAAAGAAAGAAAGAAAGAAAGAAAAGGGAGGATGAAAGAAAGAAAGAAAGAAAGAAAGAAAGAAAGAAAAAAGAAAGAAAAAAAGAAAGAAAGTAGAAGCAAATATAATCGTATCTATCAAACTAATGAGTTAGAGATGGAACTAAATGAACGAATAAATAAAAGAAAGAAAGAAAGAAAGAAAGAAAGAAAGAAAGAAAGAAAGAAAGAAAGAAAGAAAGAAGCAAATATACTTTTATCTATCAACTTAAGGATTAGGATAGAGATGAAACTAAATATATAAATAAAAGAAAGAAAGAAAGAAAATAGAAGAAAGAAAGAAATAAAGAAAGAAAGCAGAAGCAAATATAATTGTATCCATCAACTTAAATATTGGGTTAGAGATGGGAATAAATGATGAATAAATAAAAGAAAGAAAGAAAGAAAGAAAGAAAAAGGAAGAATGAAATTAAAGAAATAAATTAAGAAAAAAGAAAGAAGCAAATATAATTGTATTTCTCAAGGTACAGATTGAGTTAGACATTAAACAAATGAATAAATAAAAGATAGATAGATAGATAGATAGATAGATAGATGCAAATCTAGCGTTATATATCAAGGTAAAGACTGACTTGGAAAGACTGTTCAATGAAATAATAAATAAATAAAAGAATGAAAGAAATATTTTTGTAGCTATCATGGTACAGATAGAATTAGGGAGAGTAATGAATGAATAAATTTATAAAATAAAGAAAGAAAGAGAAAATGAAAGAAAGAATTAAATACAGAAAGAAAGACAACGGTATTTCTAGAGCGAAAAATATCTTATCAAATTTAGGGGAGAAAAAGTAATAAACAAATAAATACCTTATATACTTGTGTAACGCGTGATCTCATGTATAGTTCGACCATAAAATTTTCATTTATACAAAATGATTTTATCATGTATCTCGTATATCATGCGAATTCCTATTTTCAGAGACCAAATTACAATAGACTAACCCCCTTTTAAATCTATCTCTTTATCGCATCTATTATTTAAATAAGTCAAAAAGTAAAAGAGAATTATAAAAGTATCGTTAGTAACGCTATACTCGTTGTGTAAACACGTACAGCCATAAACACCCGAACGAGAAACAGCTAAACATCTTATAAACGTAAACAATGGAAAAGATGCATATTCGCTATGCTTGTATTTTATAATACGATACTAATATGTGAATATTACATGCATTATTATTGGATACAGTTATGTAAAACATCAGTTTTATCAAAATCATGTTTATTTTAAATACAGCTGTACTTTTTGACTACAGTAAATGGACAACGGCGTAGCTAGGATCAGCAGTGCATATACTAATTTTAAATCTTACGTATTATGCGACCCCCTTAAATTTAGCTTCAAATTTAAGTCTTCAAAAGTTGCATATGTGATTATATGCGGTAGATTAAAAAGAAATTCCATTAAAATAAAAGATTAAAACGCGGTTTAATGAAGAAAAGTGGTTGTTTTTTTCAGTCGTTGAACCTCAAGCCAGGAGACAAGTATATAACAGCGGGGGGTGTTTACTGAGCGTAAAAGAAAGGGAGAAAAATGATGAAATGAAAAGATAATGAATAAAGCAGGTTTCCAGAAGATAGAAGCTGAGGATTGAAATTTTTGAAGATTGTAGTTACCAAGAGAGCAAGTAGCAGGAAGTGAGTTTTATGGGTGAGATACACGCGAGAGAAAAGCTATTAGAAGAGAACTTCCAGTTACACCTAGAAAATTCCAGAGTCCAATATGGAAACATAGCTGCTAATTTACTATTGTGGTTAGGTTCATTAAATCGAGGCATCAAAGAAGAAAGCTCATCAGAAAAAGTGTTATGAAACTATTTGCAGAAAAAAGCAGAGGCAAGCTAAGTAACGCCGATGTAAATATGATTGAAGCCGAGATACTAGGTCAACACCGATGGAAACGGGAAAGAAAGACAGAAAGAAAAGAAAGAAAGAAAAGAAAAGAAAGAAAGAAAGAAATATTAAGAACTATGAAAAAGGAACAAAGATTTAAAAAAATGTGAGAAACAAAGGACAGAATATTAAGAGACGTGTGAATAAATAAAAGAAAGAAAGAAAGAAAGAAAGAAAGAAAGAAAGAAAGAAAGAAAGAAAGATGAATGAGAAAGTTTTGGGAAATCAAACAAACCTGAGAAAGAAAGAAAGAAAGAAAGAAAGAAAGAAAGAAGAAAAAAAGAAAGAAAGAAGAGAAAAGAAGGACGAATGAAAAAGATTTGAGTAATCAAACAAAACTGAGAAAGAAAGAAAGAAAGAAAGAAAGAAAGAAAGAAAGAAAGAAAGACGAATGAAAAAGAATTGTGGAATCAAACAAAGCTGAGAAAGAAAGAAAAAAGAAAGAAAGAAGAGAAAAGAAGGACGAATGAAAAAGAATTGAGAAATCAAACAAAACTGAGAAAGAAAGAAAGAAAGAAAGAAGGATGAATGAAAAGATTTGGGAAAACAAACAAATCTGTGAAAGAAAAAAAGAAAGATAGAAAGAAAGAGAGTAATAAAGAAAGAAAGTAAGAAAGAAAGAAAAGAATAGAAAAGAAAAGAAGGACGAATGAAAAAGATTTGGAGAATCAAACAAAGCTGAGAAAGAAAGAAAGAAAGAAAGAAAAGAAAAGAAAGAACGAAAGAAAGAAAGAAAGAAAGAAAGAAAGAAAAGAAAGAAAGAAAGAAAGAAAAATGCCTGAACTGAAGACAAATACAAAAAGAGAAGATAAAGAAATAAAAGCAGTTAACTATGCAAAAATGGAATGAGGGAAAGAATACTTGAAGAAAGAAATAGAAAGTTTAGGGTTAGAGTAAGGGCAATATGAAAAAAATCCAAGGAATTTTTTCCATGCGTGTTATACGAACAATAAACGTATGACGAAAGCAGACGAAAGGAAGAATCAAAGATTTGTAAAGCATTCTTAATGTCTTCATTCTTTTTTCATCTTTCATTCTTTTCCTTTCTTTGTTTATTTATTCATTTTTCTTCTTCACTTCTTTTTCGTATAGATTTGAACAAGTTGCCTTCCCCCCCAAAAGGCCAGTCATAGCAGCTCAAGTATTTTCTGTATCTTGTCTGATGATCAGATAAAGTTAAGTGAAAGAATCACAAGATACATAGCAGAAGCATCAGACCAGATGTAGCGACAAGACGTAACGTCTGGAAAAATGGGAATCATAAAAAATGTTCAAGACAGATACAGACGAATGAAAATATCTAGAATGAGAGTGAATGACCTTTCGATTCATATCAGTATAAAAAGGAGGCACCTGGACGTGGTGTAATGGTTAAAAAGCTTCTCTCGCTAGATCAGTTACGACTGAAAAGTGAGTTCGATCCTCAATAGGTGCTCCATAATTTAGGCCTTGTGGCACATCTAAGAGACGCTTAGAACATAATTAGCGTAAAAATTCATCCTTGGAGGGATTTGTAATGCATTACTTATCATCTCTAATTAGCGTCTCTGTCTTTTGGCAGAGTGCGCTCTGATGCTTCTCTGTCAAAGGACAGAGGCGCAACTGAGAAAATTATACTGACAGGTGGCCAGGACTGGGGAACAGCTAACCGAGGCCGCGCCCTCCCATTGCACCAGAGGGAGGATTCGGTGCTCGCACCGAGGCCAGAACAACCGCTCGAATCCCCACTTTAAAAAGACCTTGTGTCACATCTCTTCCTGGTGGGGGTAACGAGTAAACACCGTAATGCTTAACAAGCTTGTCTCGCTAGAACAATTGCAACTTAGTAGTGAGTTTGATCCTCACTGAGTGCCTCATATTTTAAGTCTTGTGCTCATCTAGTCTACGCTTAGAAAACCATCTCACACCTTGACGTGGTGTAATGGTTAGCACGCTTGTCTTGTGGCGAATTTGAATTTCACAGGGTGTCCCACATTTTCTGTATCGTGTCACAACTAATCTACGCTTAGAAAACCATTAGGGAACCTCTACGTAATGTAATGGTTGACAAGCCTGTCACGCTAGAAAAATTGCGACTGGGTTGTCAGTTTGATCCTGACTGAGTGCGACATAATTTTAGCCTTGTACCACATCTAATCTAGGTTTAGAAAGTTATTTGGGCACCTTGAGGTGATGCATTAGTTATCAATCTTGTATCGCTAGAATAATTGCAGCTGAGAAGTGAGTTCGGTCCTCACTGGATGCCTTATAAATCTTGTGCCACACCTAATCTGCGCTTAGAAAACATTTGAACATCTCGACATGGTGTAATGGTTGGCCAGCTTGTCTCGCTAGAACAATTGCAAGTGAGAAGTGAGTTCGATCCCGAGTGGGTACCACATACTTTCTGTCTTGTGCCATATCTAATGTACGCTTAGAAAACCATTTGGTCACCTCGATGAAATGGTTAGCAAACATTTCTTGCTAGAATAATCCCAATTGTTAAAATTTAACAGCCCCCACCACGTGGAATGTATGTGGCACAAGGTCGAGTTTAGCGTGGGTTCTCCCAGCCCGTAGGCTCGGCCAGAAATAATCCCTTTGAACCCGTATAAACAGGTTCAGAGCCTCTCTAGCTCCGCGGACGAAACTTTGCCCTGCGGTTCCTCCCCGCCGAAGGAAAGAGTTTGACAGCAATGAACGGTTTGGAGCACCGCTTCCGAACAATTCTTTACGTGTCAGGTGTTCGAACCTCACGACGTGTTTATGAGGACTGGGACATACCCATCAGTATTAATAGTTACTGTATATAACATATACAATTTCGTATAATATTGTTCTTGAGCGTCGTTAGATATATTCTGTTTACTTTAGTATTTGACTTGGAAATTATGTCCAAGTCATTTGATTTACAATTTATTAGGTGTTTGCTCTCACATATAGGGTTGTCAGATAAATTCGTTCGTTTTTACCTTATGTTATTTGAATTAGAACAGAGCATATTTTTTACTGTAGATTTATATATATATATATATATATATATATATATATATATATATATATATATATATATATATAGTTTATGAAAAACTAGGTAATCCGTATGGGTAAAAACCTAACCTAAGGAGGATAAAATCCAGAGAGCTCAATGTAAATCCAGAGCAAATAATTTAAATAAAAACAGACTACTTCCATGTAATAAATTATTTCACGACAGATCATCTGCGGATCATCCTCTACACCTTTGATATAAATATATAACTTCCATTAAGTTAACCGTTTAAATGTGTCAATATCTGCTAACTCACTCATGTCTTCTCTCTTACCCCGCTGACGTCCTCACTTCGTTAATTTACATATGTTTAATACGGCCCGTCGAAAATATGTAAATTTTCTTTTCATTTTTTTTTTTGGAAATAAAGTCTGATGATCCGCAGTCCTTTCAAAAAGCTGTGGTGAAATAATTTATTATATAGAACCATAAAGTGGTCTGTTTTTATTTAAAACTAGCAGTACAGCCCGGCGTTACCCAGGGATGTAACAGTAAGAGATAGATCAAGTATTGACCATCATAAAGACTGAAAAATAAAATTGATAAAGATTATTGTTTAAGGCTGACAGACACGCATGTCTTAATTAGTATTTTTTTGTTTTATTTTTTTTTTTTTACGAATTGGCCAAACCCAAACTCAAACAAAAACAGTGTTTTCAATCGTTATGAGTCTATCAATTGAATAGAATTTTATTAAAAACAATTGTCATGTAAATGGAATTTTTAAAGCATTCTGAATGTAAAAATAAAGAAAAAAGTGTGCAAGACAATAAGAAACACTATCTGCCAAAAAAAAATGAAGTTTTGTTAAAATCAGTTGAAAAATGTAGGAAATCCGATCCCATATATAAAGGAACATACACACACACACACACACACACACACACACAACCTGGGTTTTTATAAGTATAACTCGATATGAGTTGTCCCCCTTTCATTCTGGCGACAGAATCGTGTTTTATCATGTTTTCAAATTGATTTCGTGCAAAAACAATTGTGTTTTTCCAATTTTTGGCGCTGTCAGAACTACCGCAAGGTAATTTTATGCAGTCCTGTGAAGTTTTGTTGAAATCAGTTGAAAAATGTAGGAAATCTGATCCAATATATAAACGTAGACACACACACACACACGATCTGCGTTTTATAATAAGTAAGATATATATATATATATATCTGTGTGTGTGTGTGTGTGTGTATAACATTGTACTTTCTCTACAAGTCTGGTTATCGTTTCTTATTATGGTTATTAAAAAGGGTTGGTGAACAATAAGATTTATATAAATGATAGGAGAAAAAAAAGAACGAACGAATTTATCTGACAGCCCAATACAATGTAATATATCCGAAAATATGCGCTATTCACCGGAGCGGGCAAGAAAGTATGGGAGGATACAGAAAACAGTTGTTCACAAAACCGGTTTTAAAACCACGCACCATTACAAATACAACGATATCCATTTGTTTTCTTTCTTTCTGCTTGTCATTCCCCCTCTCTTCTCATTCTTCTGTATTTCTTGCACCCCTTATGTTATTTTCTCCCTCTACTTCACTCTAATTTGACGCTTCTCTTTGCCATACGTGCGTCCATAATGCTCCAATCGAATTTGAATTTTAAAAGAATATTCATCTGGTATAAAGAGGGTAGTTTACTGTGTTTTTAGATGTTTTTATTTTTATTTTATTTATTTAATTTTCTTCTTTTTTGTTTGTTTTTGGTCTTTTTTCCCATCGACATCATTGTCAATGCCTAAATTACATTTATTTAAATTTTGATAAAAATGATATTATTTTTTTTAATCCTTAATTTGCTGAGTGTTTTTCTTTTAGGAAGTATAATTAGAGGCGTTGCTCAGCAAATATTATCAAGAAATTGTTTTTATTACATTTTCTTTGGGTACTTGATTTTATTTCTTATTTTTGTAATACCTTTTATTTACTCTTCATTTTTTTATACTCCATATCGGGGATTATTTTTGAAAATTATTTTTTAAATTTGTTTTGGAATTCGTTTTCTTTGTTGTAACATTTAGTACTTTATAGTTTCTGTACTTCATTTTCTTTATTATGGTACTTTCTTGGCGTTTTTTCCTTCTTCAGATTTTTACGTTAACTGCCAACATCGTTATTTATTTTTAGTTATGCATAATTCGTTTTATTGCCATGCTAATTTTTGTGGCAGCGTTGGAGGAGAGTAGTTTGCTATTTGCTATAATTATTTCTACTTTCACTTTCAGTTTCGTCTGGTCTGATTTGGACGAGAAAATCGAAATACAAATAAGTCAATCAACCTTAGGAAGTCGGTGACAGGACAGACTGGAGTAGCATAATGCACTTTATACATACATACATACATACACACACACACACACACACACACACACACACACATATATATATATATACATATATATATATATATATATATATATATATATATATATATATGATATATATATATCAAATATATCAAATATAAATCCGACAGTATGAAAAAAAAATATAAAAAAAAACAAACAAAAATCTGAATATGCAATTATGTAGTATTAATATTAAAAATAAAGTCGACGTCGGACGTTTCGGTCTATTTAAGACCATCTTCATGGACATTTTCATTTAAACATAATTAACATTAAAACTTATAAAAATTGTAGATATAAGAATCTATTGATCACTACGTATTCCGACATCAACGGAAGAGATTTCTTGAACTGTTTATACAGAATTTTTCAATCGACTTTTTAATATTTTAATTTTTGGAAATCATTTTCGAATACGTTTTAACAACATCGCCCACGTGACGACTACTTGATCATATTTAAACAGAACGCTGATCTGTATAAAATTTCAGTTATCTGTTTGGATTAGTTGGGCTCTTATGTCCATCGTCTTTTGTGTTAAATTTTTATAAGTTCTAATGTCAATTATGTTTAAATGAAAATGTCCATGAAGATGGTCTTAAATAGACCAAAACGTCCGACGTCGACTTTATTTTAACATTAATACTACATAATTGCATATTCAGATTTTTGTTTTTTTTTTCTTTATCAATTTATTCATATATATATATATATATATATATATATATATATAGACAAGAGAAAATAACAGGAGGAATAGATTTAGATCGAAAAGAAGTATGAGAGAATGAAACAATATGAACAGCAGCATGCCTATGTAATGAAATGAAAACGAATAATAACAAATACACGAGCCATTCAGTTGTTATTACCACTCCTTCACAGACGCACACGCGTACACACATATGTACAGAGTGTGATGGATAAATTGTCACCTAAATTATGCAAAAATGAAAATAACACTGACATCTCATTAGAACAGATATAATTACCAATATCACACAAAATTACCTTGAAATATGAAAGCACAAATGTATTCAATAAAATCGCCATTAGCTTGAACCACAGCCTCCAGACGTCTTCGGAATCTCCTGCATCTCTTCTGGACGGTCTCCTTGTTTAAGTTGGTGAATGCTGCCATAAATTTTGTCCTCAGTCCAGTTTCTAGACCTAGCGTACCTTTGTAATTACCATTAGACTCATTCAGCTCTTCCAAATCCTCTGCACCGTCCTCTGATTGACATCCAAACACACTGGAATGTACGTATTGTAGCTTCCAGCGCGAGTGCCGAGCAATACAGCATGCCGTTTCAAAATTTCTGGCGGAGTGATTTGCGTCATGGCGCTCTGTTTCTCACAGACGCTGCCCAACTGTCTCTACAATACGGTAGTCGACAAAATCGAAACAAGCGACGCGCATGCGCGAAGTTATAAATCTAACATCTTACTCTATTGTTATATACCGTACCTATGAACACAAATTGTTATGTCCCAATACTCCTTAATACGTTGGACACTACTGTAAGAGGAGGTAATATGCTAAGTAGTCCTCTCCTAGCAGTGGTTTACCTACTTCACGCCGCTGGAGAGTATTGTATTCTGTTGATGTTATAAAGATTACCATTTCCAAATACCTTTGGTTATTTGTCATTCAGTAATACTTTCTAGGTTACAAAACCAGTGTATCATGTTTATAAATAGTTTGGTCAGAGAAATCAACGCTGCATTATCATTTATGTTATGAAAATGCCAATCACGATGTAGTCTTGATTCTTATGTCTTCAAACGATATATACACATGTTTGTAATAGACATCCCGTTTTTTTTTTCTTATTTAAACAATGTATATTACGAATATTGATTTGAACATTCTAAAAAGACATAGTTGTTATGGGATCTTACCCATAATAATAATAATGGAGTATTCCATACTTAATAAATACTGCACCTCAGTAGTAGTCAAGAGTCAGTAGTTCATTTTTTGAACCGACTGCGGTTCACCTCTGAACCTACATGGGAGGACGAAGGAGGCTACGCCGAAGGGCGGAGTTCCTTAAAAAAACCGGCCCAGAACCCGTTTATACGGAAGGAGGCCGAGCCTAATGGCTCGGGAATGCCCTTAAACAAAAAAGGCCTTGTTTAACATGACATTTTTATGGGGGGGGTGACTGAATATTTCAGTCGTTCACTTTCTGAGCGATTTACGGGCGGGAGGAACCCGAAGGAGGCTAATATTTCCTTCAGGCGGAGTCTCCTTCGGGAGGTAAATCGGCCCTGAACCCGTTTATACGGGTTCAAACGGGAAAATTTTTTGGCCGCCGAGCCTAATGGCTCGGGAATGCCCAATTAAAAAGGCCTTGTGCCACATGACACCCTCGTTGGGGGGTGACTGAATATTGTCAGTCGTTCACTTTTGAACCGACTGCACGGTTAAACTCTCTTCCTACGGGCGGAGGAACCCGAAGGAGGCTACGCCGAAGGGCGGAGTCTCCTCGGGGGGAGGGCGGCCCTGAACCCGTTTATACGGGTTCAAATGGGCTTTTTTGGCCGAGCCTAATGGCTCGGGAATGCCCACGATAAAAAGAACCATGACACCCTCGTGGGGGGGTGACTGAATATTGTCAGTCGTCGTCTTTTGAACCGACTGTTCGGTTAAACTCTCTTCCTACGGGCGAGAGGAACCCGAAGGAGGCTACGCCGAAGGGCGGAGTCTCCTTCGGGAGGTAAAATGGCCCTGAACCCGTTTATACGGGTTCAAATGGGCTATTTTTTGGCCGAGCCTAATGGCTCGGGAATTCCCACGTTAAAAAGGCCTTGTGCCACATGACACCCTCGGGGGGGGGTGACTGAATATTGTCAGTCGTTCATTTCTGAACCGACTGTTCGGTTCAACTCTCTTCCTACGGGCGGGAGGAACCCGAAGGAGGCTACGCCGAAGGGCGGAGTCTCCTTCGGGAGGTAAAATCCGGCCCAGAACCCGTTTATACGGGTTCAAATGGGCTTTTTTTGGCCGAGCCTAATGGCTCGGGGAATTCCCACGTTAAAAAGGCCTTGTGCCACATGACACCCTCGTGGGGGGTGACTGAATATTGTCAGTCGTTCACCTCTGAACCGACTGTTCGGTTAAACTCTCTTCCTACGGACGGGAGGAACCCGAAGGAGGCTACGCCGAAGGGCGGAGTCTCCTTCGGGGAGGTAAAACTCGGCCCCTGAACCCGTTTATACGGGTTCAAATGGGCTATTTTTTGGCCGAGCCTAATGGCTCGGAAATGCCCACGTTAAAAAGGCCTTGTGCCACATGACACCCTCGTGGGGGGGGTGACTGAATATCGTCAGTCGTTCAACTTTTGAACCGACTGTTCGGTTAAACTCTCTTCCTACGGGCGGGAGGAACCCGAAGGAGGCTACGCCGAAGGGCGGAGTCTCCTTCGGGAGGGAAAAACCGGCCCAGAACCCGTTTTTATACGGGTTCAAATGGGCTATTTTTGGCCGAGCCTAATGGCTCGGGAATGCCCACGTTAAAAAGGCCTTGTGCCACATGACACCCCCTCGGGGGGGTGACTGAATATCGTCAGTCGTTCATTTTTTGAACCGACTGTTCGGTTAAACTCTCTTCCTACGGGCGGGAGGAACCCGAAGGAGGCTACGCCGAAGGGCGGAGTCTCCTTCGGGGAGGTCGCTCGGCCCAGAACCCGTTTATACGGGTTCAAATGGGCTTTTTTTGGCCGAGCCTAATGGCTCGGGAATGCCCACGTTAAAAAGGCCTTGTGCCACATGACACCCCTGGGGGGTGACTGAATATCGTCAGTCGTTCATTTTTTGAACCGACTGCACGGTTAAACTCTCTTCCTACGGGCGGGAGGAACCCGAAGGAGGCTACGCCGAAGGGCGGAGTCTCCTTCGGGGAGGTAAAACTCGGCCCAGAACCCGTTTATACGGGTTCAAATGGGCTGGGCTTTTTTGGCCGAGCCTAATGGCTCGGGAATGCCCACGTTAAAAAAGGCCTTGTGCCACATGACACCCTCGTGGGGGGTGACTGAATATCGTCAGTCGTTCAAGTTTTGAACCGACTGTTCGGTTCAACTCTCTTCCTACGGGCGGGAGGAACCCGAAGGAGGCTACGCCGAAGGGCGGAGTCTCCTTCGGGGAGGTAAAAACCGGCCCAGAACCCGTTTATACGGGTTCAAATGGGCTATTTTTTTTGGCCGAGCCTAATGGCTCGGGAATGCCCACGTTAAAAAGGCCTTGTGCCACATGACACCCTCGTGGGGGGGTGACTGAATATCGTCAGTCGTTCAAGTTTTGAACTGACTGTTCGGTTCAACTCTCTTCCTACGGGCGGGAGGAACCCGAAGGAGGCTACGCCGAAGGGCGGAGTCTCCTTCGGGGAGGTAAAACCGGCCCAGAACCCGTTTATACGGGTTCAAATGGGCTATTTTTTGGCCGAGCCTAATGGCTCGGGAATGCCCACGTTAAAAAGGCCTTGTGCCACATGACACCCTCGTGGGGGGTGACTGAATATCGTCAGTCGTTCAACTCTGAACCGACTGTTCGGTTAAACTCTCTTCCTACGGGCGGGAGGAACCCGAAGGAGGCTACGCCGAAGGGCGGAGTCTCCTTCGGGGAGGTAAACCGGCCCTGAACCCGTTTATACGGGTTCAAATGGGCTATTTTTTGGCCGAGCCTAATGGCTCGGGAATGCCCACGTTAAAAAGGCCTTGTGCCACATGACACCCTCGGGGGGGGGGACTGAATATCGTCAGTCAGTCGTTCACTTTCTGAACCGACTGTTCGGTTTAACTCTCTTCCTACGGGCGGGAGGAACCCGAAGGAGGCTACGCCGAAGGGCGGAGTCTCCTTCGGGGAGGTAAACTCGGCCCAGAACCCGTTTATACGGGTTCAAATGGGCTATTTTTTGGCCGAGCCTAATGGCTCGGGAATGCCCACGTTAAAAAGGCCTTGTGCCACATGACACCCTCGTGGGGGGGTGACTGAATATTGTCAGTCGTTCACCTCTGAACCGACTGTTCGGTTCAACTCTCTTCCTACGGGCGGGGAGGAACCCGAAGGAGGCTACGCCGAAGGGCGGAGTCTCCTTCGGGGAGGTAAAAACCGGCCCAGAACCCGTTTATACGGGTTCAAATGGGCTATTTTTTGGCCGAGCCTAATGGCTCGGGAATGCCCACGTTAAAAAGGCCTTGTGCCACATGACACCCTCGTGGGGGGGGTGACTGAATATTGTCAGTCGTTCACTTTCTGAACCGACTGTTCAGTTAAACTCTCTTCCTACGGGCGGGAGGAACCCGAAGGAGGCTACGCCGAAGGGCGGAGTCTCCTTCGGGGAGGTAAAACCGGCCCTGAACCCGTTTATACGGGTTCAAATGGGCTATTTTTTGGCCGAGCCTAATGGCTCGGAAATGCCCACGTTAAAAAGGCCTTGTGCCACATGACACCCCTCGGGGGGGGTGACTGAATATCGTCAGTCAGTCGTTCACTTTCTGAACCGACTGTTCGGTTAAACTCTCTTCCTACGGGCGGGAGGAACCCGAAGGAGGCTACGCCGAAGGGCGGAGTCTCCTTCGGGGAGGTAAACTCGGCCCAGAACCCGTTTATACGGGTTCAAATGGGCTATTTTTTTGGCCGAGCCTAATGGCTCGGGAATGCCCACGTTAAAAAGGCCTTGTGCCACATGACACCCCGTGGGGGGGGTGACTGAATATCGTCAGTCGTTCACCTTTCTGAACCGACTGTTCGGTTAAACTCTCTTCCTACGGGCGGGAGGAACCCGAAGGAGGCTACGCCGAAGGGCGGAGTCTCCTTCGGGGAGGTAAATCGGCCCAGAACCCGTTTATACGGGTTCAAATGGGCTATTTTTTGGCCGAGCCTAATGGCTCGGGAATGCCCCGTTAAAAAGGCCTTGTGCCACATGACACCCCTCGGGGGGTGACTGAATATCGTCAGTCGTTCAATTTTTGAACCGACTGTTCGGTTAAACTCTCTTCCTACGGGCGGGAGGAACCCGAAGGAGGCTACGCCGAAGGGCGGAGTCTCCTTCGGGAGGTAAACTCGGCCCAGAACCCGTTTATACGGGTTCAAATGGGCTATTTTTTGGCCGAGCCTAATGGCTCGGGAATGCCCACGTTAAAAAGGCCTTGTGCCACATGACACCCTCGTGGGGGGGTGACTGAATATCGTCAGTCGTTCAACACTTTGAACCGACTGTTCGGTTAAACTCTCTTCCTACGGGCGGGAGGAACCCGAAGGAGGCTACGCCGAAGGGCGGAGTCTCCTTTGGGGAGGTAAAACCGGCCCAGAACCCGTTTATACGGGTTCAAATGGGCTATTTTTTGGCCGAGCCTAATGGCTCGGGAATGCCCACGTTAAAAAGGCCTTGTGCCACATGACACCCTCGTGGGGGGGTGACTGAATATCGTCAGTCATTCAACTCTGAACTGACTGTTCGGTTCAACTCTCTTCCTACGGGCGGGAGGAACCCGAAGGAGGCTACGCCGAAGGGCGGAGTCTCCTTCGGGGAGGTAAAACCGGCCCAGAACCCGTTTATACGGGTTCAAATGGGCTATTTTTTGGCCGAGCCTAATGGCTCGGGAATGCCCACGTTAAAAAAGGCCTTGTGCCACATGACACCCTCGTGGGGGGGTGACTGAATATCGTCAGTCGTTCATTTTCTGAACCGACTGTTCGGTTAAACTCTCTTCCTACGGGCGGGAGGAACCCGAAGGAGGCTACGCCGAAGGGCGGAGTCTCCTTCGGGGAGGTAAAACCGGCCCAGAACCCGTTTATACGGGTTCAAATGGGCTATTTTTTGGCCGAGCCTAATGGCTTGGGAATGCCCACGTTAAAAAGGCCTTGTGCCACATGACACCCTCGTGGGGGGTGACTGAATATCGTCAGTCGTTCAATTTTCTGAACCGACTGTTCGGTTAAACTCTCTTCCTACGGGCGGGAGGAACCCGAAGATAGCTACGCCGAAGGGCGGAGTCTCCTTCGGGGAGGTAAACCGGCCCAGAACCCGTTTATACGGGTTCAAATGGGCTTTTTTTTGGCCGAGCCTAATGGCTCGGGAATGCCCACGTTAAAAAGGCCTTGTGCCACATGACACCCTCGTGGGGGGTGACTGAATATCGTCAGTCGTTCACTTTCTGAACCGACTGTTCGGTTAAACTCTCTTCCTACGGGCGGGAGGAACCCGAAGGAGGCTACGCCGAAGGGCGGAGTCTCCTTCGGGGAGGTAAAACCGGCCCAGAACCCGTTTATACGGGTTCAAATGGGCTATTTTTTGGCCGAGCCTAATGGCTCGGGAATGCCCACGTTAAAAAGGCCTTGTGCCACATGACACCCTCGTGGGGGTGACTGAAATATCGTCAGTCGTTCACTTTCTGAACCGACTGTTCGGTTAAACTCTCTTCCTACGGGCGGGAGGAACCCGAAGGAGGCTACGCCGAAGGGCGGAGTCTCCTTCGGGGAGGTAAACCGGCCCTGAACCCGTTTATACGGGTTCAAATGGGCTATTTTTTTTGGCCGAGCCTAATGGCTCGGGAATGCCCACGTTAAAAAGGCCTTGTGCCACATGACACCCTCGTGGGGGGTGACTGAATATTGTCAGTCGTTCAACTTTGAACCGACTGTTCGGTTAAACTCTCTTCCTACGGGCGGGAGGAACCCGAAGGAGGCTACGCCGAAGGGCGGAGTCTCCTTCGGGGAGGTAAAACTCGGCCCAGAACCCGTTTATACGGGTTCAAATGGGCTTTTTTGGCCGAGCCTAATGGCTCGGGAATGCCCACGTTAAAAAGGCCTTGTGCCACATGACACCCTCGTGGGGGGGTGACTGAATATCGTCAGTCGTTCAGTTTTTGAAGCGACTGTTCGGTTAAACTCTCTTCCTACGGGCGGGAGGAACCCGAAGGAGGCTACGCCGAAGGGCGGAGTCTCCTTCGGGGAGGTAAAACCGGCCCAGAACCCGTTTATACGGGTTCAAATGGGCTATTTTTTGGCCGAGCCTAATGGCTCGGGAATGCCCACGTTAAAAAGGCCTTGTGCCACATGACACCCTCGTGGGTGGGTGACTGAATATTGTCAGTCGTTCAGTATTTTTTGAACCGACTGTTCGGTTAAACTCTCTTCCTACGGGCGGGAGGAACCCGAAGGAGGCTACGCCGAAGGGCGGAGTCTCCTTCGGGAGGTAAAACCGGCCCAGAACCCGTTTATACGGGTTCAAATGGGCTATTTTTTGGCCGAGCCTAATGGCTCGGTATTGCCCACGTTAAAAAGGCCTTGTGCCACATGACACCCTCGTGGGGGGGGTGACTGAATATTGTCAGTCGTTCACTTTCTGAAGCGACTGTTCGGTTAAACTCTCTTCCTACGGGCGGGAGGAACCCGAAGGAGGCTACGCCGAAGGGCGGAGTCTCCTTCGGGGAGGTAAACCGGCCCAGAACCCGTTTATACGGGTTCAAATGGGCTATTTTTTGGCCGAGCCTAATGGCTCGGGAATGCCCACGTTAAAAAGGCCTTGTGCCACATGACACCCTCGTGGGGGGGTGACTGAATATTGTCAGTCGTTCAATTTTCTGAACCGACTGTTCGGTTAAACTCTCTTCCTACGGGCGGGAGGAACCCGAAGGAGGCTACGCCGAAGGGCGGAGTCTCCTTCGGGAGGTAAAACCGGCCCAGAACCCGTTTATACGGGTTCAAATGGGCTATTTTTTTGGCCGAGCCTAATGGCTCGGGAATGCCCACGTTAAAAAGGCCTTGTGCCACATGACACCCTCGTGGGGGTGACTGAATATCGTCAGTCGTTCAGTTTCTGAACCGACTGTTCGGTTAAACTCTCTTCCTACGGGCGGGAGGAACCCGAAGGAGGCTACGCCGAAGGGCGGAGTCTCCTTCGGGGAGGTAAAACCGGCCCTGAACCCGTTTATACGGGTTCAAATGGGCTATTTTTTGGCCGAGCCTAATGGCTCGGGAATGCCCACGTTAAAAAGGCCTTGTGCCACATGACACCCTCGTGGGGGGGTGACTGAATATCGTCAGTCGTTCAAGTTTTGAACCGACTGTTCGGTTAAACTCTCTTCCTACGGGCGGGAGGAACCCGAAGGAGGCTACGCCGAAGGGCGGAGTCTCCTTCGGGGGGAGGTAAACCGGCCCAGAACCCGTTTATACGGGTTCAAATGGGCTATTTTTTTGGCCGAGCCTAATGGCTCGGGAATGCCCACGTTAAAAAGGCCTTGTGCCACATGACACCCTCGTGGGGGGTGACTGAATATCGTCGTCAGTCGTTCAACTTTGAACCGACTGTTCGGTTAAACACTCTTCCTACGGGCGGGAGGAACCCGAAGGAGGCTACGCCGAAGGGCGGAGTCTCCTTCGGGGAGGTAAAACCGGCCCAGAACCCGTTTATACGGGTTCAAATGGGCTATTTTTTGGCCGAGCCTAATGGCTCGGGAATGCCCACGTTAAAAAGGCCTTGTGCCACATGACACCCTCGTGGGGGGGTGACTGAATATCGTCAGTCGTTATTTTCTGAACCGACTGTTCGGTTTGAACTCTCTTCCTACGGGCGGGAGGAACCCGAAGGAGGCTACGCCGAAGGGCGGAGTCTCCTTCGGGGAGGTAAAACCGGCCCTGAACCCGTTTATACGGGTTCAAATGGGCTATTTTTTGGCCGAGCCTAATGGCTCGGGAATGCCCACGTTAAAAAGGCCTTGTGCCACATGACACCCTCGTGGGGGGGTGACTGAATATCGTCAGTCGTTCAAGTCTGAACCGACTGTTCGGTTAAACTCTCTTCCTACGGGCGGGAGGAACCCGAAGGAGGCTACGCCGAAGGGCGGAGTCTCCTTCGGGGAGGTAAAACCGGCCCAGAACCCGTTTATACGGGTTCAAATGGGCTATTTTTTGGCCGAGCCTAATGGCTCGGGAATGCCCACGTTAAAAAGGCCTTGTGCCACATGACACCCTCGTGGGGGGGTGACTGAATATTGTCAGTCAGTCGTTCACCTCTAAACCGACTTTTCGGTTAAACTCTCTTCCTACGGGCGGGAGGAACCCGAAGGTGGCTACGCCGAAGGGCGGAGTCTCCTTCGGGGAGGTAAAACTCGGCCCAGAACCCGTTTATACGGGTTCAAATGGGCTATTTTTTGGCCGAGCCTAATGGCTCGGGAATGCCCACGTTAAAAAGGCCTTGTGCCACATGACACCCTCGGGGGGGGTGACTGAATATTGTCAGTCGTTCAGTATTTTCTGAACCGACTGTTCGGTTAAACTCTCTTCCTACGGGCGGGAGGAACCCGAAGGAGGCTACGCCGAAGGGCGGAGTCTCCTTCGGGGAGGTAAAACCGGCCCAAAACCCGTTTATACGGGTTCAAATGGGCTATTTTTGGCCGAGCCTAATGGCTCGGGAATGCCCACGTTAAAAAGGCCTTGTGCCACATGACACCCTCGTGGGGGGGGTGACTGAATATCGTCAGTCGTTCAGTATTTTCTGAACCGACTGTTCGGTTAAACTCTCTTCCTACGGGCGGGAGGAACCCGAAGGAGGCTACGCCGAAGGGCGGAGTCTCCTTCGGGGAGGTAAAACCGGCCCAGAACCCGTTTATACGGGTTCAAATGGGCTTTTTGGCCGAGCCTAATGGCTCGGGAATGCCCACGTTAAAAAAGGCCTTGTGCCACATGACACCCTCGTGGGGGGGGGTGACTGAATATCGTCAGTCAGTCGTTCAACTCTGAACCGACTGTTCGGTTAAACTCTCTTCCTACGGGCGGGAGGAACCCGAAGGAGGCTACGCCGAAGGGCGGAGTCTCCTTCGGGGGAGGTAAACCGGCCCAGAACCCGTTTATATGGGTTCAAATGGGCTATTTTTTGGCCGAGCCTAATGGCTCGGGAATGCCCACGTTAAAAAGGCCTTGTGCCACATGACACCCTCGTGGGGGGGGGTGACTGAATATCGTCAGTCAGTCGTTCACTTTTGAACAGACTGCTGGGTTTGAACTCTCTTCCTACGGGCGGGAGGAACCCGAAGGAGGCTACGCCGAAGGGCGGAGTCTCCTTCGGGGGAGGTAAAACCGGCTCTGAACCCGTTTATACGGGTTCAAATGGGCTATTTTTTGGCCGAGCCTAATGGCTCGGGAATTCCCACGTTAAAAAGGCCTTGTGCCACATGACACCCTCGTGGGGGTGACTGAATATCGTCAGTCGTTCAATTCTGAACCGACTGTTCGGTTTGAACTCTCTTCCTACGGGCGGGGAGGAACCCGAAGGAGGCTACGCCGAAGGGCGGAGTCTCCTTCGGGGAGGTAAAACCGGCCCTGAACCCGTTTATACGGGTTCAAATGGGCTATTTTTGGCCGAGCCTAATGGCCGGGAATGCCCACGTTAAAAAGGCCTTGTGCCACATGACACCCTCGTGGGGGGGGTGACTGAATATCGTCAGTCGTTCAATTTTTGAACCGACTGTTGGGGTTGAACTCTCTTCCTACGGGCGGGAGGAACCCGAAGGAGGCTACGCCGAAGGGCGGAGTCTCCTTCGGGGAGTAAAACCGGCCCTGAACCCGTTTATACGGGTTCAAATGGGCATATTTTTGGCCGAGCCTAATGGCTCGGGAATTCCCACGTTAAAAAGGCCTTGTGCCACATGACACCCTCGTGGGTGGGTGACTGAATATCGT
>CAHIKZ030001394.1:1315000-1340000 GCA_903632075.3 Acanthosepion pharaonis
TTGAATTTTCAAATAACGCCATAGATTCTCGATTAGGTTTAAATCTGGGAATAGACTTGGCCATTTCAAGATATTTACATCTTTTTCAGTAAGCCGTTTCTACGCAAATTGTTCAGTGTGCTTGGGATCCTTATCTTGTGGGAAGATTCAATCAGGAGAAAGTTGAAGATTTTCAACCGAAATCATTAAATTTGCTTCTAAAAAAAATTGATATGCAGCGACATTCATTCTATTACTGGTAGGTTGCCAATATCTTTTACAGAAAATCATCCTCAAACCATGATACGGCCACCACCAAATTTCATAGTTGGAACTGTTCTTTTGTTTGAAGGAATCGCCATCTTTCCTCCATACATGATATCTAGAATTGCATTCAAAGAATTCAATTTTGGTTTCGTCCCTCCACAATTCTCATTCTCAAAACAATTTTTCCTTATCCTTATGCTCACGAACGAGTTTCAGTCTGGCATCTCTATGTCTTTTCAATAACAGTGGAATTTCCCAAGGGGAGGGCGACTTTAGCTTGTTCCTATGAATTACATTGCGTATTGTCCATTTAGTAACTCTAATTTCTGAAGAAAGCAAACCATCCTGCAACTCTTGACGAGTAACCATTGGATATTGTTTAATTTGACGCACTCATTTCTTCGAAGGTCTTGAATAAATTGTCCGTTGAACATCTGCCTTTCTTTTGTTTTCAACAGTTTTGCGTTTTTTATACATTGCAAGGAATGAACAAATGGTAGTAAAAGAAATATTCAAGTTGTCTGAGTTTTTCTGTAACTTTTACCTTGTTTCCAGAGCTTAAAAATCAACTCTTCTTGCGAATTTGTCAAATATTTACCTCTTTCCATGACGCTAACCTTATTGCACGAATATCAATTACAGAATCCCCTTTTTTAGGCTAAAAAAACTACTTATGTCACTATTGGAACATTCTAGAATATTCCACTTGAAAAATCTAGAATGAAAATTTCTCGGACATTCAGGCCAGGTTATTTAATACTGTTTATTATAAACAGAGCATTTACTTAAATACTTGTATCTATAAAAAAGAACGTTAAACATAAAAATGTCTTTAATATATATATATATATATATATATATATATATATATATATAGATAGATAGATAGATAGAGAGAGAGAGAGAATTTATGATTTTCAGAAAAGCAAATATTTTCATATACAATATGAAAAAAATATTAAAATAATATTAAAAACAGAGTGTTAATAATATTATATGAAAAGATTACTTAACTTTTAAATATCAATTTCATCGCGATATCTATTTTCCTTGGTAAAATTTGCAGTCTTCAGGAGTTGTGGTATTAAACGTTATTTGCAATTTTATTCAATTTCAATTTTTCATTTTTTTTTTCAATTAAAAAATACAATGGAAATACCGCTCAAAACCACAACGTTGAAGGCTGGGAATTTTACGAAGAAACATCGATATCGAGACAAAATTGATATTTCAAATTTAATTAATATTAAAGCGGGTTTTTGTAGGTTCTTGGAAATTTTTTATTGTGGCTTTTTCCTTTTTTTCAAATAAATTATAACTTGACGCAAGAACTGAAAAAGAAAAAAAAAAGGAGAGTTACAATTCGAAAGGATAAAAAGTAGAAGCCTCAAATACAACGGTGTAAAAAGCAAGATAATGAATATTAGTAAAGATGAAAATGAAAGTACATTACATTTGAAAGGGGTTTTAAACTGGAGAGACAGAAACTGATAGATAGATAGTGAAGATAGAAATAAAATCACACTTAAGGTTTTCAGCAAGGAGAATAGAATTTTAAATTATTCTGTTTGTTTGAACTTCCACATTTATTTATTTTTTTTTCTTTTTCTCATAAGTATTTTTTCAGTTTTTATATTTGTATAACGATACTTTAATTTCTAATCGCATTTGTTTTCACTTTCACTTTCACTTTCAGCCATGTTTTTTACCCTCTCTCAATACATACATTTTTGTAGTTCGTTTTCCATCATCACCCGCTCTACATTCCGACAATCCCACGCAATGGAGTTCAAGTCTTTATACCTTAATTTCACGGTTCGAAAATTTGTAAATATTAACTTTAGAGTCGTGTGACGCGTCCCTTTCTGGCAAAGAGAAACATAAAGTGCCCTATTTTCATCCATAACTATGATGGGAATTCTCTTGATGTGTTATATCCATTTCCTATATTATAAATGGCACAATCTGTGTTTTGTATCCGTGTGCGTCTTATTCTGTGCTCGTATTAGTGTGTTTTATCAAATGTAAACAAAATTCGTTTCCCGTGTTGTCGGATGTATGTTTTACCTTGTAGGTTTTATGAGAGTTTTATTTTGTGTATATCTTTATTTTCTGTAATTGGGTATTTCTAATGCAGTACGTCAGAAAATGTAGCAATGTGTGCTTCTCAGACTATGAATATCTGTGTGCCATATACTTAAAGATGCCTGTGTTTTGCTGTGCGCATATAACTGACCATTGTAAGATGAGTTCTTATCTGGTTTTTTTTCGGTCTCCTAATAAATCAATGGAAGATGAAAGAAAATAAATGTCGTTCTACAGAAGGTTGCTGAGGATACTATAGACTGAACATATAAGGAATGACGAAGATTTAGAGCAAATGGAAACAAAAAAACGCATACTTTACACAAGAAAGAGACGTAGAATTGTTGATGTTGATAAATCCATGGCTATGATATAATGGATAATTTGCGGTGAAAAAAGCAATTTTTGATTTTTTTGTTAAACACGCCGCTCCTCCACCGAGGGCCTCATATGTAGAATAAAGAACCACCCACAGACGACAAACACAATCGGAAAAAGGCGTTTGTGATTTAGCAGCTACTGCTGGAGAAGTTAACAAGAAGTTGCGCATCAGCCTATACTGCGAGATCTAGGCTTCGTTAAAGGATCAAGAACAAAAATTCCCCGAGTCCTCAACGACCGTTGGTTGCGCTGTGAGCATCGATTCGTGTCTCTGTCCTCCGACGGAGCCGCAACTGAGTCGCACTCTGCCCGAAGACAGAGAGGCAACAGAGTGATGTTAATACCCTACCCGGTATATACCAGTTAAGTATTAGTATTAGAATTAATATGCAGAACTATTTGAATATATCAGTTAGTTATTGTTTTTCTTATATATATTACAACGAAAGAGAGAGCTAACAAAGAGAATGCAGAAAGAAAGAAAGAAAGAAAGAAAGAAAGAAAGAAAGAAAGAAAGAAAAGTGGATAGCTATTAGCAAAGAAAAAAGAAGTGATGCCATGAAGAAATTAAAGAAAGGAACGGGAAATTCTGATATAAGAAAGATTGAGGGAGTGGGTAGATATTAAGAAAGAAAAGAAGGAAAGAAAGAAAGAAAGAAAGAGAAAGAAAGAAAGAAAAGTGTGGATAGCTATTAGCAAAGAAAAAGAAGTGATGCCATGAAGAAATTAAAGAAAGGAACGGGGAATTCTGATATAAGAAAGATTGAGGGAGGGTAGATATTAAGAAAGAAAAAAAAAATAAAGAAAGAAAGAAAGAAAAAAGAAAGAAAGAAAGAAAGAAAGAAAAGTGTGGATAGCTATTAGCAAAAAAAAAGAAGTGATGCCATGAAGAAATTAAAGAAAGGGACGGGGAATTCTGAAGTAAGAAAGATTGAGGGAGTGGGTAGATATTAAGAAAGAAAGAAAGAAAGAAAGAAAGAAAGAAAGAAAGAAAGAAAGAAAAGTGTGGATAGCTATTAGCAAAGAAAAAAGAAGTGATGCCATGAAGAAATTAAAGAAAGGAACGGGAAATTCTGATATAAGAAAGATTGAGGGAGTGGGTAGATATTAAGAAAGAAAGAAAGAAATAAAGAAAGAAAGAAAGAAAGAAAGAAAGAAAGAAAGAAAGAAAGAGAGAAAGAAAGAAAGAAAAGTGTGGATAGCTATTAGCAAAGAAAAAAGAAGTGATGCCATGAAGAAATTAAAGAAAGGAACGGGAAATTCTGAAGTAAGAAAGATTGAGGGAGTGGGTAGATATTAAGAAAGAAAGAAAGAAAGAAAGAAAGAAAGAAAGAAACAAACAAAGAAAGAAAAATGTGGATAGCTATTAGCAAAGAAAAAAGGATTGATGTCGTGAAGAAATTAAAGAAAGGAACGGGAAATTCTGAAGTAAGAAAGACTGAGGGAGTGGGTAGATATTAAGAAAGAAAAAAAAAAGAAAGAAAGAAAGAAAGAAAGAAAGAAAGAAAGAAAGAAAAGTGTGGCTAGCTATTAGCAAATTAAAAAGAAATGATGAATAATGAGAAACGAAGGAATAAACAAAGATTGAAAGAAGTACGAGAAAAAAAGGAATGATGATGAAAATAAAAAAAAAAAATTAAAATATCATGAGAAAAAAGAAAGGAAAAAAGAATGATAAAAAAGAAATATAGACAGAAAGAAAGAACTGAGAAAGAAAG
The DNA here is from genome assembly GCA_903632075.3 of Acanthosepion pharaonis. NCBI lineage: Eukaryota > Metazoa > Mollusca > Cephalopoda > Sepiida > Sepiidae > Acanthosepion > Acanthosepion pharaonis. The sequence goes on from CAHIKZ030001394.1 coordinate 1,319,431, forward strand.
AAAAGTGTTGAGGAAGAAAGAAAGAATGATGAGAAAAACACTATTTACGTTATTCGGACTATTGTCCTCATCTTTGTCAAAATATTTATTACAATGTTTCGGCCGTTGTATGCTCCAGCCTTCTTCAAATGGTTGGAATGTCGAACTGAACCCTTTATTTCGCTCAGTGGGGTAGACTGTTCTAGTTCCACGTGCCATGTTTTAATGGATGTCAGTTATCAGTTATCTCATGTTAATTCCACTGTCCAAGTTCTCTACTGCCTTAACCGGGTATTGAACTCAAACTCATTGGGTAGTATCACTGGATGTAACCAACGCCTTTATCCACGGTGCCATGTGTCCTTGAAGTAGCCCGGAGCGTACAACAGTCGAAACGTTGTAATAAATATGGCGACAAAGATGAGGACAATAATCCGAATAAAGTAAATAGTGTACATAATACCTCATTTCAGAAATATAGACAGATACTGATGAGAAAGACGTTTATGGAAACCTACCTAAGATTATGACACAACCTTTGAAAGGTGTGTGCAGTTGAGACGGTATTGATTGGGAACAAAAAAAAATGTGGATCAGCTTATACTATAGAGACTAATATTATGGTAAAGGATAAAAATTAGAGCATGGGGTCGAAATGATTGTCAAAATATCAAGCGTTAGACAAACAAGAGCCATCATCTATCGAAACATAGATCTGTCAGAAGGGATGTCCGATTCGAACAATGGATTTAGAAATAATTGATAGAAATGATTGGAAAGCGGTGATCCGAAGCTTTGGTTTGTTTGCTTTGTTGTGTTTTACGGTATATCAACCTCAATGGGTCATTTAATGCCGACGAGTTTTTTTGGGTTTTTTTCTGGTAATATTTTGTTTTGTCAAAAATCTATTTCTGGTAATATTTTTTTCCTCAAAAATATAAATCTGGTAATATTATTTTTTTAAAAATGTATTGCTGGTAATATTTTTTTGAACGCATTGCTGGTAATATTTTTTTCTTCAAAAATGTACTTCTGGTAATAATTTTTTTACAAAGATTTTTCTGGTATTAAAACCTATTTTTACACTTTCATAATGCTTTTTACCTCAGTTTCGGGGTTAACTATTTGCCGATAGCTGGGACCCTAACAGGTGCTACCACCCCGGATCATGTTGGACCTGGTAACACCAGCAATTAGGAGGTAGTTCCACGCTCCTCAAAGCCTTTGATCATAGGCGTTGCTGTTGGACGTAGTTTATTGTCTTACCCTGGACGCGGGGGTAGTTTATTGTCTTACCCTGGACGAGGATGTAGTTTATTGTCTTACCCTGGACGCGGATGTAGTTTATTGTCATACCCAAAACGGTGATCAGAAGGGTACGATTGCGGACACATACATATTTTTTTTTTTTTATTTGTACGGGACATTTTTAACCAGAATCGGAAAGATGAAGGTTGAAATTTTTGGTATACATAAATCGGAAAAAATGACTTGGGGAATTTTATGTTCACAAGACATATTGAGGACATAAGGGCCAGGCCGGGGGCAAATAAAGATTAACCTTTCTAATGATCTTCAATTTGTTTGCTGAACAAGTTCAGTAGGTATGGTGAAAAGACACACATTGCTTAGTGTAAGGATAGGATGTTGTGGAGATCTGTAATCGTCCACGTTCTGAATAGACATGGTAGAAGAATGCTTTCATCTACTACAAGCTGATGCGATACACCAGGTAGAGATTTACTCTACTGTGGTCTGGTTTATTTTGATTTGTTTTGTTTTACAGAATATCAACGTCAATGGATTATTTAATGCCGACGAGATTTTTTAGGATAGCTTCGTATGACTGGAATATGTATTCTTTGATTTGGTTTATTTTGATTTGCGGCATATCAACCTCAATGGGTTATTAATGCCGACAAGATTTTTATTGCTGATAATAACTTTCCCAAAAATCTATTGCTGCTTACATATATTTTTTTTTTTTACAAAAATGTATTGCTGGTAATATTTTGGATGAGTCTGCTATTCTGGAATAAATATCTCTGATAATTCTGCAATTCTGGAATAAACATTTCTGATAATTCTACAATTCTGGAATAAACATTTCTGATAATTCTGCGATTCTGGAATAAACATTTCTGATAATTCTTCAATTCTGGAATAAACATTTCTGATAACTGTGCAACTCTGGAATAAACAATTCTGATAATTCTGAAATCCTAAAATAAAGATTTCTGATAATTACGTACTTTATGTTTTCATGTTTTTGACTTTCTCTTTATCCTTTCCTTAAATACCCCCCTCTTTACTCTTGCTTTCACTCTCTCTAACCCTTTGCTTGCCAGTGGCACTTCTGCCTTGCTTGTTAAAAACAATTGTATCTTGATGCTAATGTAGATTAATTGACAGTGCATCTCTCTTAGTCTTTTCAAGGTGCAAATGATGTATTGTTTTTGTTTTGTTTTTGTTTTTTCGTTTTTTTTTTCATTTCGCTGTGTACCAATAAATAAATTTACGAAGCATTTTACTATCTGGCTGGATTCCCACTTTCGAATAAACTTGTAATCATTTTGTTTTATTCCTGGTAATAAGTTTTTCCTTCAAAAATTAATTCCCGGTAATAATTATTTTCAAAAAAAGTATTACTCGTATTTAAACCTATTTTTACTCTTTCATATTGTTTTGACCCCAGTTTTAGGTGAGGAGGTCAACTCTTTGCCCATAGCTTGGACCCTTAACATGTGCTACCACTCCAGGTCAGGTTGGACCTGAGAACATAAGCAATTAAGAGGTGGTTACATGCTCATCAAAACCTTCCAATCAAAGGCCTTGTTGCCGGATGTAGCTTATCGTTTTAACCAGGACGAATGTATTAAGTTGCTTTATAGACCTAAGAATAGCAGATAATGAGGATATGTAGGATAGATAACATTTGATGCTGGACTTGAAAAATATCGGGTTACCATCTCCGCGGGAGTCTGTTAAAGGAGACAGCGTATTTTGAGAAGAAGCTCTTCCAACTGATCTTCGTTTTTGTATGCGGAATACGAAGGAAATGAAAAAAAGATTAGCCTATTGTCCTTGGCAGAGCGCGTCTTAGATGTAAAGGTCTTAAATGTTTGAACTAGAGAAAATAGCTCGCCAGAAAAGGTACCATAGTAATAACGATAGATTAACTCTTGTGCAGATAGAGCATAAGAGAAACAGTAGGGTACTATCTGGACCGGTATAGCCAGCAGATCATTTTGTAGCATCTTTAGCGATGTGTCGCATATATGAATTCCACTTTCCTTTATGGATGGGGATATTATTTAGAATAGATGTCCATGTGATTAAATTTTCCATTTTGTGTTTTCTTTTGTTTTACAACTAGTTTTTCGGTTATTTTTTTGACATGGATAACATATTAGATTGTATCTGTTTTGCCGTTACGGAATGAATTGCCTGACAGTCATATGTACTACAAAAGGCACATCCTCTCGTCTTTATCTAATACTAGTCCGACTCCTCTTTCATGTTTCTCTTCCTGCATTCTACAAACTTCCCTATAAAATTCCCTTTAATTTTCCATCTTGTTTAACCAATATGCTAATATGCAATCTTTCTATTTCCTGTTCTATGTTTTCTGATTTTCGTTTTGGTAGAATGTCGTAACATTCCATTTCCCGATAATAATGTCACCTTTATTCATCTCGATAACCATCTGTACGTGTTGTCTGTTGCGTGGGATCCCAGCCGCTTCATACCGTTACATAATATTGGAATGTTTTGAAATGCTAGACTATTAATGTTGATCTATCGATCATAAAAGTTGTTTCAATTTCGTTGCTTTATTAGCCACAATATTTTGGGCCAAGAAAAGTAAATGTTATAAAACAGAACAGCAATCGACAAGGATACTTGAATAGAAATAGATTCAAACGACCAATAATTCTCTAGAACAGAGAATTAATAGAGACTTCTAGTCTATTACATGCATGGCAGAAGAAGAGCTTTATCGAAAGGATTTAGCGTCCTCTCAAAGTCAACATTGAGAATGTTGGTAATTTCATACTCTGCTCGGTTTCCTCACAGATGATTGAACAGCACACATTTAATTCGCGTTGTCTTGCGCTGGATCCCAAAAAGTTTTAGCGAGATACAATTTGCGGAATGGCGGAGAGTGAAAATTCAGATAAATAATTTCTTGATTATCGGTGTAACAGGATCGATAAAAAAAATAATGAAAGCTCAACTGGGGTTCTGTGAAAAAAACAAAAAAAAAAATCAACTCTTTGTAGACCCCTGGATCCTAAGTTTGGCTATGGCTCGAAATAGATAACATATTTCGTGACGATTAAGTAACTGAAAAATAAATATAATCTTACGTTAATTTCGATAATCTTTTCATACGTCTCCAAAATATAGCATTTGCTGTTTTTTTTCAGATATTAAACATTTTGTGAGATAGAAGATTACGCTGTAACACGATCTGGACAATTTTGTTGTTACAAAGGGGTATATATATATATATATATATATATATATATATATATATATGTATTAGAGTGTACATCATATATTCAATATCATAGAGAAACAATTTATCCAAAGAATTAAATAGCAATATTTTCCTACCAAATATGTTCTTCAAAACTGAAATGGGAGAAAGTAATATATAATTTTTCATATTACCAGAACAATGTTTTTGCATTTTCTTTATACACACACACACACACACACACACATATATATATATATATATATATATATATATATATATATATATATATGGATAGCGGCTTAGATTGAGGAATCGGAGAGCCGAGTTCGAATTCCAGTCGAATCCATTACATTCACTTACGTGCTAATAGCCTTGGTAAAGGTGTCAATCTTCTTCTTCTCCCTCCAGCTATGGGTAAATAGCAGGACAGACTGGGTTCTATAGCCTTGGATAGCAACTGGTCTAGGAGAAGGACAACACGTAGTACAAAAGGTCTTTGTATTCGGCCCTTCAAAAAGTGTCGATGGTCCTACACAAAACCTTCACCACTATAATCAAATCTCATGTGCTGTTGGGCTGTACGTTTCCTAGTAACTGATCTGTTTGACCCTCATACGTCGAATTAGACGGGAGAGTATATATATATATATATATATATATATATATATATATATATATATGGTGGATCAAAATCTTAATTAGCTTAAATTTATCATATACATTTGTGACTAGTCTGTCTTCAACGTTTAACATGTGTTCCGTTCAACATTGGCATGACATTCATATCGTGAAAAGGCAGATATGATTTCTACATAGGGACAGTCAAATGGTAATGGACGCGAGGCTGCATGGCTGTACACATTGCGTTTCCCGACCGTAGGCAGCCGTGTCATAGAAACTGCTGCTTTTTATCATCGCGGTGCTCAGACAGTATCCGTGATACCACAAACTATGAATAGGAAAAGACCGAGATGCTCTCGTACGCGAGATCCCGATAAACACATTCTACAGACAGTCTTTATCCTTGTTTTGGTGTAAGGAACGTGCCGCCAAATTTTGTAAAAGTACTTTCGATACATATATATATATATATATATATATATATATATATATATATATATATTAGGCACGGTGAAGTAGTGGATAACGACTCTGATTGAGACATCGGAGAAATTTGGAAAGGTATTAATTTTCGTCTTAAATAGCAGGACAGACAGGGTTCTATAGCCCTGAATGACAAATGCTCTAAGAGAAGGCCAAATCTGAATTCAAAACCTCCGCAGGGTCGTTTTGGGGACATTGTGATACATATATATATATATATATATATATATATATATATATATATATATATATATATATATATATATAGAGAGAGAGAGAGAGAGAAGAGAATGATAGACAGACTTTTCATAAAAATTTGGTTTTAAGTTATGCTATATATATTAGTGAATTTGCTCAGTATTAAAGATAGAGCGTATGTAAACGTGAAATTTGGCACAGAAGTCAAAACCAACAGTATGTTTCATGCGTGAAAATAATCTTCAGGCCAAGTGTGCTGTGCTTTAACCTGACTATTTATGTATGCTGGTCAGTGGTGTCTTATGCATAATAAGGTATATTGCATTATCCTGGCGGTTATTGGGTCGATGATAACGGTTATGTTATTTGTAGCCATTGTATAGTGTTGTTAACTTCTGAATCGCTAATTATTATTGGTTACTTAATTATTTGTTGTTGATTATTATTAACTTAACTTGTGACTATGCATTCGTAGCTTCTAAATTTGTTTATTATTTTCTTTATTTATTTATTTATTCAGATTTTTATTTATTTATTTGTTTTCACGGGGTTCGTCTTCATTTAGTTGAATTTAAGGTATCTGTTATATTATAAACATTGTGTTGTATATGATGCATATATTTACTTTTTTCATGGTAGTATTTAATAAAGCATTTGTTTTTAATTTTTGACTTTTAAGAGATATTGTAAATGTTTTCAGTTCTGCATTTTGATCGTGTATTTAGTAATTTGTGTTGGTCTAGGGAAGCCATCATAGCCATTTCCTCCAAAATACAGAGTTTATAGTTTTTAGATTATAGTTTTAAGCCGATATTGTTTTACTTATCTGCCATGTCGTTAAGTTACTCTCTACGACGTAAGTAAAAGATTATCTTCGCCTTCGTAGTATTTGGAATTAATGACAAGATCGTGGATATTTTTTTTTGTTTTCTCGCGTATATTTTTTGAATACTAGCAAATAATATACGTCTATTTATACAATTCAACTTTTGTCTATATTTCTGAGCTGCGGTATTATAACTATTTACACGATTTATATTGTGAATATTTTCTTTATGGTAGTATTAAATTTCGAAATGAAAAACGATCCCCCTAGACATTTCTTTTGATTTGTTACCCTTTTGTTGATGAATTAATATTCTATATTTTCACATATTACACCCAAACATTAATCGTTTAGTCTTTGTTTTCCAGCTTTGATAATGAGTGGTGCAAAAATTGAATTTACAGACACATTACGCTAATTTACGGTGAAAAAGGACTGAGAGCAATGGCAGCCGCAAAATAAATAATGTGGAAGACTAAGGGACTGTCAACAAACGTTTGGTGCAAATCTGGTTCAGATTTTTCAAAGAAGGATACAGCGGCCTCGAAGACAAACTACGGTCAAGAAAACCTGTCATTGAAGATGGTGCCTTGCTTGAAATGTTTGAACAACCACCAAGTAGAAGCCTGTGTATATTATCATCAGAATTTAGTCCTTCTCAAACCACCACAAATCGATACCTCTCTAAGCTCGGTCTTGCGAGTCCACGCTGTTGAGAAGTTACTGATGAAATGGCCAGCGTCCTATCTTAAAGATCTGTGAATATTTTCAAGCAACTTCTCAAAGTGGCCGTTTTTGGCCCCGAATTGTAACTGCGGATGAATATGGATCTATAGTTGTATTTGCAGTATTTATATTTGAAAAGAGAATTCAGTGTCTTCCTCCCGGCTAGATTACATAAGTTGTCGTCAAAGAAGGGTGATTTGCAGAGGTCATGTTTTGTGTTTGGGGAAATTTCGCTGGGGTGCTGAATTTTTAACCTTGCCACAAACGGTCCGGCTGTGTTCGAGGACCTTTATGCTAAACAACTGCAGCGAGTATATGATGCTTTTAAAGCCCGCTACGAGGCACTGCTTAATCGAAGACTCACCCTGCCACAGCATGACAGCACGCCAGCACACACATCCGATGTGACCATACGCAAACCTGAGGAACTTGAGAGGATGGAAGGGCTGGCTCAACCTGTCCACACATAAGGACTTGGACCATCAGATAACCAACTTATCCAGGGCTTATTTGTTGAGCGACGGATTTCCAACAATGGGGATGAGGTTGAAGATGGATGCAGGCAGTGTTTCTGAACTCAAAACAAGTCAAAATTTTAAGCTAAGAATTGAGATCCCTGCACAACGATGCCAACGGGCAATATATTTAAAGGAATAAACGCTTTTCGTATGCAATTTGTTTGAGTTATTAATTTAACCATGAAAAACAAAAACAAAAAAAGGTTTTGGTGCAACCTAGTATATATTACCCGTTTACTTGTCGAAAATGACTGCAATTTGTCTGTGTATCCGTCGTCATGAACAGACATAAAATAAATTTTAACTAATGAGAACATTGTAAACATTGAAACAAAATATTTTAGCAGAATCGTTGCAAAGATACCAAATTCATAAATCGATTGTAACACAAAAGAAACAACCCATATTCAATATATTTCTACACAGCGGCTATTCTAATGAATTTGTATAAAATATTTAATATTCATAAGTTATATTTAAATTGTAAAAAAATTGAGCAGGTGTATTGTCTCTTCTGTTTAACCGTAAAAATGTAAGGTGAGTGATTCTAATTCATATTCCAGCAATCTATGAAACGCGAGTAGCTAGTCATGAAACACTTACCAAACATGCTGACAACACCTGGTTCTTGATAATGACTGAGATAGTCAAAGCTAGTTGAAAAGAAAAACAAAAAAACATGAGCTTTAAACAGTGTATTTACAAATTCGACCCCAATATACATCTAATTCGAAAATGAGATATTTTAGGTTGAATTTACCAAAACATTATTGATGGAATATATATATCTATCTATCTATCTATCTATCTATCTATCTGTCTATCTATTATTAACTGATATTATATTATTAAATTCAAATATCTATCTATCTATCTATTATTTTTCATATATATTATTCAATTATCTATCTATCTATCTATCTATCTATCTATCTATCTATCCGTGTGTGTGTGAGCAAATGTCTGCATATAATTTTGAATTTTCGCTTTTCTTATCACTAATATGAATTTTTTAATCATTTCACCCCAAGTAAGGCAATAAAGCCTCTACCACGCAAGGGTTTACAGGGAGTTACAAAATATGAAAAAAAACAACACCATTAAGGAAAGAGAACAATAAAAGAACAGGTATTAAGAAGGCAGACGATAACGATTAATATTACATAGAAATTTTTGAAGATTAAACTTTTTCATTTAAACTTAACTTTTTTAAAAAGCCAGAAGTGAGAAGCGTAATAGAAGAAGCTAACGGTTATTTTTAGCCAGGAATAACTAATTTTTAGATGTATCTTATTAAACGATGTCTGATCCTTACCCCTTCCTTCGTCAATATTAAGTATTATAATAAAACTATAAAAATAAATTATAGAACTCTACCTTCCCTTTCTAAACTCGACCATGTCTCTCATACCATTCCTTGTTTTTTCTATGTTCAACTTATATAAGTTTTAATACTGCCCGTCAAAAGTGTAAATTTTAAATTCATTTTTCGTTTCACCTTTTGAAAGTGAAGACTGAAGATCCAGAGAAAAACAAAATTCTCTGGTGGAATAAATTATTACAAATGGAGCCTTAAAGTCGCCTGTTTATCTTTAAATTAAATTATTTGCTCCGAATTAACATTGAACTTTCAGGATTTCATCTTCCTTGGGATTATCCATACGGATTACCAAGATTTTTTTTGTTATTTTATATATATATATATATATATATATATATATATATATATATATATAAAGATCAGCATATACAGATCAGTCGGTTTCTCAACTCTTCTCTATGGTGCTGAAACTTGTACCCTGTACCCCAAGCACATAAATCAACTTGAGGTCTTTCACATGCGCTGTCTTCCTGCCATATGTGATATAAAATGGGATGGCAGGGTCAAGAATAATGCAATACTGAAGAAATGTTACAATATCACAGACACTGAAAGCATTCTCATCATCATCATCATCCTGTTGCCTCAGCCGAGATTGAACTCACTACACCTCTCCAGTATTCCCTATCCATCATAGCTCCTAAAAGATCTCCCTTAGGGATCAATGTGTCACGTTTTATCCTATCTGGAAATGTTAACTTGCGTGATCGATTGTCAGATGATGGGTGCCTCCAGAGTACAAATGATGACACAAGTTCATCTGTGGCACATGCACAATGCCCAGCGAACTGGACACGTCTTTTGCCAACTAAGGTTAATACTCTCGGCAAGTCTCCATATATCATTTCTAGAGTTGGGCGGTTTAGCCATGAAAGATTAAGCACTCTTCTTAAAAGACGTGTATAACATCCATCTAAACGGCACTGTTGTTTTGCTGAGAGAGTCCAAGTTTATTTAAATACCAGATTGGAATCTGGCGCGGGATAGTCTTTCTTATCTAAGAAAGACTATCCCGCGCCAGATTCCAATCTCTCTCTCAATGGAGTCTCTTTGAGCCTTGGTTGGCAATCCATTTAGTGATGGTGTCACGATAAAAAACTCCCTTGATAGCCCTAGCGAAGCATCAAGAATTCAGCTATTGACAAGATTATTAAGCATTCTAGCAAAGACAGGACTTAGGTGGGATACTCATGTTTTGAGAATGGATGAGCCTAGGCTTCCAAAAAATGTGCTGTATGGACAAGTACCAAACTCCAAGTGTTTAGTTGGACGTCCACTTTTACGCTATAAAAACAAATTGAAAGACAACTTGAAACGTCCCAACTTTGATCTGAAAACCTGGGAAGCACAAGCATCAAACCGAAAGGTGTGGCGTAAAAAATGTTTAATTAACTTAAACGGTTTTGAAGACAGTAGACTGAAGCACGGTGATTACCTTCGTCAAGCTCTGAAGCAGAGACGCCATCAAAATCGTGCTTTAACAAATTTTATCTTTCAATGTGGCTTTGTAGCCCGCGGCAAGGCTGGGCTAGGGCAAGTATCAAACTTATGAAAGCACAAGTGAAATATGTATTTGCCTAACCTCCCAAATAGCCCCTGCTAACATGCTTAAATGTAAAACAAAACGTACAATCTAGTGCTGATCCTCATTTATCGTTCACGATAGGGTCGCAGCGCCAACTGTGACGTTCTATCCTGATCTACCACGGCCAACTGTGACGTTCTATCCTGATCTACCACGGCGACAGTTGTGACGTCCCCAAACAGCACCAATTGTGACGTCTTCGCCGCGGCGCCAGCTGTTCGCTCCTCGCTGCTCCGTCCGGGTGTCGCTGCTCCAAACGTGACGTCCGCCTGTCGCGTCAGTCGTGTTGTCTCGTCCTGTGACGACCAACTGGCTTGGTATCGGTCGCGGCACCCAAATGTGACGTTCTAACCTTTTGGTGATTCGGGTGGGAATCTGGTTAGATTTGATATCAGCCTCGTCGTTCCCAACTCGCTTCCAACGCCTGGTTACCAAGGTAACTGCATTGATCTCCAGTCTGCCTACCCACGTTGTGAATTGATCTTAGACAGACGAGATCAAACAGTGGTTGGTGCCGTAATGCAAATTGAGTTCAACGGGGGTGATAACACACAAATATGCATAAAAGAAAACTCAAAATGTTCAAAGTTTCAAAAAAAAAGGTAACAAACTTTATGTCTAGTTGTTCGATACATAGGACTGCATTTATCTCCCGACCCGTTCTGTGGATTGTGACACGTCGTTTTCGCTAGGCAAGTTTTAACGCTTCAAGTTGTTTGCTCTCTAAGAAATTTGTGTTTCGGTGTGTCTTTGGACGAAAGTCGAAAAAAACTTATTTCGGTGGTCTGGTCCTAAGTCGCTCTTCAAAATAATTGTTCTTGGTTGAAGAGGAGTCCGGAATTTTGCGTGAATCTTGGTCAGCTATCTCGAGGCGGCTTTCTGGAAACTGGAGCTCGAACTTTCTGGACAACTCTTCCGCCAGGGCCCGAACTTTCTGGACACTCATCTCTGCCGCCAGGGAACTTTCTGAACACTCATTCTGCCGCCAAGGCCCGAACTGATTTCTGCCTGTTGGGGCTTCGTTTTTATTGACGCCGACCAAAACCGGGGTGGGTCTCTTGCGTCGGGGGGGGGGGTTCCTCGATAATTCTAAATACATATCCACCTCTTTTATTTCTGGTTAGGGATTTTCCACTCTTTTCCATTTTTGGTAACTTTTTTTTCACTCCCACTTTCTCACCATACTTCTGAGGGGCGTGAACTGCCCTCCCCACTTCTTCGTAGCAGCTTCTCATACTTATACTCTGGATGGGGCGTCGACAGCCTTCTTCGTGCGTCACGTGATCACTCTCGGCCAATGAGGTCTTGGTCGGGTATCTTTCCTCCTCCTTCGTGCGTCACGTGATCACCACTTGACCAATGATGTCTTAGTCGGGCGTGAACAATCCGCGGCTTTGTTTCGGAAAAAAAAATACCTTGCTTAACTAAAAAAAAAAAAATTATCTCTTCTCTTTTTCCTTTTCTTCCTTTCAAATCGCCGTTATCATTTCTCTAGTCACGAACGGATAATATGACAACTCTTTTTTGTTCAACACGTGGCGTTTGTCAGGTAGTTTATCGCTAATTCATCAAGATGGTTGGTTTTCTTGACATGGCCTCAAAAAGAATTATCCCCAAAATTTCAGTCAGTCTGTCGTCTCCAAGGAAAAAAAAAAAACATTTCTGGTTCCCATTTATTTTCCTTCGGTACATGTGTCTGATAACATAATTGTATTATCGCAGGGCAAAGTTGTTTTGTTGAAAGGAATTCGGTCAGCGCTCTGCTTGTGTGGGATTTAATTTTTCATATCTGTCCAAAGTCCTTTTTAGTGGCCTGTTTTCGTTACTTATCGAAATAGCATTTTCACTTGAATTTTTCCTGGGCCAGTGGTCCAGCCATTCGTTTACGTACCTAGATAACATAGCTGTTATCAAAAACACATCTGGTTCCTTTTTCTTTCCTTTTTTTTTTTTTTTTACTCAGAAATTTTGTCATTCTAATGACACACTTTTTCACTTGTTACTTATCAATATTTTCATTGTCTCTTAGGCCATGTGTGTGGCTGTTTTATCACCTATGATCCGTCTCGCATTTCTGTCTGCCTTCTTTTCTTTCTCTTTCTTTCTCTGCCTCGTAAATGGTGCCACAATATATTCTATTTATACGTTATTTTTATAGATATTATTTATTTAAGTAAATTGTATATTGTTTTTTTTTTATTAAACAGTATTAATTACATTTACCAGCCAGTATCTTCGGGAAATTTCGTAGAAAATCATCTCCGAGAGAAATCGAACCTTTAGCCCTAATAGGAATCGCTATTTGATCTGATGTGTTGCTAAACATTCAGACACAAAGAAGCGAATATAAACATAAAATGTATTAAATAATTGGATACAAAGTTTACATGTCATACGATGCCTGAAACCTATGAATTTGAATGCTTCTCCCAAGAATTACCTTAGGGATCATGGACGTCAAAATAAGAAAGAAGGCAACACAAATGAAAGAAAAAATACGTTAGTTTTTCTTTATGTTTTGACTGTTTCAATTGTATTTTATTTTTGTGCTGTTTTGAATATGAGCGTTTCTCCATGTGTATGTGCGAGCGAATTCCGTGTATGTATGTGCGCAAGTGTGTGTGTGTGTGTGTGTGTGTGTATCAACAATTCCATTATAGAAGTAGGCTTCTACCCGGAAGATACTACAATTTACTCCTGTCTCAAAAACAAATCTAGTGTCGCTGACAAAACTAACCTGGCCGTTCGTCTCAAAAAGGACCTTCAATCGGTTGTGAACTGGGGCAGGAATTGGCTGGTTAGGTTTAACGCCTCAAAAACAAAACTGCTTTCTATTAATCACCACAGAGATCCTTCCCTGTCCCTCCCCCCACATTAGAATATCTGACGCTCAACTTCTCGAGAGCACCTACTTGCGTCTGCTCGGTTTCACGTTGACTGCTAACCTAAGATGGAACAAATACATTAAGTCAATTGCTTCGTTAACCGCAAGAAAAGTTGGCTCCCTGTGCAGCACCAGGAAATTTTTCTCCCCGGAATCGATCCTTCAAATCTACAAATCAACCATTCGCCCTTGCATGGGGTATTGCTGGCATATACGGTCTGGAGCCCCTTCTGTTTGACTCGGGGTTCTTGATAAGATCCAGAGACGGATATGCAATGTAATTGGCCCTGATCTGGCATCTCGTCGTCTCTCTCTGTCTTTTTTACAAATACTTTCATGGTAATTGTTCCGAGGAGCTGCATTCACTGGTTCCCAGACTCCATGAGTTCAAGCGCCCTACGAGGCTGGCATCCCACTCTTACCCTTTCACTGTTGAAACTATTAAATGTAGCCGTCTCTTCTACTCCAATAGCTTCATGTCTCGCACCTCTCGCCTGTGGAACTCTCTTCCTTATTCCTGTTTCCCTGATAGCTATAATCTTCAACTATTCAAATGTAATGTTAATCGACATCTCCAGTTGTCTTGATCTATCTACTATCCTTCTCCTCATCCTTTCCTCTATCACTCCTATCTGCTCTCGCTCTAAATCTTCTGTAACCCCTTGCGTTCCAGTGGCTTCCCGCCTTGCTTGGGGTGAAATGCTTAAAATAAATACTATTTCCACAACTTTGTGTTTCATGTGGCTAGCCTTCATTCGTAAGGGAAACACCCCGGATTGTTTATTTTTTTTATAACCGCCTCCGAAAATTCTGGCTAACATGTACCCCGGGTAGGTTTTTCTTTTTATGTATTTCTCCCTGTGTGTACAGGCCTCTTTCTCTATTTAACACGCATTAACGTTAAATATATTTTTTCAACATGAACCTCAAAGACAACAATCACAGGTCGCGTCAAACAGGTTTTCTCTTTTAAATAAAAAATGCCGGCCAACAATTTTCCAACAACCCTTATAAGTAAAATCTATTAAGCCCCCAAAAAAAAAGTGGTTTCAAAAATAGGTTATCTTATTTAACCGCAATAGGTAATACCGAAACACCTAAAGTTGGATGTAGGTGTAGATATAGAAGAAGAAAAATCATTTGGCTCAGCGCACTCTTCTTTACACTTTCTAAAATTAATAAATGAATACTTCCACAAAAACAACCCTTTAAGTAAGATCTTCAAAAGGAAACAGACCAAAATTAGCTACGCCTGCACTAACATGTACCAAATTATCAACTCCCAAAATAATTATGTCTTAAGCAAATTTTATGGAAAACAAAAAACAAGAACAAAAACAAATCTAAATGTAATACAGACCCCATCCCTGCAACTGCAGAGATCGAGAAAACTGTCCAGTCGAGGGCAAATTCAAACCCTCTAGAGTAATATACCAGGCAAAAATTACCCCTCTAGTGAAAATATGACAAAATATAAAGTTGGCATTGGAATTTCAGATGGAGAATAAAAAAAAAAAGAGAGTTCATGCTCACAAGCACTCATTTCACAATCCTAAATTAAAATTCTTAACAGCCCTCTCAAAGAAATTTTGGTAATTCAAGGAAAAGTGACTAAACCAACAGATAGATTAGAAAATTATAGGTTTCGCACATACCCCTAACAGCTTTCAAGATCATAGATGCAGGGTATGTTTAGAGGAAAAAAATATAATGATTAAAACAATGAGTAATGCAAACTATTAAACCAAAGGAGAGAATTAGTATTAAAATGTAGGCACAGAAGCAGGTTCAAGCTTATATAAGAAGATCGATATTAGCATCATTCACTAACTACCAAAAACGAACAGCCACTCACCACCCAATTGATGCAAAAGCCTCTGATTGAATTTTTACATTAATATCTTCTTCTTAGAGAACTCGATGGGCACAACTCGGTATTATTCATATTCCCCTGAACCTTAATCAAATAAATAGATTTATATATATATATATATATATATATATATATATATATATATATATATATATATGTATATAATTTGATTTAAAATAAGTTTTTTTTTAAATTTTGTTTCAGTAAAAAAATGGTTGAAACTGAAATTAAAAAAAAAATAGAATTTTAAATCAATTAATTTATTTCATTAATGCTCTGTAAATTTACATTGAGCACTAAGCAAAAAAATAAAACATCTATAAGAATGTGATTTTATATCTTACTGACATTTTTCATTTTTTTTTATATATATATATATATATATATATATATATATATATATATATATATGTATATATAGTGTAAATCGGATATTAACCCGGATATAAGAGAAACCCGGATATAAGAGAGATTTTCTCTGGCTCCAAATTAGAGCCTGTGTTAACGTATATAAAATAGATTAAACCCGGATATAAGAGAAACCCGGATATAAGAGACTTCTTTATAGATATTTTTATTTTTAAAAAATAGTGCTCAATGTAAATTTACAGAGCATTAATATTATAAATTAATTGATTTAAAAAATTTTTTTTTTCGTTCTAATCCGCTAGCAGAAACCTAAATTTATTTACGTACAACTAAAAGGATTTTTGACATAAATATACTCCCGACACCGGCCTTTCTCCTTGTCACAAACCTTTTAATTTAGATTCCTTATGAAAACGAGGAATTCCCTTTTTCTAATTGAATTACATTTTCACCAACAGCCATCTAAACTAAATTAAAAAAAAAAAACATTCTGAGATGGACATACTTTGTTTGCCGGTCTGAAATAAACTTTACGCACATGAGGTAATTTTGAATTTTTTTATTTGAATATATATATATATATATATATATATATATATATATATATATATATATATATAGATAGATAGATAGATAGATAGATAGATAATATTAGTGGTAAATATTCACATACATATGCAAAATATATACATATACATCTTTAATGTATTAGACATCTAAAACAACATTCATATTCCCCCCTTCCACTCACCTCTATAAATTTTCTCTGTTAAGTTTTAATCTTCCTGTTCTTCTCTCGTCTGTTACCCCTCTCTTTAGCTTTTTTTAACATTGGTCGCACACTCTCATACTTACTCTCTCTAAATTCTATTTTTATTCCTGATTTGTTTTTTTTTCTGTTTTCTTTTTGAATTTGTAGGTCTGATGAATTCAGTGGAATAAATTATGACCATGGAATATTAGTGTTTAAGCCTTTTATATATATATATATATATATATATATATATGTGTGTGTGTGTGTGTGTGTGTGTGTGTGTGTGTGTTGTAAATATTTCTGATTTTTAAGTATAATTTATACCTAGGAGTGTAGTTTTAAGTGGGAAATAACCTTATATATAGAATTTTTCTTTTTATTTCTTTTTTAGAAAATTCCCTTTTCGGTCCAGTTTTAGTTTCAAATTAACAATTCCTTCATCATATAACCTCAATTTGATGACATATGGTTAATATCCAGGTTTAATTTTATAAAAAAAAAAAAACACTTGCCTTTACACACTTCTCTAACCACAAATTCATGCATTTCGTTCTACTGAAACATCGAAAGTGATGAATTGTGTATTAAGTTTTCGACAAATGTCACAGTTAGATTTCTAATTCCCACATGATCTCAGTCTATACACCGGGGTTAATTAAGACTGACGAATTTTTCGTGGGTTTAAATAAGCCTATTCCTCATATGAGGTAATTTTGGATTTTGTTGTGTAATACTATATATATATACAGTGTAACCCAGATATAAGAGAGTTGTCGGGACCGGAGAAGAAGTCTCTTATATCCGGGTTTCTCTTATATCCGGGTTTCTCTTATATCCGGGTTTGGTCTATTTTATATACATTAACACAGGCTCTAATTTGGGACCAGAGAAAATCTCTTTATATATCCTTATATTTTCTTTATATCCGGGTTAAACTATATATATATATATATATATATATATATATCCGGATATATATATATATATATATATATATATATATATATATATATATATATATATTGATATGTCCGGAAAGGGATATATTTGATCGAAGTATCTAAATGCTTTTGGCTGTTGTAACCAAGTAGTACACGGTAGCAGTAATCGACTTGTACTAGTCGTAGTCGCAGGTAATTGGGGTAGACCAACAGAAAACTCAATGGCGTAGTCCAATGGGCGTCGTCATAGACCTA
This sequence comes from Acanthosepion pharaonis, assembly GCA_903632075.3. Lineage (NCBI taxonomy): Eukaryota > Metazoa > Mollusca > Cephalopoda > Sepiida > Sepiidae > Acanthosepion > Acanthosepion pharaonis. The sequence continues at coordinate 1,337,310 of CAHIKZ030001394.1, forward strand.
AACTCTGTCGTACCTCCACGTACATCTGTATTTATGACGGACACTTATATTCTAGTGAGGGGGAACTCAGGTGTATGCATATTCCATTATATCATATATATATATATATATATATATATATATATATATATGAATTAGCAAATCGACCCAAGCAAAAAGTTAGTGTCACTAGCACGCAAGGGGTTAGAGAGAGTAAAGAGGAATGTTTGGGAAAAGGATAAAAAGAAGAACAAGGATCAAGGTCAACGCTTCAGAAAATGTCGATTGACATTACATTTGAATATTTGAAGATTATAGCTCTCAGGGAAGCAAGTGATAGAAAGGGAGTTCCACTGACGGGAGGTGCGAGATAAGAACCTGCTGGAGTAGAGGAGATGGCTACATTGAGCCGTTTCGTCAGTGAAATTCTGGGACCAATTTCCTAAACTAGTAGCACGCTTAAATTCATGCAGTTTGGGAACATTTGCTATGAAAATTCTCTTAGAAAAGACAGAGGGAAGTCACAGCTAGACTGTGAGGAAGTGACTGTAGACGAGATCAGGACTAATTAATTTGCATATCCGTCTCTGGATTTTGTCAAGGGCTTCGAGGCGAACAACGGGAACACCAAACCATATATGGCAGCAGTATTCCATGCAATGTCGAATGGTAGATTTGTCGATTTGAAGGATGGACTCAGGCGAGAAAAACCTTCTGGCACGACACAGAGAGCCAATTTTCCTGTGGTGGATGAAGCTACAGATTGAATGTAGTTGTTCCACTTCAGGTCAGTGGACAGCGTGAGACAGAACAGGCGCAGAGCGGCGCTCTCATTGAGTTGGGTATCAGCTATCCTGATGGGAGACAGGGAGGAATCTCTCTGGTGGGTAAATGAGAACAGTTTCGTTTTAGAGGCATTAAAGTTTACAAGGTATTTCCTGCCCCAGTCAAACAGAGATTGGAGGTCCTTCTCGAGACCTATGGCAACGATGGCCTATTTACTATTCAGGCAGGAGACGCCGACTTGGGGAACACCAGCGTTTGTGTGAAAGGAACTGGAGGAGAACGTGTTAGGACAAACTTCATATCACGTTTTGTCAGGAATTATTTTATTAAGTCAATCGTTCTGTAATACCGTATCCTCGAAGCTTACAAAGAAGTCCAGTGTGCCAGTCCCCATCAAACGCTTTAGAGATATCTATAGCTGATGCTTGAACTTCTCCGTTATTCTCAAGTACTTCATACATAAATTCAGTAGTGGCCCGGGCAAAGAGGAAACAATATTGCGTATCTGAGCGCAGACCATGTGATGTAAGGTGATTAACCACGTCAGTGTTGATTAAAGCCACCAAGACTTTGCCGGAGAGTGGTAGGAGACTGATAAGACGGTAGTTAGACCGGTCAGAAGAGACACCAGAATTCTTAAAAACAGGGAAAACAAGCTGAAAAGCAAGAGTCAATGAGGCAATAGTTATATAGTTTGGAGAGGACTGGTACCAGTTCAGGAGCAGATTTTTTCAGGACAAAGCCTGGTATCCCGTCATCGCCAATTGCTTTATGGGAATCTAATTTTGAGACGATGTCCAAAAACATCGATGGGATTAGGTTTATGTCACTCAACAGAGCCTCAGTTCTGGGGGAAATCAGACGTGTGTACTCCGAATGAGTCGACCGTTGAATTCAATGAGAATTTCTGAGCAAAGCATTCAGACTTATCAGCTGAGGAAGTAAGTACCTCAGATTGATTGAATAGAGGGGGTATTGTGGATTTGCTGTAGCTCAGCACTATATTGAAGAGCCGGCAATAGTCTCTAGAACTAAACTTACGAGATGCAATACGTTGTTTCATTTTTCCAGGAAATAGTATCTTAGCTTCATTAATGACACGCTAGAGACAAAGAGATGTCTGTTGAGATCAGACATGTCACTTCGGTTCAGACGGAAGAAGTGATTGCTATGGGCAATACCAGCTGAGCAGGCGGCTGTGAACCAAGGAGATGAGCGGGATTTAACATTATATCTTCTTGCAGGGATGAAAGCTTCGATTCCAGCTATTACCCAGGAGGAGGCTTCAGATGCACATCTTTGAACAGGGATATTAAAAATCATATTCTAGGGGAAATCACGGAACGATTCCCAGTCTGCGCGTTGATAGCAGAAAGATATTTTGTTAGTAGGAGGTCCTTGGCTGAGGGAGGATAAAATAAGATCAGAGTTGCCAAGAGGGCAGAGCTGTGTGACACGACAGGGGTCGTGGTTTCTAGGTAAAACGGTGATGGAGATGGAAGCGTTACCGTCAGGGTTACTGGGGAAACGCCTAGGAATGTCAAGCATTTCTGTGAGGGACTGGAAGATTGAAAAGTTAAGGGTTTGTATGCCAGCGAGGTTAGTTACATAGTGTTTAAGCCACATGGCTTGGTGGGCGTTAACGTCACCGGACACAAATGTGTGAGTGCAAACGGATGTAGAGAGATGGCCTTGTATATATTATCGGAAATGCTATCGAGTATACCACCGGTTTGGGAGGAAGGAGAAAGATGAAGAAAGAAGAGATAGCTTACAGTATTGAGGAGAGATAGACTGAGACGTATATACAAATGGTCTGGATATTCAAGAGAGAGCTCCCAGGCCATGCATGTGTATTTTAGAGGCCTTTCTAAAGAGAGGAACTTAACCGGTGATCGAGAAACCAGAGGAGGGAATTGTTGAGTT
>CAHIKZ030001394.1:1342500-1437500 GCA_903632075.3 Acanthosepion pharaonis
CACATCATACTCACTCACTCCCTAATTACCAAATAACCCACACACACTTAACAGAGACACATCTCCTTTCCAATAACCAATAAAACTGCCAAAATGACCAAGGAATTTCAGAGCAGCGTGAATCCATCCAGCTCTTATCTTAAATAACAACTTAAAAAAGACTGTTTGACTAACACAAAACTGACCAAAATTCATGTTAAAAAAAAAAGTGAAAACTACAAATAAATGTTCATTTTCTCCATCAAGACATTCATTTCTGTAGTTCACTGCTACCAGCAAGCAGAAAATGATTTTCTCCTGATGATGGCCATGTTGGTCGAATCTAGTGGAGGAATCTAAATGAATAATAAAAAGGAAGGAATATTAATATACAACGCAGTGTGTCTAAAGATTTTAATTTTATAATATTTTTATTGTTCGAAATATATATATATATATATATATATATATATATATATATATATATATATATATATAAAATATATTTAAATATATGAGATTTCTCCAAGTACGATGAGTGTTGTCACTGATTAAAGTGTTTGCTGTTGTTTTTATTGCTACATTATTAGCATTGAATGAAGACAGGCAGAGATAAAAATAAATATTCATCATTTTCACTCGATGAGATAAAACGAACTTCGTGTACAAAAGAAGCGTTGGAGAATCTCAATAACAAAGGACAGGCGAATAAATAAATTTCTATGTAGGCTCTGCGCCGGAGATGCAGTCAAGAATAATTGCGGTTGTTTTAAAAAGGCGGAATAGAGCGGAAGAAGACAAAGCGAAATAGAATGAAATAAAACAGGCGAAACGAAATACCCAGGAAACGGAAGACGAAACAGACGCCGTGAATCACATACAGTTGAAGCCAAATAAGGATATTAATAAATATAGCCCTTGAATTTGAGGAAGAAAAAAAAACAGTCCAAAATGAATAAAGCAGAAGATAACATAAATGAATAAATATTATTGTACAAGCATAAGAATAAAAATTTAATAATCATGAACATTTTTAAATCAAAATAATATGACAAAAAGATTAAGTTAGACAGTTTGAGAAATCTTTTGTCATTGCAATAAAGAATCAGATATTTGGGTTTATGCTAAATTATAATACAAGATGGTGTCATTTAAATCATAGAGAAAGAAGACAAGTTTCTTAGACCAGCAAATATGGAATAGATTTTAGAAAATAAAAGAAAGAATAAAGATTTTATTTATTGAAGTGTTAAATAGCCTAGATTTTAAAGAGTCGTGTTTATACGATAAGTTGTTCGGTTTAATTAAAGAGGTTAAAAAATAAATGTTTATTGATTATTTTCTGCGGAATAAGTACTGTTTGTTTCGAACGTCAAAACCAAAGAATATATTATAAATATCAAAAGGGAAGGAAAATTAATAAACTTTTTCCGCAGCAGAATAATAAGTTTCCTTTATAAATAAAATGACAGACATAAAATATAAAAATCTTTGTTTCAAGAAAATGCGTTTCTTCATATATGTGTAGAGATCCGGGTTATCAAGGGCATTTTCCGAAACCTTTAATGTCCTTTCTTTTCATTGGATATTATTGGTTAAGTTGTTTTTCTTTTTGTTGATGTTTTTTTTTTCTTGGGGATATTTGAGAAGAAAATTGTGTCTAACTGCTTGAGCTGTGTTCCAATCTTGGTTGCTTAACTTTGTTTCTATCATTTCTATCATCTTGTGGGTTGTTATCAATTGCAATTTTTCCACTGTGAAACAGCATACCGCTTGCAAAAATTTAATTCTCCATCCAATAATTAGTGCTGAGCTCTGTTCCTCTTACAATTACTTTCCGAATTCTTCAGAAAGACAGTCTCTTATCATGCATCGAATCGATTCTGATCAGGCGTCGTGGTTACAGTCAAAATATTTGGCTACTTGTAAAATCCAAACTTCATCGTCTTCTCGTTATTCTAAACACAAAAATACTGCATTGGTTAGGAGATTCACCACAATAACATATTCATTGTATATTTATTTTTAAAAAGTGATTCTCTTAGCATAGCTTAGATGTGGAACAAGTTCGAATGTGTGGAGCATTCCTTCAGTTGTAATTGATATTTTTTAAGGCGATTCCCCCCAAGCAAGGCGGGAGTGCCACTATCACGCAATGGGTTACAGAGGATTGAGAACAAGAGTAAAGAGGCAGGTTTGAGGAAAGGATATAAAGAAGGACGGAGAACAAGCACAGGGTGTCAGATGACGATTGATACTACACTTGAATATTTGAAGATTATATATTTGAAGCAAGTAAGGGGAAGGGAGTTCCACAGACGGGAAGTGCGGTAGAAGAAGCTGTTTGAGAAGAAGAGACAGTTACATTTAACTTTTTTGTTAGTGAAATAGGTGGGACCGTGATGCCAGCCTAATAGCACGTTTAAATTCATTTACTCCGGGAACCAGCGAAAGTAGCTCGTCGGAACAGTTGCCGAGCGCGAAAATATATGTAGAAGACACAGAAGGAGGCCACAGCTCGTATGTGGAATAGCGATTGTAGACTAGATTCCAGATCAGGACCTATCATCTTGCATATTCGTCTCAGGATTTTGTCAAGGACCTCGAGACGTACAGCGGGATCTCCAGACCATATATAACTGCAATATTCCATGCAAGAATGGATGGTTGATTTATAGATTTGAAGGATGGACTCGGGAGAGAAAAAAAACTTTCTGGCACGACACAGCGAGATAATTCTGGGAGGAATATTTGGAATGTATTTTTATCGAACCCTCTATATTGCAATGGATAAAAGCGTTTATAATTCCATCCAATTATCGAATTACCTTTGAAATTATTTGCCTATAATGCAGATTCTGTTTAAAGGATTTTCATTGGGGTTATTTCTACCAATATTATAGTGTTTTTAATAACACTGTAAATAACTGCAGTAAACGATTTCGGTTCCATCATTATTTCAATTCCCTCAAGAATACATTGAAACATAACCGTTACCGTCTACCCAGTATTCTTTAGCATAATACAATATACATTAATAACCATAATGCACCATTAGCCAGCATATATAAATAGTCGAGACAAAACACAACACACACCACCTGAACATTGTGTTCAAGCATGAAACAAATCGTCACCATCTGGTGTTGACGTCGGTGTCCACTGTTACAAACATATATTTGCTACATCTTCTTCACTGAGTGCTGTTGGTACAGTTTGGTAGGACGTTTGGTAGGACTGATAACGTAACTGTCCGGGTTTCAATTCTCGGTCGTGGATGCGCACTGCTGATGAGTCCCAAATATAGGACGAAACGGCCGTCCAGTGCTTTCTGCGTTCTGTTGAGGTTTCTTCTAGACTCGATGAATTACTTAATTATAATCATGACAAATCCTCCTAATAATTTCTATCACTTGTATATCCTTGCTTGAACTGGTTTTAAATGCTCTGGACGGAGCGGCTTGGTGATAGTTCTTGTGGCTCGTGGAGGCACAGTCCTATGGGGAAGGAGAAACTCGGATGAGTTACACCACGGAATATGTGATCGAGCGGCGCTTTATCGAGTCTAATTCGTTACTACTTCGTCAGAGTCCCGTTGGTACAGTTGAAAGGACGTTTGCCTGGTAACGTAACTGTCTAGGTTTCAATTCTCGGTAGTGGATGCGCGCTGCTCATGAGTCCCAAATATAAGACGAAACAACCGTCCATTGCTTTCTGTATTCTGTTGAGGTTTCTTCAAGACACGATGAATTACTGGATAAAATAATTATATCTATTTATTTCAGTTTCAATCTTTTCAAGTCCACGAGTTAATTTCTTGTTGCTGTAAAAAAAATTATCAATAAAAATTACTAACGTAATCTGTCAAATAATTTTATTTTCTTAAATTCAAGATATTTTTTCAACAGAGGACATTTTTTAAAAGATTTTTTAATTGCAGTATTTTAATTTAGTAATTTTTATATATCACTTTGCTGCTATAAACATTTAAGAACTTTGCTGCTATAAACATTTAAGAACTTTGCTGCTATACTCGTAGTTCACTTTATTTTTTTTAAATTCTAATTTTTCCTTAAAATAAAAGATAATCCTTTATGAAGTCGTCAAAAAACAAACGTTACGACAGTTTTTTTATATGCACAAATCCCTTTCATAAAAAAATAAAATAAAAAATAAATAAATCTCCATAGACATGCAAACTAGACGAGGGTTAATACATCTTCCGTTTAAAATTTAGACACCCCACCTTTTCCCTGACTTGACATCTATGAAAGTAACTCTATACTGATACTTATTATTAACACCCAACACACGTTAAAAAAACCCAATTTAAACAATTCGCCCTAGCTGTTACCATGGAAATTTTGATTTCAATTTTTAAAACACGTAAATTTCAGATATACGTTATTCAAAAAAATTTCGCTTGAAGATGGAATAGAGCTTTTATTTTAACAAGGAAAAAGTTTAAATAATTATATTGAAGTTTTCTATCTTGTTTTGAAACATGAGACTTCTTATGTTTTGTTTTTGGAATCATATTTTTAAATATATAATTATATATATATATATATATATATATATATATATATATATATATATATATATATATATATATGTGTGTGTGTGTGTGTGTGTGTGTGTGTAGTGGTTAGCAAATTTGTCTCGCTAGAACAAATTATAAATAGTGAGTTCGATCCTCACTGGGTGCACCTATATTCGGCCTTGTGCCACATCTAAGCTGCGCTTGGAAAATTACTATATATAAATACATTGTTTTTCGTTTTGATTTAATGCTGTTGATTATTCATCATATCTCAAATAATCATTACAAGACTGAATTTTGCAAGAAAATTTTGAAGTAGGGATAAAATATGCTTAGATCATTCCACATTCCAAAAACAAAAAACAAAACAAAATTCGGGAAGCATGTTCCATAAAAAAGAAATATTCATATCATTGTATATATATAACAAGAAAATGTTCCTTTTTAGTTTTCCTAGTTGGATCTCATAACGAAGGCAAGGGAGTTCAATAATCCCTGTGGACGAACCGCGCACCTGGACACCAACCCAGTTGTTTTTAAATTACTACGCCTGTGCTAGATGACTGTTGGTCATTTGAACGGACTAATTCTGACTATGACAGATTTGATTTGAACCACCTTCCACGCCAGTAAAGCCTGAAGAGTCAACTGACAGTTTGCTCACAAATATCCGATCATGCAGCAGATTACATAGTAACAGGATAGCAAAATCAGTGACCTGATTATAATTTATTTTTTACCGAGGTTTCAGTAATTTGAATTATCTCCTTTATATTTAAAATTATTTATATATATATATATATATATATATATATATATATATATATATATATATATATATATATACATATATATATATATATATATTGTGTGTGTTTTGTGTGTATTTTGTGTGTGTGTGTCTGTTAGGAAGTATATGTCTATGTTGAAAAAAGTACGTTTGTAGTATGTATACTAATAATATATAAATAATATATAAATTTTAACTTTGAATACAGCATCAATTCAAAAGAGGGTTCTAAAACATTTAGTGGTGCAGAAATTGAATATGAGGAAATTTTTCATATGGAAAAAATTTTTAACCACTACAAAGATGCAATTTCGTTTCATGCATTTCAATTGCATCTCGACTGCCTGGGAAATAAAATGGTTCACCATTTTGGTTATATATATATGGTATATAATATATATATATATATATATAATAATAATAATAATAATAATAATGGACTTTCCGTCGGTTGTGACGTGTGAGGATCTGACAGATTATTGATTCAGTTATGAAAATTTTCCAAGATAATTTTAAGTGGCATTTAAGACCCGCTAGTGATTTACTCCAAAGGAGGCCACATATGGAGCAAGTGGAGAGGGTTGCGGGATGAGATCCCTGTTAGATTGGCTGACCTTTTAGATCTTGCTCTCGCTTCTTGAAGATGATTCAGACAAGCAGATTGAAAATTGCTGAGTCCACTAAAACATTTTGATCTCCATTCTACCCGCTCCAAGGCTAGGCGCTCAAGGGTGTTAGGTATATATTGACGACTTTTCAAGTTGCTTTTCAGCTTGTTTTTGTATCTTAGCCATGGGCGTGACAACATTTTGTAGACCTGATCTAACTGGCTGTACATTAGGATCTTGGGTATCCTGTCATCAGACATTCTCAAGATATGACCAGTCCACCGTAACTGAGACTGTATGATAAAAGTTTCGATTCCTCCAATATTACACCTGTTAAACATGTCTACGTTAGATGTCCTAACTTGAAGCTTAACTCAACAGATTGCACGCAGACAGCTTTTATAGAAAACATCTGGCGAATATAGTATATATGATGAATGAGATGGTTATAATTTATTTCATGGGCTATTGCCCAAGTCTTCAGACCAAGATTATATTCAAGCATTTTTTATTGATTAATATTTTGGCCAATAAGTTATATAAATAAATATGTTAATGCAAAAACAAAAAGGGATTTTATGGAATTTGCTGAAATAGGATTATAAACGACGTGCTTCGCCGTGCATTCAATTGCACCCCAAATCCTGCACACGAGCGAAAGGTTTTTTTTTTATTCAAATTTCTGATATTAGCCAAGAAATTTTAACTCCTTCTTATGGTCCAGGTCCTTGTACCACGGTGATGGTCCAAGGTAGAACCAATAAAGTACTTGAACACAGATATGGAATCACACAGATATACTACAAACAGGAATATATCAGAGAAGTAAAATCTAAATTTAAAAATTTTCAGGTTTAGTAGAGAGAATTAATCAATTAGTCTCGACAAATCATTATTCCAATTTCTCAGAATATAGTAATTGTCTTTCAACTTTTTTTTGTTTCGGATAAAAATTTTCGACTGCATTGATTCACTGATTGAGTTTGATCGATTTTAAACTGTTCAGCTTTTTTGACGGACCTTGTAAGGACTTAGACTGAACGGTAAAAGTCATTAATTGAGGGCATCATCTGGCACAAGGCTGGTTTATTTTGTGAGGATCTCCTGAAATTCGTGGGCTTATAAAAAAGGGAAGAATATTTTAATTTACTTTAATAAACGGGTTCAGGGTCGGTTTATCTCCCTGAAAGAAACTCCATGAAACATAAAACCCTCATATGGTTCATGTCACCGAAGGCAGAGAGTTCAAGATTTTGTGGTCGCCGGTCGTCCGATTTGACTGATTCCTACTTCCTCTTGAGGCAGTATTTATTATGTTGAAAAGTCCGTTGGTTATTATGGTTAAGATCGCATAACACCTGCCTTCCGAATGTGTTTCGTGTGTATTTGTATTCTCCGCTATTTTTCGAAACATCAAGGTGCGAAGTTGCTTTGAAATAAAAAAAAAATCATATATAAAACCTCATCTATTAACAGATATAGTAAAAGTTGAAATATACGCTGATGAATAAGCTCGCTGCACCCAACAAAGCAGGTATCTAACTGCCTGCGACATTGAAACATTAGAGAATTGACTTTCTCGATGACCCGCCGTTAGCAGAATGAAACATCTATATTAAGGGGTGAAAGCTCCTGTCTTTAAAAGAGAACGAAAGACGTAAGAGGTGCCATGGATTTATTGTTAAAAGATCAAGCAGACCATCCCTGATAAAGCAATTTTGTGTATATATTTCTTCGGCCTGTATCGAAAGGAGGCTGTAGTTCGTGCCACTGGGAACGATATTCAATACAGATTATTACTTTAATATCCCAAGATATATAAATAAATTGGCAGCGATATATGGCACATAATATTTGCATTCCCAAGAATCACGTAGAATACAAATGTATTTTTCAAGAAGGACTACTGAAGAAAGAAAGAAAATACAGTCAATAGCAAAGAAATGTAACGAAATAATCATTATTAAAAACAATCAATAGGAATTTTCTAGAAGGAAGTTTTCCATAGTATTTGGAAATAAATAATATTTTTTTAAATCTTGGCTTTTTTATATAACCGATTTATATAGTGATCCAAATTTTGATTGTGAAAAATATATATATATATATATATATATATATATATATATATATACATATATATATATTGAAATAGAGAGAAATATAGATGTTAGTTCCATTGTCATATATATATATATATATATATATATATATATATATATATATATTATATATGTGTGTGTGTGTGTGTGTGTATTTGTGTGTATATATATATATATATATATATAATGAATAAGGAATAATGAATCAGGTGTTTATAATTTATTTTATGGGCTTCACAAATCTTGGAAGAAAAATCACATTTTTTATTGATATAATAGACTGGGGCTATAGCCCTGGAAAAAATTATATCCACCTAGATAAAAAAGAAAATAAACATGATATATATATATATATATATATATATATATATATATATATATATATAAATATCCATAACCCCTTAAAAATTTTAAGGATTTTTAATTATTTTTATTTAAAATATTGCTCTTTTTGAAAAAATATCATGTTTGGATTTATACTAAAATGGAATAAATCCCAAATATATATATATATATATATATATATATATATATTCCATTTAATACTTTGATTTTTCACTCTCGCGTGGTCATATTGACGTTTCGAGCTGCGACGTGATTTTCGTTCCGCGTCTCATATATACAGTTTGTCGTTTTTGCTTTAAAAAATTTTCATGCAGCAAGGGCAACTATCATTGTTGTTTCGTCCGTGTGTTGTTTGATTTATTGAAAATTGTCATCTTTGATAATGGCTTGTGTAAGCCCGAAAGTTTATATTGGATTTAAACATGTATCAATATGGTGTTTTCCTTTCGTCTTTCAATGATAATGTTGATTAAGCTTATCAGACAATATGAAAGGAACTTACTTAAAATAAATAGACAAAACTTGTCTATATTATTTAATGAAACATGCATTAATGAAAAAATTAAATATATATATATATATATATATATATATATATATATATATATATATATATATATGTGTGTGTATGTGTGTCAATATGTAATCTATAACTCTTGCATAAATCCATAATTAGAATAATATCTCCATCAAAATGTTGCCCTTTCATTTTTTATTCATCTTGATTTTTCTTAATAAAAGCCAAAGAAGAATTATCAATAGAAAGGTTGATCTTATTTTACCTATTTCTAGCCACATTCCATGCTATTTAAATATTTTTCTATCTGCATTTTCTATGAATACTATCAAGATACTTTCTGAACTGTCCATTATTTGTTAGACATTAGCAATTCGTAACGTATATGTTAACAATGGAACAGACATTATGATAATAAAATATGAGACAATTGATTGAAAAACTCTAAAGAAAATTGTGTAATATTGTTCCGATATACAAATATTTTTATATGACTTGACCTCCGCCCATAAATCCGTTGTGTTCCTTTTTTTTATGAAAACGTAACGTTGCCGTTAAAAATTAAAATATCTCACTTTCTTCAATCACCAAAATAAAATTTATTTAATTACAACTCGCAAATAAATAAAAAAACAAAAAACTTAAAATCCACTAAATTTAACCATGAATACAACCTTCTTTATAAAACATTTTAATTTTGGATGAAAATGTTGACATAGAAGATTGCTATGAAACGATAGCGGTCATTTGGAATATAAAAGATGCAGTTTTGATTTTACAAATGCGGTTCTATGACGTCATAGCACGCGAAAAGAAGGAACTATTAAAAACAGAACCATACACCTGAATGCAGTGTCATGTGTTGTGACTAGTTTAAAATGTAATTTTGTTGAGTGTGGGATTTCATTCGAAATTAAAACAAACATAAGAACGGCTAAGGATGAGACATAATAGACATTCATTGTAGTTATAGTTAACAATATATGTTTAAATAATGATCTACTATAATTAACATGTATCTATCTCTCTGTCTCTTCTCTCTTCATTATATATATATATATATATATATATATATATTGGTAATATATATCTATATTGTATATATATATATATATATTTCAGTTTTCTTTGCGGAAATTATATTTATATATATATATATATCTTGTGTGTGTGTGTGTGTGTGTGTCATGTGTGTGTCAAATTTTTATATCAGTGTGTTTATAAACAAAAATAAATATAAGTATGTATATTTATATTTATATATTAATTGGCGGCACTCAAAATCGAAGAGATAGAGCTAACATATTTAGTTGGATAGATGTGTGTTTGTAGAACAACCCTGTGTTTTTTAACGCTTGTCTGAACGATCGCTAAAGCGTGTTTAAAAAAACAATATTGCAAAAACAAATTATCGTATTTTATATATATGTATTTATGTTTGTTTAACTGATATTCCACTATCATATTTCCAGACGTCCATTATTTTATGATTACCATTTCTATGATAAAAATAAAACTAAAAAACGGGCTCAAAATCGGTTTTGAACCTCGCTCAACAAGACTAAATCGAAATTTAAATAGATTAAACAGAATTATCACTAAAAAGATGGACAATATGTATTCAAAAAATATTGTTTAGATGGAAATTCGTTTAAGGCGCAGTATTCAAGTCTTTTGTTTACAGACATATCTTTCAACGATAAATATAAATGGCCTCAACACTTTCAATCGGTAATTAAGTGTGGGGACTTGCTAAGAATTGTAACTGAGTCCACAGAAAATAGTAGCACAATTATGGCAATTTATTAGGTGAAGAAAACGATAGAAGACCCGTATGTATTATATGGTCAGTATGTCTGAATTTATTACTTAAGATTATAATTTCGTTTTTTTTGTTGCTTTACGTAATGACATCTTCATTATTGAGTCGTTCTCCTATATTGTTCGAAATACAAAATATTTAAAGGAATAAATTAAAGAAGTATTATGATGTGGAGGAGAACATAACCAATGGACGGAAGAACAGGTTTTGAAAGAATAAAAACCACACAAATATGGTAGCGGCCAAATAACAATGTCGAATTTTATATAAAAATTTTCATCTCAGCATATCTATCATTGATATTACCCAGCCAAGTAAGGCGCACCAAACATAGGACATTTTTGTACTATAAAATAATTTAAATTTTATTAAATTGCTTAAAAAAGGAAAGTGGATGGCATTGTTACATAGAAAGTTTGAATAAACCTAATGTTATCATCCAACTTAATTTCAAGAACAGATCATAAGAGCCCTATGGGTAATATTTTAATTAAATTGTTTTCAACGTTGGTTGGATGGTAGAAAAAGAAGTCCCAACAGTATATGAAAGTAAACGTCGGTTTAAAAAATTAAACAAAAAGCAAAACCCGACGAAGATTTAATAACCAATTACATCAAGTAATGGAAAAGGCGAATCAACCTTCTTTTAATGTGTAAATTTTAATGCATGGATGCATAACATTTTATAATAACTAGAAATTAGTCATCTTCAATACCGTTATTGAAGAAAACATTGAAAAATCAACGTTATACAAATAATAAACGTCAGGTTTATTAAGTTTACCAACATTCTCTTCCTGGATCCCAACAAATATATTAGAAAAAAAAAAATTTCCCAAAAATATCGAACCCATATAAACACCATATAAATTGTCTGTTAATGACGCCGTCAATACTATGTGCATCGATGACATCCTGCAAATTTAATTCGCTCGACAAAAAACTCATTCTCCGGAATATTCAGGAGGGGGGGGAATATTATACGATACAGGGCATCAGCACATTTATCGATAGTCTCAGCAAAGAAGAAAAATATTGTAAATAGACTTATATATATTCTAGAAATAATAGTAATTTATCCATCAACGAATAACGATGCATAAAATCAGAAACTTCGACCGAATCTATAATATAATATGCAGCGTTATATCATTTATAAAAATTGTACAGTATTCGGATTATTGTTTTTATCTTTTTTACAATTTTTATATATATTTCGCCTATTATTTATAAATTATTTTCTTCAGGCAGTTGGATTTATCTAACTGAATATTTATTTTAATCTATAAATATCCATCTTTGATGGATGTCAGTCATCTCCTGCAAATTTTAATATATATTAATAAAATTCTCATTCTTTATGTTTTCTCTTTGTTTTCATTGGTCTGTCATATGGATTTAACCATGTGCCTTTAAATGATTGTGCCATGTGTAATACGGATTTCTGGTGTGTTAATCAAACCAATATTATAAACCTAATGTTTTCAGCAACCATTTTTACCAGTGCTCATATATTTGCAAAAATTTTTGCGGTTATCCTTGCATGTTTTTACCAGAGTTCATATTGCAACTTTGTTATTATTTTTTAATGGCACGGCTTTTTATTACCAGTAAATAATGTAAATACTGTACATAAATATATCATCTCAGAAATATAGACAGATGATAAAAATTGGTTGTAATATAGAATACAAAACAATTTAGTAAATTAATTGTTGAAAGATTTTAAAATCAATGGAAGAGGTCAATTTTATGTTATATAAAAATGAGTTTTGGGTAAGCCATAGAGACGGGAAAAATAGTTAACCGACCAGGTAATAATTAAAAAATTTAAATTCAAAATTTTTTTTTTTTATCCAAAAGAAAGACGTTTTTGAACTTATCCCAAATAGATAATTTGGAATCAGATTTATTTATGGGCCTTATTTGGACAAATTTTGTGGAAAAGATTCAAGAATGGTGATCATCTTGTAAAACATAATCGAAAATAATTGGAAAATAACGAACATAGTAATTTTATCGGGTTTCTTAAAAAACCAAAAAGATTTATTAATTAAGAAAAAAAAACTTGTTTTTTCTCTACTTTGATTCATTATGCGAAACACTGAAACCTGCGTAGTAATATGCTATATATTGTTTAGCGTTGCTTTAAGGTCACTGACCTTGCTAACATTTTCAGGTTGAAGCAATAAAAGCGAAGCAAACAAAACCTCAAACTCTGAATAATAAGAGACGGATATCGCTTAATATCATGCGAGGGGCGAATTTAATTTTGAATCCGTGCGAGAGAATCGAATTATTCATTGTTATAAAGATATGGTAGATATATTAACCAAAATAAATCTTAAAATAATAAAGTTTTATTGTAGGGGAGTGTAAAAATAAAAAATCAAATATTTTATGTATAAAAGTTTTTGTTTTTTTAAGCATTACGCCCAGAGCAAGGCGTGAAGCCACTAGGGTGCTGGAGGTTGCAGAAGATTTGGAGCGAGAGCAGATAGGAGTGATAGAAGAAAGGGTGAAGAGAGGGATAGTGGATAGATCAAGGTAGCTTGAGATGTCGATTGACATTACATTTGAATAGTTACAGATTATAGCTCTCAGGGAAGCAGTAATTGGGAAGGGTGTTCCACAGGCGAGAGGTGCGAGGTGTGAAGCTATTGGAGTAGAAGAGACGGCTACATTTAAAAGTTTCTACAGTGTAAGGGTGGGAGCGGGATGCCAGCCTCGTAGGGCGCTTGAATTCATGAAGTCTGGGAACCAGTGAAAGCAGCTCATCGGAGCAATTACCATGAAAGTATTTGTAGAAAAGACAGAGAGAGGCGACGGCGCGTCTGTGAGAGAGTGACTGTAGACGAGATGCCAGATCAGGGCCAATTATATTACATATCCGTCTCTGGATCTTGTCAAGAACTCCGAGGTAAACAGAAGGTGCCCCAGACCATATATGGCAGCAATACTTCATGCAAGGGCGAATGGTTGAATTTTATGTTTTTTGTATCGATTTTTATTTAAATTCTTTCAGCGGGTAATGCGTCTATTGGTTTGTCTATTCGAGAAAAACAAAAAATTTATTATGTGCTTCCGACACGAAATGAATTTGCTCCCCCTTTGTTTGGAAAACAGAAACGTTTCCATTTTCAATGCATTGACTGGTCATTGAAAAGGGCAGGCAGTCAGAAAATGTGAGAAATTCCCCATTAATTTTTTTTAATCAATAGTTCCCAACAAGTCGATAAAACAAAACGAATGAATTCTTTTCAGTTGATATTTTGAAAATTTTTTGAGAAGAAAATATTTAGAAAATTTTCTTAATTTAATCCGAAAATTAATAACAAATGGGTATAAACATCAAAATTTATTCAATTTGTGTTAAAAGCATTGTGAACTCGACGAAATGCTAATCAAATTTTTTAAAAGAAAAATAAATGAATAAATAAAAAAGGGACATTAGAATTGAAAAGTTGAAGAAAAAAGAAGGAGGAATGAACGAAAAATCGGTCCTAAATATGAAACAAGCATAAACGTTACAAAAGATCTGATTAAAAGATGATATTCGTTTGATTTTTGATAATTCCTCCCTGGGCATCTGAGAAAATGTTTGTATTTTTTAATAAAATTTAAAACAATAGAGATATTGGATTTTCCGATTTAAATATAAATGTATTTAATTCTTATAACTTGAAGTCCTAAGTTATCAGATTTTCTTGGATGAAATAATGTGATTATCTTTTCGTAGACGATGTATTTATAAACCATTTTGTTGATTTTTGTCTACTTTTTCATCGATTAATATTGTCTCCCTGTTGCATCAACAATGAAATAAATATCATGTCTCGCTTATCAAATGGTCAAAAATATGAGAACAACCAGAACCTTGATAGAAAAAGTAAAAAAAAAATCACTAAATTATTACTATTAATAAGATTTACATTGTTTAATAGTAACGCCAATCAATTTGGTACTCGGTTGTCATTCAAAAATACCATGTAAAAACAAATATTAGGGTTTCCGTCCTGCAATTAAACCAGCAAGACAGTGTTAATAAGAAAAAGAAACCTCAATCCCCCCTACTTAATGATATCTATTTTGTTAGCAAGACTTGGGAGATATCTGCCGATGAAAATAATTAAAATAATGAAAAATAAAGATTGAAGAAAACGAAAATGATAGAAATTTCAAATGCTAAAAGATTAGAAATAGAATAATAATTTGTTTCAAGCGTATCAGACGAAGTTTTCAAAAGACTGAATAAAATTCGAAATAATATATTCAGGTCTCTTGACGGAAGAGATGAAAACGACGCAAGGTTTTGTTGCATATGGTGATTCCATATTTGAATATGACACTATAGTTTTCTCCTTGATAATCTCCAGCATAGCGTCCTTTTTTTTCTTTATCATTTCTTTCTTATTTCTTAATAATTCCTTTTTCTGTTCAAATATATTATCGTTTTCCTTCGTATTTTCTTTTTTTTAATCTGATTCTTTAAAATTTCTTTTTTTTGATTTCATTTTTTTCTTCTTTTTTTTTTATTTTCATTGTAGGTTAAGAATTTTCTTTAAAATGCCACCTTCTCTTTATTATTTACAAAATTTTTTGTTTGTTGTTTTGCTCTTTCTTTTAACACTTATTCTTTCTTTCATTCTTTCTTTCCGTTTTTCTTACTTTTTTGTTTGTTTCTTTTATATTATAGTGACATTCTATTCTGCATAATTCCTCCATTTTCTTTCATCCTCTTTTTGTTCTTTTTTTACGAAGTTTCTTGCACAATGTTTCATTCCTACTTCATCTTTTTATTCCTTTTATTCTCATCCAATTTCTTTCTTTCTTTGCTCTTTCTGTATTTTAACTTTTTAAGATTTCTTTTTGATTTCTATCTTTATATCTCTTTGTCCGACATCCTTTCATTTTTTTATTTTTTAATTTTCCACTATTTATTTATCCCCCAGTTTTTTTAAATGACAGCAATAATATTCTAAATATAACTTTCTTTTCAATTTGAAACTCTTCCGCTTTCAAACAACACAACCACCGCGCCATTATGAGATCGTATCGCAGGTTCTCATCGACAAAAATCAGTATTTTAATGATCAAAAATCAGCATAAATTTATTTTCTGATTCTGGGAAATTTGATCCAAACACTGTTTTTTTAACGGATATCGAATATAATGTTTTTTTGATAACGAACAAGTTTAAAATCTCTGGGAAAATTATAGGCAAATTTTAAAATTTTATTGGTAAATTAAATGACTTTATAAGGAAACATTCTGCTTCATAACATATATTGAAAATATCCTCCTGACACCTTATCAATATATATATATATATATATATATATATATATATATATATATATATATATATTCCAAAACAAATTATTTTTTGAAGATGGAATAGAGCTTTTATTTTAAACTCAATTTAATTCAAATAATTATATTGTTCATTTGAGTTAAGAATTTTGAAACATGAGGATATTCTTATGTCGCGAATTGGAATCATATTTAAATAAATAATATATATATATATATATATATATATATATATATATATATATATATATATATATAAAATAAAATAAAATAAAATTATATATTTTTATTATAATTTTAAATCGTTATGTTTTTTGGATAAGTATATTTGTAGAAAAAACCATTAATTTAATAAAATATATATTTATTTATTATTAAAGCATCTATATTAGAGAAATTTTATTAAATATAAAAAATTTCGTCTTTATATATGACAATAAATATATCCGCCTCCTTGGTAAGACGATAAACTACGTCCAGCAAAAAGGCCTCTGAAGAGGTTAAAACAAGCGTGGAACCACCTTTTAATTGCTGTTGTTTATATAGTTTAAATGATAATTTGGTAACAGATGTTGGGGTCCCAGCTATGAAATTAATAGTTAACGCCTAAATTATTAAAAAATTATGAAAGTGTAAAAATATAAAAAACGTACCAGAAATTAATATTTTATAAAAATTATTATATAGCAGATAAATTTTAGAAGAAAAAAATATTACCGGCTATACATTTTTGAGGTAAAAAAATATCACCAGCAATTTTTTTTTTTGAAAAAGAAAATATTACCAGCAGTACATCTTTGAAGGAAACAATTATTACTAGAAATAGAGTTTTGAGAAAACAAAATATTACCAGCAATAAAAATTTTGTTGGCATTAAATATCCTATTGAAGTTGATAATCCGTAAAACAAACGAAACGAAACCAAAAAATTACTTTCTTGCATAGATATGAAAACCATAATGTTAAAATTTAAAGTAATAAAATTTATTTCAGAACGAAAAATCGATTTATTATCTTTATTTATATATATATTATATATATAAATAATATATATATATAAATATTATATTTAAATATATACCATTATAGATTTATAATAGATAATAATTTAAATATTAAAACGTAAAGAGGTCAATTTTTGAGTTTATAGGAACCAATACGATTTTTAAATAAAGGATATTTTAATGAAAATTTTCAAAGACATTATATTTTGAAAAACTGAATATGATACCTAAATGCATTGATTGACACAAGATCCCAAAACACAGTTAATAAAATATTTACAATAGGCTGGAGGGAAATAAATTATATTTCATACTTTTTGAAGTATTCATGTTTTTAGCATGTTTTTCATAATGCAAGAGATTCGACTATAACTGAACTGGGCAAATAAAAATTCAGTTAAAGGATTTTATCCACCGTCCCTTATATTATATACAGGCTTCAGAAAAAAAAAACATTTCCATTTTTGATTAGAAAGAATTTATATATATGTACTTTAAATAAAAAGATAATTACTACATAAGTATAAAAAAAATTATGACGAAAAGAGAAAAAAAAAAAATTAAATTCTATTTTCAATATATCCTCCTTTAAGTTTGATTATGCCGCACAAATGTTTGACATTAATTTCTCAAAATAAAATTTTCATGATTTTTTTATATTTTTTTAAATGACTTTAGATTTAATATTTTTTTCATTTTTTCAGATTCTGAAATGTTTATCTGATGCTAATTATCAATGTTCGATAGAAAAATTTTGAACATTTTGGAAAATAAATACTTATATATATATATATATATATATATATTAATCAGATATCAATTTTGGACGTCATGAGGTCAAGTAATTTTGAATATGTGCCAAAAGGTATAAAAACGATCATTAAAAATTTTGAAAGAATAATTATTTTTAATAGAACCAAGACAATCCAACATTTATAGATGGATGGTGCGTCCTTCGTTATTAATTATTAAAAATAAAAAAAATGATTGAAAAATTTCAAAACCTTCCCAATTTTATTGATAACAGAGCGAATACAATAAATTCGATTGGAAAAAAACTTGGCTCTGATTCCTCAATCCAAGCCGCCAATTAAAAACAAAGATATTTTCAATAAAAGATTATTTAAAGTGGATAAAACAGGGACAATACATTTATTTATTAAATTAATATTTATTTATTTTATATATAGTAAATGAATATAGATAAATCTTATTAATACAAAATATATATATATCCGATGGAGGACCTTTGTGGACGTAAATAAAAAAAATGTCGGATCTAGCGAAAGATTCCCCTGCTAGAGGGACGCAAGGTCGCATCGTACCGGAGACAAGGTAAAACAATGATTGGGACAAACCTATATTTTTATTTTTATATAATATATAGAACGTATAAAAATTAGGTGAACAGGAAAAGAACTTTTTAAAGTTAACAAAGGATGATTTGATATTGGAATATATTTAATATATATGTATATAAATATATATATATATGAAAAAAATTGTTTTGATTCATTTGGGTGAAGGGTTAATGTTATTTATGTTTGGGGGTTATAAAGAAAGACACGGAAGATAAGGTAGGTTGAAAATTATATTGAAGATATATACAAAACAATAGTGTTAGTAATGTAAGATATATCAATTATGAACATTAAAATTCCCTCCATTTGTTCTCCAAACTCGCATGGTTGACAAACTATGAGACAGGAAGAGTTCATTTCATTACTATAAATATTTTTACAAAGTAATTAACTATTTGCCCTGATTGTAGGAGATAATTGTTTTCACTAAAAAAAAATTTGGACCTGGGACTTTGATAAAAATTACGAGGTAGTTCCATTCTCCTCAAAACCTCCTGAGAAAAGTTCTGATGACAAAATGTAGTAACTATTCAATACCCAGGAATTTTGTAATTTATCGTCTTAAATAGAGCGCGGATGTAGATTTTATCGTTTTAAATTATGACGATTTTTCAATTTTCATATCGGGAAAGAAAATACGAACTTAAAACAAAGAAAAATTGAAACCGTAAAGTTGAATCTGATGGCTTTCTCTTTCATTCAAATGTTATTTTAATACAGTGCTCAAGTTTTTCTCAATATAGAAAGTTGCTGAATGCGTTGTGAGTTCGGAACATTAGGGCAGGAAGTAAAATACGAAGAATATATGAAAGATTGATAATGATTGGCTGATTAAGATCGTAACTTTCTGAGAAGCATCCTTGTGAGATCTATTGTATATATGTGCGTGTATCATTTACAATCATATATACAAGGGTATGTATGTCAGTTATCTACAGGATGCCCAGTAAAAAAAAACAAAAAAAAAACGGTAAATTCAGAAAGACGTGGGAAAACCGTTGAAAAATGGTGACGACTTCTGGGACTGAAAAATCAGGAATAATTTCTGAAGCTTTCGTCAATCTCCGTGTCGGACATTCTTTGAAATTTATGATAATATGTCGCATGAAATAAGTGATTTGTTTAGCCATACGAGAACGAGGAGAACGAAAGACGGAAGTCTTCTGCAAATAGCCTTTAAATGACGTATCACAAGATCGAGCAGCAATTAATCAATCATAAAAGTAATTACGCGAGAGTCGAATAATTATTCAAGGTCATGAATATTCCAAAAAAAAATATATTCAAGGTGGTTCAATGTCAACTATTCCTGAAAAATGAAACAGTGATAAAAAAAAAAAAATGGTGCGTTTTGCTGAACACCCTCCACCCTGTATTATTGAACAAGGAAGAAACAAGAAACAGATTACGGCCATATCACGTTGAAACACTAGTTCTCATACGATCACCGAAACGGCGAACATGGTTATTACCGCTTGGGAATCAAATTATTAACCTTGGAAATTTTAACGGTTTAATGGAATGGATAATATTTTATGAATTGTTAATCTCAGAGCCAATTATGTTCGATTTCGTGCAAATTACTTTGGGAAAAGTATCAATTCACCTTTTCACCCCACCTATGGATTAATTAGTAAGACTGGTGTCGGTAAGAAATTATTATCTCAAAAATTAATCCGATAATCTAAAAATATTTTCTGGCTTGCAAAGGGTTGATAAGCCGTAAAAAGCAAACTCAATCAATAAAATATAGGAAAAGTTTATAACTTTAACATGTTATGTTGTTTAATCAAATATTATCTTCTAGTGGGAAAAGTAAGACAGTGCAGATATATGATCTTTTGTTTAAAGAGTAAAAAACGGACAAATCAAAAATAAAGTGTATGTATTTTCTTTTCGCATTCATATTTCATTTTCTGGTGAAGCTTTAGTAAAAGCGAAACATGGCAAAATCGATAAACGTTTCCTATTTGCTCCTCAGCTTCTCTCGGATTCCATTCCGTATTTGATCTCTATTTGATACTAGTTCATTTATCTATGTAATATATATATCTATATAATAATATTTTATTATTTATTAATTAATATTTGAATGTGTTTATAAATATAATGTTATCTATTAAATATAAAAAATGGATCTAAGGAAAAGTACTTATATTATAAAAATATTGACACTGAAAGCATAATTCAAAATCTATCTGGATTTGGTTTTAAAATGACGACATCATGTGTTTTTATTCATTCATCTAACATATATATATATATATATATATATATATATATATATATATATATATATATATATATATTATTATTATTATTATTATTATTATTTAAAATATGTTTCCAGATGGATACAGAAATTACTTTGTTCCATTTTGAGAACTTCAGAAAAATATTTACTTTTTTAAATTTTTACTATTTTCATTTATTTATAAAAGGAAGAAAGAAAGGCGAGACGAATCGTGGGTGATAAGCAGAACACACACACGGCTAAGAGACAATGAATATATTGATAAGTAACAAATGAAAAAGGGTGTCATTACAATGACAGGGAAATTCTGAGTAAAAAAAAGAAAGGAAAAAGAAAGAAAGAATCAGATGTGTTTTGATAACGGCTGTGTTATCTGGGGGCACGTAAACAAAACGGCTGGACCGACTGGGCCAAGAAAAATTCAATTGAAAATGTTATTTTGATAATTGACGAAAAACAGGCAACTAAAAGGACTTTGGACAGATATGAAAAATTAAAAAGCCACACAAGCAGTGTCCGCTGACCGATTTTTTTTCGACGAAACAACTTTGGCCTGCGATAATAAAATTATGTTATCAGAAATATGTACCGAAGGAAAATGAATGGGGATTTAGAAATGTCTTTTTTCTTTCTTCCTTGGAGGCGACAGACTGACTGAAACTTGATAATATTTCTTTTTTTGAGAAAACCCATGTTAAGAAATGACCATTGACCACCCATTTTGATAATTAGCGATAAAATACCTGACAAAAACCACGTGTAGAACAAGAGAAAATATATTGTCCGTTTGCGACTAGAAAAAATAACGGCGATTAAAAGAAAAGGGAAAGAAGAAGATAATAATTTTTTTTAGTTAAGCAAGATTTTTTTAGTTAGAGAAACAAAGCCGCGGATTGTTCACGCCTGAATTTTTTTCATTGGTCAAGTTTTTTTCACGTGACGCACGAAGGAGGGATTCGTCCACGCCCGACTAAGACCTCATTGGTCGAGTGGTGATCACGTGACGCACGAAGGAGGCTGTCGACGCCCCATCCAGAGTATAAGGTATGAGAAGCTGCTACGAAGAAGTGGGGAGGGCAGTTCACGCCCCTCTGAAGTATGGTGAGAAAGTGGGAGTGAGGAAAGGTTCCCAAAAATGGAAAAAAGTGGAAAATCCTAACCAGAAATAAAAGAGGTGGATATGTATTTAGAATTATCGAGGAAACCCCCGACGCCGACAGACCCACCCCGGTTTTGGTCGGCGTCAATAAAAGCGAGGCCCCAACAGGCAGAAAAGGCAGAGAGAGTGAGTTCGGGTTTCAGCGGAGAGTTGAGTTTCCAGAGTTCCAGAGTTTCCGCCTCGCAGATAGCTGACCAAGATTCACGCAAAATTCCGGACTCCTCTTCAAACCCAAGAACAATTATTTTGAAGAGCGACTTAGAACCAGACCACGAAATAAGTTTTTTTTTCGACTTTCGTCCAAAGACACACCGAAACACCAATTTCTTAGAGAGCAAACAACTTGAAGCGTTAAAACTTGCCTAACGGAAAACGACGTGTCACAATCCACAGAACGGGTCGGGAGATAGATGCAGTCCTATGTATCGAACAACTAGACATAAAGTTTGTTACCTTTTTCTTTGATACTTTGAACTTTTTGAGTTTTCATTTTATTTTCTTTTATGCATATTTGTGTGGTATCACCCCCGTTGAACTCAGTTTGCATTACGGCCCCAACCACTGTTTGATCTCGTCTGCCTAAGATCAATTCACAACGTGGGTAGGCAGACTGGAGATCAATGCAGTTACCTTGGTAACCAGGCGTTGGAAGCGAGTTGGGAACGACGAGGCTGATATCAAATCTAACCAGATTCCCACCCGAATCACCAAAAGGTTAGAACGTCACATTTGGGTGCCGCGACCGATACCAAGCCAGTTGGTCGTCACAGGACGAGACAACACGACTGACGCGACAGGCGGACGTCACGTTTGGAGCAGCGACACCCGAACGGAGCAGCGAGGAGCGAACAGCTGGCGCCGCGGCGAGGACGTCACAATTGGTGCTGTTTGGGGACGTCACAACTGGTGCCGTGGTAGATCAGGATAGAACGTCACAGTTGGCGCTGCGACCGGGGACGACGTCAGTTGGATTTCATCGTGGAAAAATACATTGATAAAAGGAAAAATCCAAAGTGTTTCCTAAATCCGGTGAAAAAATGAATTGTGGAAATGGAAAAACTGGTAATTAATTCAAAAAAAATTTTGAGAACCAATATTGCTGGAAAATTAAAAAGGTCAAATTTTAACTAAAATTGACATGAGTTGAAATTTATGATTCGATTGAATCAAAAACATTCAAATTGAAAATGGTTTTTTATTATCTTTTCATTAAAATATTATTCCTTTTGATAAGAATAAAGTTCATGTTAAACGTTCCTCAAAAACTTATTTATTTAGTATTTTTTTTTTTAATTTTTCTTTTCTTTAATCCAGGAAGTTCAAGGAGGAGGAAATTCTTAAAAAATGTTTAAGATTAATTGATATATTTTCTTGCAAAATTGAGAAGATCTCTAAAATAGATTTTTATTATAGAGAAATAATGGTTCAATTTGATTTCTTCAAAAAAAAAATTTTTAAAAAATTTTCCTAGAAAACAAATTCGATCGTTTTAATTAAATTTTTATATAATTTTCTAAATTTTTATTAATTTTTTTTATTATAATCCTGTTTTTGATGAATTAAATTTCAGTTATTTCTTTTCAAAATTTAATCAGTTCTTTGATGCATTAAGAAATTCAATCCAAAAAAATACCATTTCAAGGCATCTGAAATAATGGTGTTTCAAATGTTATTACGATCTTTTTTTTAAAAAATTTTTCATCAATTGTATGAAACAAAATGATGCCACAAGGAATTAAACAAAAAAACAATTAATTCTGTATTCTTAAAAAAGATTTTAATTTAAAAATCAATTGTTTTGAAGGAAAACATTTAAATTATTTAAATGGTTCATATTTTTATTCAACAAAATGAGAAAATCTATTTCATCTTTTTTTCATTTTAGATGAAAATTGATCACAAAATAAGAAATTTGATTAATGTGAATAAAGTCTTAAAAAATTCATTAAAAAAGTTTTTCCAGGTTTTGTTATAAATGCAATAAAAAGAACGTCTTATGTTTTCTTAAAAAAATTTTTTGTATGAGTTTTTAGTTCTAAAAACTTTTTTTCCATACCAAAGATTTTCAAAGTTGTTTTTAAAAAATTGTTTAATTCTGAGAAAAAAAAAAAAAAAAATACATATAAAAATGGGATATTTAAATTTTAAATGTATATTTCATTTTAATTGTTTAAAAAATTTAAAACTTTACAGACAATTTAATTACAGAAACATAGCTTTAAAAATTTTTTAAAATAAGATCGTTATATGGACTGTTACTTTATTAAAATTTTAAATAAACAAAAAATTTTTTCTATCTATTTAAAATTTTAAATTTATTTTTTTCCATTATCAATTTATATTTCTTAAATTCAATTTAAAAATATATTGATTTTGGAATATATATATAATATATATATATATAAATATATATATATATTTAAATTTTGTAATATAATGTGTTTTTTTATATAAAGACAATTTGTTCGTTCATGATGAAGAATTTTTACCACATTTTATATTAATTTTGAAAAACAGGATTTAATAAAACAGGATTATAAAAGTATAAAAAACAAACATAATTAAATTATAAAAAACAATCATCCAGGTATTTTAAAATTGGTTTATATATTCAGCAAAATCCTTTTTAGGATACATATTAAAATATATATTTTATATATATAAATTAACGGTTTTTTCATATATAAATTATTTAAATAATATATATATAAGAAAAAATATAATATATAATATATATATATATAAATATATAATTTTATTTTCAGAGAAAAAAAAAATTTTTTATTAAAAATTTAAAAAAATGAAAAATTACAATTTTAAAATCATATTGTTTTATATAAATATGGAAAAACAAAACAGTATAAACAACCTTAAGAAATAAAATTATTTAATTTGGCAATTCAAATTTTATTCAAGAAAAAATAAAAATGAAAATATTTATATATAAATATATTTAAATATTAAATAAAAGGATATTAAAGAATTTAAAAATCTAAAATTATTTTATAAGTTAAAAAAAAAAAAAAAAGAAAAAAGAATTAAAAATCCCAGAAACAAAAATCTTTGCCTGTAAACTTTTTAAAAAAAATAAAAAGGAAGTCTTTGAAGAATTGAAAAGAATAAACAATTTAAATATAAATAAAATTATTACAAATAGAAAAAAAATTCAGATTTTGTTTAATAAAAATTTTCAAAAATGATGTCAAATTGAGTATACAACAATAACAAAAAAGGAAATGAATAAATCCAAATTGATCATGGAAATCAAACATATTTTAAACAAAAAAAAAAAGAAAAACAATAAATGTCATTTTTAAAAGTCAAAAAAATTATGAACCATAGAAAATTTTTTATTTCTATTTAATGAAAATATTGATCCATTAAATTGATTATTGAGAAAAATCTGTCAAAAAAAAACATGTAAAAATAAATAATAAAAAAAATTTTAAATTTCAACGTTTAATTTTTATTTATTATACATTTGGATTTGCGTTTTAAATTTGGATAAATAAAAAAAAACATAATCTGTTAGAAAAGGAAATAAAAAGAACATAAATAATAATATTTCGTTATATTAAATAATTTTGACAAATTAAATTTTATTTAAAAAAATCGTGAAAAATAAATTTAAAAGATGAAGGTTAACAATGAACTCAAATCGAAGAAATATATATATATATAAATATATATATAAATATAAAATATATATTGAAAATCCTTATATAATATATGAATATGAGAGATTTTTTTAATTAGACCAAAGTCTGTTTGATAAGTAAATATAAAAGAAACCATGGAAGGATATATAAGAAAAAAATTTAATTTACATCCTATGATTTATATTTGATTGTTTTATTTCATCTAGATTATTAATAACTTTATTCAATAAAATAATGCATTTAAACTTGGATAATTTTTTTTAGATTTATATATAATATATATATATATATATTTATATTTTATATTATATGAAGATTAGATACAATGCAAATATATATTCTATTAGAAAGAATTTTTTTTTTCAAAGCCAATAATCAAATAAAAGAAGGGAAAAAAATGTTTTAACCGGAAAAAATTTGCTCTAGAAAAAAAAAGTATATAAAATTTTTGAAAATTCGACAAATAAAATTTTTGTTGTTCTTTTTAAATGAAAAAACCAATGAAAAGAAAGTAATTACAAAAAAAAAAAACAATTTTGTAAAAGAAATAAAAATGATTTTTTGTCATGTTTTTTTTTGAAATTCTTTTTTTTTTTTAAAAAATAAATAAATTAATACATTTTCTATTTTGTTTTCTTTTAATGAATATATAAATATCTTATATATTTATATTCCAAAATTAATTATATATGTGTATTTATATTATATAATAATATATATATATATAAATATATATATATAATATAAATATTTTTATGCGAAAATATAAATATATATATTATAATATAATTAACAATGATTTCAAATAAAAAAATATATATATATATATTAAAATTTTCAAAAGAATAAATATTATTTTTTTATATTTTTAATATATATTTTTTATGAATATATATTTAATAATTATCAAATATTATATATATATATAAATAATAAAATCAAACAATTTATTAATTTATTTTATTCAATTCTTAAAAATTCATTTCTCCGCATTCATATATAAATAATATATAGAAATTTAAAAATTATAAATTTTCTTTTAAAAGGAAATAAATTAAATTATTTTTTTTAAAATTTCATTTTGACATTCATCAATAGTTGGATATTTAAATTTGGATTTATTTTTTGAATTTTTCTCTGATTAAAAAATTTAGTTTTCAAAATTTTAATTTTTTAAGGTCATGAGTGTCCGGAAAGAAATTTGGAATTTATCTATTAAAACTGATAAATTTTTTGAATTTTATAAATTTTTAAGTTTCACCCAGTCTTTAGGAAAAAAACAAAATATTTTGTAAACATCAATATTTTTATAATTTTTTAGGGCCACGTAAAAGTCTTTCCATCAACGTTCTATTAAAGAATTTACAACAAATCTTTTTTTTAAAACTTTTCTTTTATTTTAGCAATAAAAAATTTTATACAAAAATGTTTAATATATATTTTATATATATTTTATATAGTATATATATATTACATATATATTTACTTTTTTTTTTCATTATTTAAAAATAATATATTTATATATATATTTTATATATATATATTCAAATTTTCCAAATCAAATTTCATTATGACAAATTATTTTTTTTATTTATAGGTGTTCATTATTTTAAAATATTTGCCCATAAATTCGAAGGTTTTCAAGACATTTTTGTTTTTGCAAATTTTTATTATTTTTAAACAGACGGACAAATGTTTTTATATAAAAAAAAAACGAATATAATGAGTTGATTTAAAAATATAATATAAAATCTTTTTTTTGAAATATATATATATATATATATATATATATATATATATATATATATATATATATAAATAAAGAAAGAAAGTAAAGATATATAATCCGGTGTTCTTATAGATATTTTTATTTTATATAAAATATATCAATATAAATTTATAGATATTAATATTATAAATTAATTGATTTAAAATATGTTTTTTTTTCGCTACACAGTTCTAACCATGTTTAAAAAATGGAAGCTAAAAGCCACGAATTTAATTTTGTAATTAAATTAAAGACATTAGTTCCATTTCATCCTCAAGCGAATTTTGGAGTAACTTTTTAAAATTACTGGGTTTTAAAGACACAAAAGCTAAAATCACGTTTCCATGGTTACAGATAAATCTACTTCAACTGGACAAGGGGTGTCTGGGTTTTCATTATGTCTGTATCATTGTATCGGTTTTTAGTTACATTTTGGTAAGGGGTAGGGATGTATTTTTCAATGAAAACTGACATCCGTTGAATGCATGTCGTCTGGTTTTTTTTTTTTTTAAATTTATTGTTAACGGCAAAAAAATTCTTACGGTATTTTTTTTTTTATTTGTAAATTTAAAGATTTTGGGGTGTTTAGATTAGAATACGTTTTTTTATTTAACTACGATTTGAAATATTTTCATTTTTTAATTTTATTATACTATATTTTTTTTAAGAACAGTTAAATGTATTAGAATCCCTTATAGTATGTGGGATTATTTTTACATCAAGTATAAGTATGTATATTAGGTTACATTTTTTATTTTTTTTTTTTTTTATTTAAATATTATTTAAGTAAAATTTATGACAATGACGGCAAAAATAGTTACTTAATTTCACTGATTTAGTAAACTTTTATTTTTTATATGAACCTAGTAATATATTGCTTCTCATGTAAGTACAAAGGACATGGGTCATTCAAAAGCTTACATCTTCTGGCATTTCATATTAATTTTATTTTACTGTAGGTGTTTTATTGGATTCTTTTAAGTGCGTGTAGTACTAAGTAAAAGAATTTTAGGTTAGAATTCCTTTTATTTAACAAACAATTTTAATTACAACTTTAAAATAAATGTCGCACTGAATCATTAGTATACCAATGCAATATCTCTTCGACTGAAAGTATTGAAAACATAAATATATATAGGTTGATATATTTTTGCATGAAAGAAAAAAAAGATTCAACCAACATCAAACTTCGCTAACAAGAATTAATGAGAATTTAACTCACTACCATTTACTTGAATTATACGATCCTTATATTCTGGATGTTGTCAGATGGAAGACACATGCCAAGTACTTTCAACAATTTCAAGCTGTCATCTTCAGGGCGCAATTTTCCCTTACATAGGCAATACTAATATAAAATATGTGTGAACTGAAAGATTTTTTTTTTAATTATGCTATTTATTTACAGTTGAAAATATGTTTTGTGGCGTGCGATGCCGCGAAGCTAAAGTTCTTGTTCAAATCGATCAAATGAGAATTTTGTTTCAATTTTGAAAATTTAAAAATCCACAAAATTTTCTTTTTATATGTATTTATCTATAAAAGTGAAATGGATTTAGTACAATTCAATTAGTAGAGTAAAAATGTCTTAGTAGTTTTCCACATCATTTTAGATTCTGATTATTACCGTGATGCGGATCTGATGTCGTAAATATAGCAGAGTGTGCAGCTTGTATTATGAAAGGGAGGAAAAGGATATTTTGCCGTTATTGGAATATGAAAATCTTTTAAAGATTCTTTTACCGGTTTCGATAAAATAGAACCCCAGGTTATTTGGCCGGTAAATATATTTGTTATTATTAAGAAGGCAGGTAATGTTAAAAATAACAACACACATACTTAACATAGAGATTTATTTATTTTCAGCATCATGGTGCCTTGATATCGTCAGCGAAGTGGCTTTGCGAGTTGTGTAGGCAGAACTTGAACAGCTTGGATTCTATGTTCTGTGACTGTTGTCTAAGATATTTTGAAACATATTGGTGAGAAATCTATGCACTAGAGCAATTTTTGGATGTAAATTTATCCAGATTCAAGAGAAAATTTCACATTTCTTGGCAGTTCTTTTATTACACTGGTCTAAAGCATAAAAGCTACAACAACAAAAATAGCCAGTCTTGGCTAATTTAGTAGCACTAGAAATAAAAATGATATCGAAAATTGTTGATTCTGTCTCGATTTCAAGATACGTTACTAGTGTTATATGACTATTTAATCAAAATTGTTCTCCTTGATATATTATTATTCCCCTAATAACATTATTATATATATTATAATCATAATAAAATAATTAAAAATTATTTTCTTGTAAAATGGTAATTATACAGTGAACATTTAATTTTGTTTGTGAAAATGCCTTTTTGTGTGAACAAATTTGATAACAAGCAAAACTTATTTTGAAAAAGAATTGACTTTGCTGGAGATTTCAAATGCGAAATATAACACCGATTGTGAGAAAACTTTATCAACTCTATTAATGGACTCTCCCTTCGGTTTCGACGTATGAGGATCTGATAAATTAATTGATTCAATTATGAAATTTTGTGCGATAATCTTAAGTGACACTTAAGTCCTGCTAGAGATTTAAAAAGGAGGCCGCATCTGGAGAAGGAGTGAGCATTGTGGGATGAGATCACTGTTAGATTGGTTGACCTTTTAGATCTTGATCTCGCTCGCTTCTTGAAGACGATTCAGACAAGCAGATTGAAAACTGCTGAGTCCACTTAAACACGTTGATCTCCATTCTTCCCGCTTGGTCATACTAAAAATTTTTGCGAAGGCTCTGGTCAAAACAGTGACAGCATTCAAATATACGATTTATAAATTGACCAGGATAAGTGAAACAAACATAAAGGAAGGCATCTTTGTTGGTCCCCAGATTCGTAAACTTTTGGGGGGTGAATATTTTGACAGAGGGGAATGGAAGAACAATTGCATGAAAAGCTTTCAGGTCAGCGGCAACCAATTTTCCCGGCAAAGAAAGAGCAGAAAACTGAAACCTTCTGAAAGCATACAAACATCTAGTCTGTAAGATATCATTGAAGATCCATTTCTTAAACACGAATCTTTATTAACCTATCCCATAACAGTGGCGCTGTGAGTGACGAGTACAGTGGCCAATTCCATCAAGACATTGCAACAAGAGTGAACAGTCATTAAAAGTGCAATTGAAAATATCAATGTTGACTGATTGTCGTTGTCTTTTGGGACCAGAGATAATTTGATATAGACAGTTTAAAAAAAAATCAGATTAAGAGTCGGGGCGTAGTTGATGAATAATCCGTATGTATGTACTTTTGAAGAGAGTTTTCCGGTTGTATTTTATTCAATAAACGCACATATTCACTATTTACATTATTCGTACTATTGTCCACATCTTTGTTGTCAGTTCTCAGTTTTCTCCTGTTAATTCACGTCTCCATGTTTTCCACTGTCTGAACCAGGTGTATTAACTCACACTCTTTGCCTCTTGTCACGGGGTCTAACCAACATTACAACCACCTGAAGAAGGCCGGAGCATACAACGACCGAAACGTTGTGATAAATATGTCAACAAAGACGAGAAAAATGTTCGGAATAATATAAATAATAAACATAATACCTCATCTCAGAAATATAGACAAACACATATACTGCCATTTTGATGTGTTTGATTAATGTTCTGGTTGCCTACATATTATTCTTGGAGATATTCAATGCATTCCAAAAGAAATAAATATAAAATGACTAAATATTTCTAAATGTTGTTTCCAGTCATCTAATTAAATATCATTGCTGAAAAGCATCCCAGTAGTCCTAAATATGATTATATATATATCCTATATATATATATATATATATATATATATATATAATTATATGTATATATTATGTGTGTGTGTGTGATAAATGTGTGTGTGTGTGTGTGTGTGCAAATATATGTTAAAATAGGAAAGATTACGTTGGGTAAATAATCCGAGTTCTTTAGTATTTTTGTTTTGATTTTTTAAAAAACAGTGGTCCTTGAACAAGTCAAAGAGCTTAAATTATAATTATTTTTAAAAAATATAATTCCTACGTTTACATAAGAGTTCTCATGTTAAAAAAAAACAAGTTTAAAAAAACTCAATATAATTATTAAAATAAATCGAATTAATTTATCAAGCCCTGTTTCATCCTCAAGCGAAAATTTAGGAATAACCGATCTTGAAATGTACGCATCTTTATAAGCATGTTCATTCGTAAAATGAATTGTCATGGGAACGGCTGGAGCGACCATTTTGATATGGGGCGTAAGAGTTAACAGTTTGTATCCAAATATCAGTCACCTTCGGAAAATCAGTTAGAAGTTATTTGGTGTTTCCATTTCAAAGCGAATGATTTAATCAAATATATTGGAAAATAGTCCACGTGTGACAATTTGTAAAGCAGTGTTAACGCAATGAGGGAGTTTTTATACCAAATCTGACGGGTTCATAAACAAAACGAAAAAGAAAATAAATGAAAGACTATATAAGCAAAACATATAATTAAATGAAATTAAATTTAAAATTATCAGCATTAGCTCTACTTCATGAGCTTGTGTATTCGCACCAAGGTAAAGATCAATTTAGTCTGACAAAGTCCAAAAGATCGAAATACGTCACATTAAAATACTTTTTTCAATTTGTCATAGTTTTTATTTTTCCATAATATAATTCCTCCATCTATTCTGGACGGTCTCCTTGATAAAGTTAATGAAATGCTACCAAAATTCTTGCCTTCACTTTATCTTTGATGTTACAAGAAGTTTTCTTGTTCACTCGCTCAGCTGCGCCCCACACATCATAAACAATGCGGTTGCAGTCTGGAGGTTTATCTGGTCAGATGTAAGAATGATGTGGTCGCAGAAATTGTCTGACAGCCAGACTGGGTCCTCCCGCTTGTGTGACATGGCGCAGTGTGCTGCTCCAAAACACTATAGGCAGCCATCCTCTTTACCTAGGGTAGAACTACCTCCTCAAGACAATTGATGTAGACCTCAGTGATGAGTTTGGGACCCTGTGCGAAAATGAATGAAGGCATAACGTCGCCATGTCTAGTGATTACTCCACACTATATGTGTTGACTGAACATATGATCAAAACTTTTGAAACCTAAATATCTGCTCAGATTATTTAAAAAAATTTTCTGGTGGATATGAACCGTTTTGACGTTCTTTTTTCACACAGACAGAGGATTTTATTTTTACGAGACTGCGCAATAGACGAAATCAAAAACAAACAACAAACATGCATGCTCGAAAAAAAAAAATAAATATGAGAAAATTCATCCATCACTTTGTATTGAATAGAGTAAAAATGAAACTTCAGTAACCAATAACGGGACTTTATCACGGCATCAAAAGGATTTTATTTCGAGAAAAAAGTCGCTAAATGAATTTTTTTTACCTTTTATTCATATTGTCATTTTATAGATTTACTCTATCTGAAAATTTTCATCAGACACATGAATATATATACAAACAAAAATATCTATTATCTATTCATCTATCTATATATATATATATATATATATATATATATATATATATATATATATATATATATATATATATATATACATATCTATCTATTTATTTAAAACTAATATCTCTATATATATATTTATTTATTATAAATTAACTGATTTAAAATATGTTTTTTTCGCTACACTGTTCTAACATGTTTCAAAAGTGTTTCTTTTTATTTATATATACATATATAATGTTCATTTATATATATATATGTGTGTGTGTGTGTGTGTGTGTATGTGTGTGTGTATCAATATTGTGATTTTCTTTCTTCGTTTAATGATAATGTTATTAAGCTTATCAGACGTTATGAAAAGAATTTATATAAAATAAATAGACAACACTTTTCTATATTATTTAATGAAACATGTATGAATGAAAAATTGCTGCCTAAATACACACAATTTAAATTCCATGATCCATATATAAATAATTTTATCAATACTTGAATTATAAATGTAGCTTTGTGAAAAGGCAAATTGAAATAGCCAAGGAATAATTGTACCGTAATTTTCATCTTTGATAATGGCTTATGTAAGCCGGATGTTTTGATTGGATTAAAAATATGTATCAATAATGTGATTTTTTCGTCGTTTAAAGACAATGTTATTAAGCCTATCAGATGTTATGAAAGAATTTACATAAATTAAATAAACAACATTTGTCTATATTATTTAATGATATATATATATATATATATTTATTAAAGACATTTTTATGTTTAACGTTGTTATTTATAGATACAAGTATTTAAGAAAATGCTCTGTTTATGATAAACAGTATTAAATAACATTTACCGGCCTGAATGTCCGAGAAATTTTCATAGAAAATATTCGTTCTTTGACAGGATTCGAACCTGCATCCTATACGGAATCGTCATTTACACTGACGTGCCTTGACCGCTCGGCCACAAAGAACCTTTCGGTAGACAAGGTCGAATTTACTGCTTATAAACTTCAATCTTCCATGAATCTCGTACATTCATAACTGCTCTGGCGTATCAAATGTAAACAAATGACGTCATATATTAAGAAATGGACAAGGTCCGACAATTTATTTATTAAAGACATTTTTATGTTTAACGTTGTTATTTATAAAGTTCTTTGTGGCCGAGCGGTCAAGGCACGTCAGCGTAAATGACGGTTCCGTATAGGATGCAGGTTCGAATCCTGTCAAAGAACGAATATTTTCTATGAAAATTTCTCGGACATTCACGCCGGTAAATGTTATTTAATACTGTTTATCAGAAACAGAGCATTTGCTTAAATACTTGTATCTATAAATAACAACGTTAAACATAAAAATGTCTTTAATAAATAAATTGTCGGACCTTGTCCATTTCTTAATATATATATGTATGTACAATATGACGATCAATGCACCCGTTGAGTATTATAATCTCACAAGTTCTTGAATATATATCTAAGATAACAGATAGCGCATCTAATATTTACATTCTTTGTATTTTCCATACAATTATGAGAATATCCTGAAAGATTTGCAAAAAGAAGCTGGTTACGTCTAATTTTATTGTTAAAAAATAATTTTCACAATAGAATCTAATACAGTGTAGGTTTTTAATTGGATTTTAGTCCTTCTTTTCATTTCTCCTGGTGTACATAATAATTTCAACAATATATGCAAAAGGAAAAATTCTATGCAGCATGAGTACATAGTTATTTAAAGATATTTGCTTTCATGTTCACTACCGGAAGTGTCCGGAAACGGGAAGTCAGCCTCATTTCCATTTGTACACGCTATTTCTAGCGACGTAGCGGCCTTCTTTGTGATTTCGAAGCGGTCATGATTTTGCAAAATTGAATTTGTTTAACCAATGCAATAAAAAAAAAGGTATTAATAATAATGATAATAATAATAAAAGGAAATTAATTAAAATAGTGAAAATAAAAAGAATATTTTTGTGATTTTATTTTTCCAGCTCTTTTGTTGTTGTTGTTGTTTTTTTTTTACTCGTTTTGTTCCGAAATAGTCGCGCTTTTTGTGAAATTGACGTAAGCCGGCACCTCTTCACCTGTGCAGATTAAAATTATTTTGTATTTTAAATAATTGAACAAGGAAAGAAGACGAGTGAATTAAAAAATAGAATATGTAAAACAGCATTAGCAATTCGAATGAAGGACAAATAGCTATAAAGGAAATGACAATGATATTCATTCTAACGATCATAAAAGTTACGTTGATAATGAAGAGCTGAAGATTATATTAACAAAGCTAATTAAAAATAGCGAAATAAAAATGATAAAAATAACGCTAGAAATATTATATCACCTTCACAATAATAATAATAATGATGATGATAATAATAATAATAATAATAATAATAATAATAATAATAATAACTAGTTTTAATCTGTGAGAATTTCAAAATTTTCCAATTTGAATATTCTGATGAATCTTAATTCTTCAGTTTATGACTGAATCAGCTCATGACGAGGTCTACAACAATAAAATATCGACAGAAATTCCTTTATAGCATCGTTTCCTCTTAACAGCTTTAACCAAATGTTCCAATAAGAATCCTAACTGCGAATGTTGTTCGTTACTTTAAGAAGTAAGGAGGTAAAAAATGAAAAGATGAAATTAACTTCTTTTTTTTTTACTTTTTACTCTAAAACACGTTAAACATTTCTATTTTCCCTTCTTTCTTTTTTTTTATTGCTTAGATTTTCTCATGTAGCCTCTCTGATATGTCAAACCAATATTGTCACGTGGTCAAAACGGAAAAGGCCGTTATTAACGAGGTACTGGCAAGGTGTAACGGTCGTGCGAACTAACTAAGAACTAACTAAAGCTGGGTGCGGGGACAAGCAGAATTATAACAAAGATGATTATTAAAATGAATAAACATTCTGGATAGTCTTTCCTTGCGCACAGAAAACCTTGGTGAAAATGGCTGCCGGAAACAAAAATATTTTAATCCACCATAATAATTCCTTGTCAAAAGATATATTTTTGGATTTTGGAGTCTAAGTTTCGTTAGTCATAGTATCAGGAAATTCCAGTTTGTTGCCTTCAAAATGATGGTTCCGTTAGTTGTTCTGTGTATATTCATTCCTTTTCTCACTGAAACCAAGTAGCATATTTGATATGTATCATGTCGGTATGGAAAAGGAATAGTCCATTATTTATGAGGTATGAGCAAGGTGTAACGGTCGTGCGACCCAAGTAAATAACGGAAATTTTTTAAAAAGCCGAATTAAATAATAATAATGATAATAATCTATATATAACATGCCGCACATGTAACGTACACAACTGTTGTGTGTATATATATATATATATATATATATATATATATATATATATATATATATATATATATATACCTTTTGTGTGTTAAAACGAGGGAAACTTGTGCAAAATAACGATGACACACCTGTTGCCGAGTTAATCTGGTCCGGTTGACGCGTAATGATTTTGCAATCAAAGAGGGTTTATATATATAATACGCCACATATATCTTCAAGAATGCATTTTTATTTTTATAAATTCATTTTAAACATTAAAAATTATAATAAAAAAAAGTGAGTGTAGAGATCAGTCTCTCTCTCTCTCTCTCTGTATATATATATATATATATATATATATATATATATATATATATATATATATTAGTGAATATAGTTTCAACACTTTGTGTTGACTTTATGTTCCTTTTATATTTATATATCGTGGCCTGTCGATTGCATCTAGCAGGAAACATATTGTCGCCTCTAAGTCTTGACTTCTATGCTTTTTTTATATTTAAACACGCCTATCTCTGATAAAATATTTCATTCAATTAATATATATATATATATATATATATATATATATATATATATATATATATATATATATATATATATATATATCCTTTTAAACTAAAAAAAATTATATATATATATATATATATATATATATATATATATATATATATACATACTTTTAGTGTGCGTTACAATTGAGGGACAGAGTGCAAAATAACGATAACTCAGCCAATGTCATGCTAACTTGGTCCCGCTGAGGTGTACTCATAACGCTATCGAAGAGAGTTCGTTTGTATAATACGCCACATCTTCGAGAACGCTTTATTCATTTTTATAAATTCATTTTAAACTTTGAAATTATTATTTTTAAAAAAAGATGTAGGGTAACAAACAAAATGAATTCAAAAAATTATTTGATGATACGTCACTCTCAGTAGGAATAGAAATAAGCAGACTCTGAAATTACAGAATGAATCTACGGACTATCAAGGATTAATCAGACCTTCAAATGTTTACACAAAACATATTGCGCTTTGGAAACCTTTGCAGTAAACATAATTTTGGTTGTAAGAATGTAACATTTATGAAGATAATATACGGATACTTTTCCTTAGGTGTTTATTAATTGTACACTGTTCAATTATTATCGTTAAGAACGATCTATTTTAAATTACAAAATTGTATTTGGATTAAACGAAAATTACAATATAATACATATTACTTAAAATACTTTCTTTCTCATCAATTTTGACGACACGAGTGCACTATTTATAATAATAATAATAATCGAACAGTCTCTTGAAAAAAATTCAAAATATATTTTTGATATTTCGAAATTCAGACCAATAGAACATACCAAATCCTAGTTGATACAGTTTTAGCTGAGCATTTTTCATTCAAAAATATAATTGAAATGGTAAGAAAACATAAGAAAACATTCGGCATTCATGTGATGAGAAGCAAGTGCCCCTTGAGTGAGGTTTTTCTTCATTATGTGGCCGTCATAATCAGATTTGTCAGAGTCAGTCGTTCAAGTCTTGACCGGCTGATCGGTTGAACTCTCTGCCTTCGGGTGGGGTGGAACCCGAATGGGCTACGCCGAAGGGCCGATTCTCTTTCGGGAAGGTAAACCGTTTATACGGGTTCAATGGGCGTATTTTTTAGCCGAGCCCACGGGCTCGGAGATCCCACGTTAAACCGGCCTAGCGTAGTATGTGTTCTCATTTCTTATAGTAATGGTAAATAATATTAACCGTTCCATTTAGTATTCATTGACCGAGAAACCAATACTTTACCGTTGAAATTCATTATGTTTCTATTAAAACAATTTTTCAAGAAAATAGGATTCTCAAGTTCACTATTGATTGGGTTTTCCTTCCTAATTTTTGCTTGAAATATCATGTAACGTCAGCATCATGATTATTTCATTATTTTCCCTTCGAGATACATGTGATATCAATGTTAGTTTCTGCTGTTGAAATCCTTATGTGATTACTGTTTTTTGGTAGGGTTCTTTGTGATTCTGTAGCACAAAGCTTCAAAGAAGTATAGTCACAAAGACCCGCACCTTTCACTAGCCCAAAGTCATTTTTAACCGATTCATTTAATACAAATCCCGAAAGGCACTCAATGTTGAGGATTACTGTTAGATTATTTATGATGTAAGATTGGTTATGTTTTACGGCATATCAATCTCAAGGTTTTTTTTAATGTCGACAAAATTGTTATTGATGGTAATTTTTTTTATTAATCTATCTATCTATCTATCTATCTATCTATCTATCTATCTATCTATGCATATATTAGTTTGGTTGGTTTTGTTTTACGGCATATCAACCTCAATGGGTTATTTAATGCCGACAAGATTCTTATTGCTGTAATATTTTTTCCAAAAATCTATTGCTGGTAATATTTTTTTTTCATTTTTTATCTATCTATCTATCTATCTATCTATCTATCTATCTATCTATCTATCTATCTCAGTATATATTAATTTTTTTTTTTTGTTTTACGGCATATCAACCTCAAGGGGTCATTTTACGCCGAAAAAAATTGTTACTGCTGGTAATATTTTATTTACAAAAGTTTACTGGTGGTAATATTTTTTTTCAAAAATTTTGCTGGTAAAAATGTATTCCTGGTAAGAAATTTTCTTCAAAAAATTATTGCTGCTGATATTTTTTACAATGTTTTTCTCATATTAAAACCTATTTTTACACTTTCATAGTGTTTTGATCACCAGTTTGGGTGTTAACTATTTGCCCATACCTGCAACCTTAACATCTGCTACTACACAGAGTCAGTGTGGACCTGGTAAGACCAGCATTTAAGAGTTGGTTCCCGCTCCTCAAAAACTCCTGATCAGGGGCCTTGCTGCTGGACGTAGTTTATCGTCATACCCAGGACGGTATGATGTATAAGATGAGTGATATGAATTAAAAACTAAGTGAAAAGAAGTGGAGACTGAAGATAAAGAAAACATATAATGATTGGACTTTGGCTTGAAAATGTTAAGATTTATTGTTGAAGTAGCATTTTTGGGGGAAAAAATTCGAGTTGAACATATTTTTTATATTTCGAATACGGAAGAAATTAGGGTAATTCAGTTCTTTGGAAGTGGCATGGCGTATCCGAGCTGCAAATAGACGAACATTTGAATATTGTCTTTGGATATAGCACATGAAGGAAATTGAGAAATAAAGAATGCCATCATTTTCCATGTGGATAATACGAACGATACATTTGCTACCCTCACGTATATGTAGGCTCGAACTTGATCTGTGGTAGTAACAAGAGAATCGACATTGAAATAAATAGAAATCTAATGATTTTTAAACACATATGTAGCATTTGGCATGGCGTTGGTTCTCAAGGTATCTAAGAAGGATACAGGTTATTTGCGGAAACACAGTTATTTAATCTAATGCCCGGAGACAGCAGGTGTTAAAACGCAAAACAGCAGCAATAATAATAATAATAATAATAATAAGTGAAATTCTGATGATACGATATGAGCTGTTTATCTAAAGACAACGATCGTTAGCTCCATTTATAAGTATTATGGTACGAACGCATAGACTCTCCCAGCTATAAATAGGAGCAGGTATTGCCTTTTAAGAAGGACATTTCCAGCAGTCAGCTCTGACAGTCAGACCGAACATTCTTGCTGTAACACTCTCGTTTGTATTACTGTTTCTTTTAATATATTTATTTAACTCAATTCCTCTCTTCTGTGTCTTTATTTCTGACCCTAACAAGGCCACACCAATAAGGTAAAATATTTTGCTGCTCATAAGCCGTGTTTCTTTTCCCTATCTAAAACTACCCCCCGTCCTATAAATGGTATGTCAGCGACAGGAGATATAAGTTTTGGGTGTGGGATTGCGACAGCTCTCCGGTTATATACGATTCTGAGTTCTTGAAGGTAAAACAAGTCCAGTGTTTCAAAGTTAAATTAACAAAGTTTTAATAAAAGCGCTTAATGCAGCTGGGTTAAACTGCAATGAGAAGTATCCAGGTCACATCATCTCTCGAAACAGCAAAGTCAATTGGCCACGAAAATCGCGCTACTTGACGCCTTTAGATA
This sequence comes from Acanthosepion pharaonis, assembly GCA_903632075.3. Classification (NCBI taxonomy): domain Eukaryota; kingdom Metazoa; phylum Mollusca; class Cephalopoda; order Sepiida; family Sepiidae; genus Acanthosepion; species Acanthosepion pharaonis. Next base: position 1,382,611 of record CAHIKZ030001394.1, read on the forward strand.
TCTTCCTTTGGGGTCATCTCAAAAGTAAGGTCTATGCCAAGAAACCAACAAAAATTCAACAGCTGATGAGATAATAAGGCCCATTGGTGAGATCGACGAGCAACTATGAAGAGACGACATCAAAAATTTTTACCATCGAGTGGAGGTGTATCGCCGAAGCCTTGGCGGATATTTGAGCGATATTATTTTTCACAGATACTTGCCATGACTTAAATAACATGATCCAAAAGAGACATAACAGTGATATATTTACTGGTGACTTTGATCCGTCTTAATGAAACACCCTTTATTATTAGTTACCATAAACCGCGTGTAAACCGCTCTCTCGAGTATTTTGTAACACATCTATTTATCATCTCTCAGTTGCGGCTCTGTCTTTGAGCTGGGTGCACTCAGGGGCGGCTCCGTCAAAGGACAGAGTCGCAACTGAGGAAAATTATAATGTGAGGTGCCGGCCCTGGGGAACAGCTGCCCGAGGCCGCGCCCTCTCGTTGCACCAGAGAGAGGGATCGGTGCCCGCACCAAGGCCAGCGCAAGTGAGAGATGCGGTGGCTGCGAGCAATTTTTGTTCCTAGCCCGGGTATAAGCGATCGGGCTGTCCACCTTAAAAACTGAACATGTGAAATCTCGTCTTAGTGTGGAGACCATAAATAACTAGTTGCCATAAATGTGGCACTTCTCGGTTTGTGACCAATTTGTCATGATTAGCCAGGTTTTCATGCTGAAAAATGTTATTTAGTTGGTAAAATTGTGGATCGTTTGATGGACCACGAAGTACAAAAAACCCGTTTCTTCCGATTTCTTACTTAAAAATTTGTGAAGGGCGTCTAATGTATCTGGATATCTTCTAAAGAGTAACATACAGTATAATTGATTTGGGTGTATATTGGCTTTGTGCAGTGATTAAAATGCGCAGTATGTTGAAAAATACAAAACCAGTCTTTATATATAATTATACAGACGTACAAGTTGAAGGTTCAAGAGTACAAGTATAAAAATTCCTGTACATACGAAACATAGAGAAACAGAGACAATAAGCGGGAGAAAGTAAATATATACATATATGTAAGCATACATGTTTCCAAATATAATAACCAACGCTTGAGCAAATGGTAAAGAAAGGTAGGTTTGTTTTCAATGGAGCAAGGACGATAAAAACAGAATATGGGTGTCAGCTAGTCATGTAAATATCGTATTTCTTCTCCTGGTATGGGACGATGACCACAAAATCGGATAGTAAACGAAAATTAATTCAACTCTTATTTTGTTTGATTATTCATCTGTTTCTATACAGATCTATAGATGTGCTTTGAGAAGAGGTGCTCTGCTTCTAATTGGCTCAAGACATCTTCCCAGGTTGTGAGATCTTTGTAATTGGTTGTTCTATCTAATTATTTTTAGAAATGGGGAAAATTACCTATCCTTGTTTATTATTAGTCTAATTCATTTTTACATCGTTGTTGTGAAAGATTTCTGATTGGTTGGTCGAAATATGGCTTTGTTTGGTCGGCTCTTTTTAATATACGTGTATTTTTATAGATGGTAAAATTATTGTTTTTTTATTTCACCATCACTACACGACACTCTGTACGTCGCACTTCCTTGTGAAAGAATTATACTATTGGAAATTGCATGCATTTTCTCATATATTCACAGACACTATACATGATTTGTTAATATACACCCTTTTGCAAATTAATTGAAACAGCTACTTTAGTTTACTTTCCCTCAGCATACGGTCAATTTTAGACCAACTGGAGTGAGTGAGTGTAAATGATACCTATTTTTTCCTCAGATTAGTTCATTTAAGTAGTATGCAGTAATATGAATCCAATTTTGGTGTGTATGATGAAATTTGTTTAACCTTGAAAAATATTGCGTCATCCGTGATTGCATCAGATTTTCATCACGCCCAGACACTATTGTCTCGACTGTCGATTGGTTGTCCTACGGCCATTGTCTGCGATGGGCATTACTCCAAAAAAGCGTAAGAAAATTGTAGCACTGAACGAAACCAATGGCAAGCCTTACCTGTGAGCAAATCAAAGTACTATCTATTGGCTCGGAAACTTCTGATTTAAATCCTGGCTAGAATCTGTGATCAATCTGCAAGGAAAGACTTCGTGGAATCGACATACGAAGTATCAACATGTGCAATAGACCATGTTGCATTGGAGAAATAGGAAAAAAGCAAATAATAATGGAATTATGCATTTTTATTTAATTAATTTGCACAAGGTTGTATATTTTAAGTTTCTTCAGTGTGTTTGCTGAATTTTACACCTGCTATATAATTCTAATTTTTCAAACTCTCCATTTAATCTGTTTACACATTTACATTTTTTATAACTTTTATTTGTGCATAAATCATGCATTTCAATGAAAGTGTAAACTCTTAAGACATCATACAATTTCGAAAGATTGTTCCACGAATGCTAGCTATATAGTCAGCCAATTTTACCGAAAAAAATGATCGATTGTCTCGCTATCTTTTGAGGGACCTGATATTTAAAATCGACGAAACGTAGCAGTGCTGCAGTTCATGTTGTCCCTTTTGTGTCTAGTGAATCATTTTTAAAAAGAATATCTCTGCCACGCTGGACGCTTTGTGAATAGCTAACATCTTTGGATGTGAGTAGGTTGCAACATTGTTTGGAAGAGTCCGTGTGCTTAAGAAAGTCTCGTGTCTTTAATCTGCGATATGACAATCAGCAGCTGGCCGGACGAACATGTAAGAATCGACAAGAGTCTGAGAGTATTTAATCATAATAATAAGAACACCTATTTAAGTTTTTTTATGTTCAATTTTAACACTTAATTAACAGAAAGATCAACACAACAGGATTGGGTGTATATTCATTAGATGATATGTATTCATTACAATGAGCCATATGCTTAAAAATGCTTTGAACAATGTCCGAAAAAGGGTATGGAAGGTTATGAAGTAACTATTCTTTGGAACTTAACATTTCTGATTGGTTTGATTTGGTTTAGCTTTTTACAGTATATTAACCTCAATGGGTTATTTAATGCCGACAAAATTTTGATTGCTTTGTAATATTTTTATCTATCTATCTCAGCATATATTGGTTTGGTTTGGTTTGTTTTACGGCATATCAACCTCAATGGGTTATTTAATGCCGACAAGATTTTTATTGGTGTAACAATTTTTTCCAAAAATGTATTGCTGGTAATATTTTTTTTTTCATTTTTCAAAAAATGTATAGTTGGTAATAATTTATTGCTGGTAAGAATTTTTTTTCATTTTTCAAAAAATATATAGTTGGTAATAATTTATTACTGGTAATAATTTTTTTCATTTTTCAAAAAATGTATAGTTGGTAATAATTTATTGCTGTTAAGAATTTTTTTTTATTTTTCAAAAATGTATAGTTGGTAATAATTTATTGCTGGTAATAATTTTTTTCATTTTTCAAAAAAGATATAGTTGGTAATAATTTATTGCTGGTAATAATTTTTTTCATTTTTCAAAAAATGTATAGTTGGTAATAATTTATTGCTGGTAATATTTTTTTTTTATTTTTCAAAAAATGTATAGTTGGTAATAATTTATTGCTGGTAATATTTTTTTTTTATTTTTCCAAAAATATATAGTTGGTAATAATTTATTGCTGGTAATAATTTTTTCATTTTTCAAAAAAATGTATAGTTGGTAATAATTTATTGCTGGTAATAATTTTTTTTCATTTTTCAAAAAATGTATAGCTGGTAATAATTTATTGCTGGCAATAATTTTTTTCTTCAAACATTTATTGCTGGTAATAATTTTCTTGCAATAAACATATTTTTAATCTTTCATAGTGTTTTGTCCCAGTTTGGGGGTTAAATATTTGCTCATAGCTGGAACCTTGACAGGTGCGATCACTCCAGGTCAGGGCAGGCCTGGGAACACCAGTAATTAAGAGGTGGTTCTACGCTGCTCAAAACCTCCTGATCAGAGGCCTTGCTGCTGGACGTAGTTTATCATCTTACCCAGGATGCGGATATAATTTATCGTCATACCCAGGACGAATTTCTTATTAGAAATATAAACTCAGATAGATCTCGTTGAGTAAATTCATGATTTTTTTCTTTTTATGCACTGTGTACTTTCAGGGCGTAGGCGATCATGGCTCTCCACTTCCACGTATCCCTTGAAGCTCTCAATAAGTTTTGCCCTTCTGCCACCTCCCCCTAGACCACGTTCTGTCATCCATTTGCTTAATCCCGCTAGGCATGTCTTGCGTTGCTTTTTCTTGTCTCTTTTTCCCTCTATTCGACCTGTGAGTATCAGATTCTCCAGGTCCTTCTTTCTCATTACATGTCCCAGAAATTTCAGCTGCCTCTTCCTGGTGTGAAGTATAAACTGCAAAATACATTCTCACTGATATACGATCAGAGAAACTATCCTCAAATAAAATTTAAATAGAGTAGAAACAGTAACGGTGATATAAGCTTTTACTTAGGAAAGATTCGGCAGCCATTGATCGCGCAACCATTAGTACAGTCTGTTGAAATGTATAAAATCCTTCCATTGAAAGCAATATTCAATTGATTGTTGTTTTTGTTTAGTGGCATATCAACCATTTTCAGGTTATTTAATGCCGAAATCTAAATACTTTGTGCACAATTATATTCTAATTTTTTAGAAATAATAATCCGTTAGTGAAACAAGTATTATTAATTAACCCCTATGTGGGGGAGATATAGTGGATTCATACCTTTCTCAAGTGTATTTGCGCGTAAGTGTGTATAACGAACCAAACTAGAATTAGAACTTTGCTTTCCGATTAACAATTCTGACAATTATACTTAACACCACCCGCACATCCATACAACACCTGACCAATTCTCAGAAAAACGTACCTGTTATCGTTTTTTCTTGTATTGATGTGGGATTCCTTCCTAATATTTTGTATGAAGTAAGGTGGTTTGTCAACCTTTCATTTTATTTCCACTATGAGATGCAACTACTGTCCATATGCTTGCAGTCACTTGGTGCTAGTAAGGGAAACGAAGTATTCATTCGATAATTCAACTAAAAAAGAATGACAATGAAAAATAAATTAGTTCAAGCTGTTCATATTGAGGAAAATGCATGAAAAGATTAATTAATACGGGACAATAGTAAGTGGTTGCAACCTTTAAGGAATGCCATTTCCTTAAACAATGCGACACGGATATTCTGTGGACTGAATGAAAAACAAAACAAAACATGATGTTCTTTATTTGGAGTTACTTTTTCAGCTTAGTATTTTATTTGTAATTTTAGCCACGAAATTTATTTCTTAATGACAGTTTTTTTTTCAGAAGATGAGGATCGCTATTCGTTAACAGAGTTAGATTAATTTTCGCGAAGTATTCTAATTTCGTAGCACTGTGCAATGGTAGTACATAGACTCTTGTGTAAATCAATGAAAACAACTGCTTTAGTTTCCTTTCTGTTTTTCCTCGGATAAGTTCATTTGCAGTGGTGAGCAATAATATGAAACAATGAAACAATTTCCCGGGTGTACGATGAAATTTGTTTTGCCTTCAAAAATATTGCGTCATCAGTGATTGCATCAGATTTTTTATCGCGCCCAGACAGTATTGTCTCTACTGTCGATTAGTTGTCCTACGAAAATTGTATGCAGTGGACATTACTCCAAGGAAGCGTACGAAAATTGTAACGCTGCACACTAGCAATTTTTGCCTGTCAGCAAATCAAAGTATTATAGTCTGGCCCGGAAACTCTGCTGACTTGTATCCAATCTGCAAGGAACGACTGCGTGGAATCGAATACTAATTGCTAACATGTGCAATGGGTAATGTTTCATTTGAAAAATACGAAAAACGTAAAGAATATCGGAATTATTCCGGTAGTTTAAAGGATTTGCACAAGGATATATCTATTGCCTACACTTTCGCCAAGCTTATAGGGATTTCGAACATTTCATGAAACCAAAAACAATATTTACACTAATAATGTTGAATATATTCAGTGATGTTTACAATGTAAAGGGGGAAACAGCCAGCGAAAAGCCGGGCTGCACACAACCGACAAAACAAGTCAGCTGCAACATGTCTGTTTACTCAAAAATAAACGACAAATATTTTGGTAAGGCTTGCATCGTTACAACTTTCATACGCTTCCTTGGAGAAACATCCATCGTAGACAATGGCCGTAGGATAACTAATCGACAATCGAGACAATATTGTCTGGGCATCATGGAAATTTGGTTCAAAGAGGGATGAGGCAATATTTTTCAAAGCCAAACAAATTTCATCATACACTCTGAAAATAGATTCATATTTGTACACACCACTTCAAATGACCTAATTTGAAGAAAATATATTGGGTTGGTGCATAATTATCAGACGGTTCTGTCGGTGAGTTATTTGTTAGTAAAAATTACAGTTTTGTTTTAACCCTAGAACATTAACCATGGTTACGTAGTACACAGCGCAAATTTTCTTATTTTTAATTACAACTTTCAGTACCGGATTTTTTTTACCTAAATATGTTTTTCATTTCGGATTAATGTTAACTCAAAGTACAATGTTTGATGTCTGCATGTAAAATATTTCCTATAAAGATTTATATTTAATAATTTTTTGTTGTTGATATTTTCAAAATCGGATATGCTATACCCATGGTTAGTAGTTGTGTCACTTTACTTGTGGGTATTATTTTATTTTCAGGTTAAAAAATGCGTGTCGGTAATCATACGATCCGGAATAATCATTTAAAAATGTCATTGTTGAATTGTTATTTCTATTTTTTCATAAAAAATATTGTTTAAAAAACGCTTGATAATTATGCACCAACCGAACAGAAATCAATTACACAGTGTTACTCCAGTGCGTCGAAAACTGACCGTATGGTGTAAGAAAGGAAACTAAAGCAGTTCTTTCAATTTATTTGCACAACGGTTTATATTCAGAAATGCTGGCAAATTTACCGTGGTGAAGAAGAAATTTCCAGATTTTATGTTGATTTTATTTGATTGCACAATATTTTCTTTCAAGAACGTGAATGATATTTGCATGCAAATTTAATTCTCACCCAAATAATATGTTCTTGAGATTTTTAATCATTAATTTAGTCTCCTAAGATATATGTCAAAGAATGGCGAAAAATAAAAAATGTGAATGCATGCATGACGTAATATAAAAGCTCAGTCAATGGCGACATCTTCACTGAAGAGCCCTGGGCATGTCCATGCACGAATAGTTAAATTAGTCGATACATTATGTCATGGCCACGTAACGTATTCAATAAATATGTGAAAAGAATTAGAATAGAGACTACTACATCGATATAGTAAATTTAATTAAAAATAAGTCTTTCTGTCTATCGTTATTTATATCAAAAATTTCATTGCCTGTCTATCAATCTCAGTCGATTCATTGTCTATCTATTTATTTCAGTCTGTTCATTGTGAGCTTATCTCAGTCTGTTCAGTATCTATTCATCTATCTATCTATCTATCTATCTATCTATCTTAGTCTCTAAAATATCTATCTATCTATCTATCTATCTATCTTAGTCTCTAAAATATCTATCTATCTATCTATCTATCTTAGTTCTAAAAATCTATCTATCTATCTATCTATCTATCTATCTATCTATCTATCTATCTATCTATCTATCTCTCTATTCAAATATATATATATATATATATATATATATATATATATATCAGTATGATCTGGCGTCTCGTCTACAGTCACTCTCTCACAGACGCGCCGTCGCCACTCTCTGTCTTTTTCTACAAATACTTTCATGGCAATTGCTCCGAGGAGCTGCTTTCACTGGTTCCCAGACTCCATGAATTCAAGCGCCCTACGAGGCTGGCATCCCTCTCTCACCCTTTCACTGTAGAAACTTTTAAATGTAGCCGTCTCTTCTACTCCAATAGCTTCATACTTCGCACCTCTCGCTTGTGGAACACCCTTCCCAATTACTGTTTCACTGAAAGCTATAATCTCCAACAATTCAAATGTAATGTCAATCGACACCTCCAGTTACCTTGATCTACACACTATCCTCCTCCTTCTTCTATCTCTCATATCTGCTCTTGCTCCAAATCTTCTGCAACCCCCTTTATCCTAGTGGCTTCACGACTTGCTCGGGTCATAATTCTTAATATATATATATATATATAAACAAATGTTTGGAGGTACAAAATTTATAAATAGTTTAAAAACTAGGAAATTATTGATTTTAATATTAAAAGTCTCTAGAGCCCTTTCAGCCAACATCTCATCAGGAGACAATCGTTGGATTAGCGAAATGAATAATAGCGATATTGAAGAGCAAAAAAAGGGGGAAACACACTAAAATAACGAACAAGTATATATACTTGTAACGAGGGAAGGGTTATCGAAAAAATAAATAGCGAGGGATAGTTAAAATAAAATATCCCCAACAGATTCAGAGACCTTATAAATTTTTTCTGCCGGCAGAGAGAAGTTTTTAAATCCTATACAGACCGATTCCAAAATCTTCAAATGATTATTGGAATCGGCTGTATGAATAATTTTAAACCACTCTTTTTTTTATACAATTTGGCACAAGCTATATTCTCAACTAAATGTTGAGCAATAGCCGATTCCATATTCATGGGGGAAGATAGCATATTCTATCTATCTTACCAAGTCGTATTTTGGAAGGAACATGCTGATTTTTTTAGTTTTCCAAATGCAAGGTTGTACGCCCCACATAACCAGCAGCACACTGGCAATTAAATTCATATACTAAATTACTCAATTTGATGTAGGGCAATACATTTTTTGCGAAAAGACGGAAACGCAGACCTAGTTTGAAAAATGCTACGTAAAGCAACTGATGGGAAACAACCGAAACCGACTTGCTAACCTGCTTAATTAAGCCCTGACCACTATCCCCAATCCAGGGAATCTTAGGAATTAAATATATATATATATATATATATATATATATATATATATATATATATATATATATACCACTGTTTTACTTATTTATCTATCTATCTATCTATCTCATTTTGTTCAAATCTATATATCTGTATATATCAGTTTGTTCCAATCTATCTAGCAAGCTAGCTATCTCAATTAGCTAAAATCTATCTATCTATCTATCTATCTATCTATCTATCTATCTATGATGTTAAATGAGAAAATAAAAATACAATCCCTCAGATCTTGTCTAGTACGTTCATTATTTTCTAGGTATTCCATTAAATTACTTGGTGATAAAATGTTATTTTTAAGATAAAGTAATATATACGGATAAATATTTTAGCGCATGCTCATCTTCAATGTCATAGTTTTGACACCCGTTTCTGCAAAGAAGAATCACATAAAAAATTGGATGGGGAACACTATGTGTTAAAGTGTATTTCAGTAAATGAAAACGCAATCTTCTGTCCGTTAATCTGTCTGCCTAATGGGTAATGAGAGTGACAATAAAATCCCCTGAATCCTTGTCAGCACACTCGTAAATTTATTCATTCTATGTCTCCATCTCTATTTCTGTCTGTCTAACTGTATGTCTATCTCTGTCTGCTGCTTTCCATATCTATATATCTCTCTGTCTATCACGGTCTGTTTAAATCTAAGCTCTATAGAGATATTTAGAAGCATTACACACACACACACACACACACACACATATATATATATATATATATATATATATATATATATATATATATATATATATATATATAAAAATCCTTAAACATAATATTTATATGGTCATAATTTATTCCATTGGAATTTAACATGATCCAATTCATAGACCTTAAATTCAAAATGAAAAAACAAAAACCCCATCTCCTAAATATTGAAAGAGAATTTAGAGAAATGTAAATATGAGGATATAGGAGATTGAACCTTAACAGAGACCAAAATTTTAGGAGAATATTTCAAAGTGGATGGTTTTTTTAAGTAAACGTAAAATTTTAGTTTCCTTCGTCCCATCTCTCTCTATATTCTATTTGTTCCCCTCCCTCTTATTCTAGCTTCAAATTGTCTATGGTGTATATATGTCACCACGAAATGTAACTTTATGCATTAGACATCCGTCGACATTCAACCGATTCTCTTAATTAAAACCCTGCCCCCCCACATCTCCTAAAATTCTCTCTGTTAAGGTTAATGTCTCCCCTCCTCCAATATTTAAACTTTCTGTAAATTCTCTTCCATTCCGGTTGTTTTTTTTTCTGTTTTCTTTTGAATTTGTAGGTCTGATGAATTGGATCGTATTTACGATTCCAATGGAATAAATTATGACCATGGAATATTAGTGTTTAATGGTTTTTATTATATCCTTACTCTGTCCTAGACATTGAGTTCTACCTGGATTCTTCCTCTTGGAATTTTTTATTCTAAAAATATACATGTATGGGTATTTATATATTTTGCATATGTATGTATATTTACCACTATATAATATATATCTATCTATCTATCTATATATATATATATATATATATATATATATATATATATATATATATATCAACTTCAGACTCTTTCGCTGTTTCACAACTCATCAGTTACTCTGACTCGGTAGGCATTTATTGTTCTTCACATATATATATATATATATATATATATATATATATATATATCATCTGCAGATTGTTTTGCTGTTTCACAACTCATCATTATGGATCGGTAGACATCCAAATCGATTATTATATATATATATATATATATATATATATATATATATATATATATATATCCAGAATATTCATTATCTATGTATCTAGTTGGCTATCAGTCTATCTCAGTTTAAACCATAATTTATCAATTAATCTCTTACAGTTTTTTTCTTCATCTATCTAATTATCTATGGCAGTTTGTTCAGGCCCCACAACCGTTCCTTGAAATAATTGAAAAAAAATGGTGAATTCTTACATTCTACTATATTTAACTCTGTGAAGAAGCAATATTCTATCCGGACCACTTACTTCTTCTAATAATCTCTCTCTCTCTCTCTCTCTCTCTCTCTCTCTCGCCCTCTCCATTCATCATAGTCTCCTTCTCACCCTGCCTATCTCTCCTTCGCTCATCAATATTCTGGTTATCTCCCACTCTCCCTCATTGCTCTCTCTCAGTTATGTTGCGGGGGATTACCCTATGCTCAGATCAGCAGCCAAGTTACATCGAGGCAGGCCAAGTGATTCTAGAAACATTCGAAAAGAGCTCAATACAGACGAACATCTAATTGCAGTCTATTTAAGAAAGTAAAAACATTTGCTTTTCTGAGTATCTCTGTCTGTCTGTCTACACACACACACGCAGACACACACGCAGATATATATATATATATATATATATATATATATATATACATACACACACACACACACACACACACACACATATATATATATATATATATATATATATATATAGTTACAAAATAAGGCCAAATGGAGTATAATTCCAATGTCTGTAGCATTTAATTTTAAAGAGAGGACTCCTCAATACAGAGCTTTTGTGTTATTTATATTTATTCAAGCCAATTAAATTCAGTTAAATTATTATATACATACAGTTACATAAATATATTTACATATATATATATATATATATATTACACAAACACACACACATATATAATATAAAAGGGATTCAAATAGAAATATGTTAAAAATCGGGATACACAAAGTGCTTTATGTTTCGGCAGCAAACTATGCTACTTCATTAAATGGTAAATAAATTATGTGTGTGTGTGTGTGTGTGTGTGTTTATTTAATGGGCCGGTCAATGAATTTCGTGAAATAAAAACAAGATGGTAAAAAATTATTGGTGCCGCCCTTTTGATGATATTTATTCGTAAGCCTTTTTTAAACGGAAGCAGGAAGGATTCATATTTATTTCAGATTCTTTTCTCTTTTGTTTTTTTTCCGTTTTGCTAACTTGTTTATTATTTATTTATTTACTTATTTATTAATTTGTTTTTTGACAAATTATCAAACCCACAACATCATACATAAATCCACAGAAACGAATTTCACCCCCTCCCCGCCAATAAACAAAACAATTAAAAACAATTTAAAAAAAAAATTAAAAATCAACATTGTAAATAAACCCAAAACTGCATCATGATCCGCAATAATTTCCACTCAATAGCCATTAGAATAATTAGAAATGTAACCGATACCTTCCACCAAAATAACCGTTAGAACAATAAAATAAACTACCAATAATGCATCACTGACTTGTATATAAATCGTCGAGCAAATAAAACCACATATGTTCTGACGATTATATATTAGCCTAAAACTGACTGTCGCCGGTCGATGTTGACTTCAATGTCTACTTTTATATTTACAAACGCTCTATCCCTAATATTGAGCATTTTAACGCATAAATACACACACACACACACACACATACCGTAAAACTATATTTTATATCACAACGATCAGAGTTACAATAAGATTTTCTTTGTAATACACCCCTGAGGATGATCACTGAGTGTATCGAAAGTATTTGGGTAAGAACCAAACTACGTCGCCTTTTTTCCATAAAATAAAATTAAAAAAAAAAATAGTTATAAGAGATAAATTAGAATTTTAAAATAATTATAACAGAGCGCGTTTACGCGTATTTTTAAAAAAAATCAACATCACAACGATCGCATACAGGCACACACACATTTTTAACATCGCGCACGCGCGCATACACACACATATAATATATATATATATATATATATATATATATATGGGGGAGTGTGCAAACAGTTTGAATGCGTAATTAACCCATACGTGTGTGTGCGCGACGAGTGTATGTGTCTAAATTACAATGGCAGTGAGAATGTGTCCGCCAAATCATTGCTCGTATGCTCATTCTGACACGTTCCTTTGAAATTTCCTTAGGAAAATAAACGAAGAAATAAATGAATTGTTTGCCTATTTTGCAATGCAATTTAAAATTTAATTCGCCACCTATATCCAAGTTACCTTTGAACGCTTTTGTGATATAATAAAATCTAATATCGAAACCCGTTGGCTCATGATTTTATAATGAAACTATTTTTATTACATTTTGTAAGCTAATCGTCATATCTTACAGGCAGTTTTCCACTCTACAGGCAATATACTGCTTAATTTACGATACTGTCGTAATATTCATACAGATTATGGATTTCTCACATGGATTTAGACGCATGAGAATCCTGTAGTTAAATGCGAGACTGAACAATTCCGCGTTTGTTTAAAAGTTTGTGTAGACCGAACCACCCATTTTGGAAGCACCAACAGAGAATTGGATTAAACTGTGCCACAAATTCTTCTTACCAGATATCAGATTTGAATTCAGAAAATAACTTTGAAACGAAATAGATGGTTCCGTTACTGATGATAACACATAACTGGAATCTACATTATACAACACTTTATCCATTCTAGATATCTGTGCGTCACACGCCTGCCGTATGTGAGAGTCAGCGGATGCCTCTCCTCCTATACGTGGAAGCTACATTCTGCGTTTGTATCGTGTGAGACATTGACTCGAAGTGTCTGAGGCTACGATTCTCTTTATAACGATTTCAATATCGGATTCAGGTGCGAAGTTACGTACTTCTGCATTCGGTGTTTACTAAAATAATGCCAACTATTTATTTATGATTCTAACGATGAGTGTTCTATTCATTTTCATTCACATTAAAACATTCTCGTTAAGCATATATTCTCTCCATTCTATAGCATCATTTTCCTCCTCATCTATAGGAAGTCGTCCAGCATTCACTGCCATATAGGAGAATTGATATTAAATAGCAGATCAGTATTTTTCTCGTTATTTCCCTTGTGAAGTAATGGAATAACCTATCAACCCCTGAGTGACAACACTATAGGTAGTAACTGCCTATAAGTATCAGTAAGTCAACAGACTACAGAGTCCATCCGAAATCTTTTCGGCTAGACGGTCGAACTCTCTGCATCTGAGCAGAGATGAACCCGGACGAGGCTCCGCCGAAGGGGAGATTCTCGTTCGATTCGGTTGACCAACCCGATCCCGTTATGTGGGTTCTACGTGCATTTTTTGGCCGAGCTTACGTGCTCGGAGAACCCACGTTAAACCCGGCCTTGTGCTACATGCAATCATTGTGGTGGGGTGGTGGCTAAATATTGTCTGACCCGGAAATCATTTTCGGCCAGACAGTAGGAATTCTTCTGCCTCTGAGCAGAGAGGAACCCGGACGAGGCTCCGCCGAAGGGCAGAGTCTCATTGGGGAGGTTGACCAACCTGATGCCTTTATGCGGGTTAAAAAAAGCATTTTTTGGCCGAGTTCTGTTTAAGGAGAACCCACGTTAAACCCGGCCTTGTACCACAGGCAACCCTCATGGGTGGGGTGTCTAAATATTCTAGCTGAAATCTGTCAAACTCTCTGCCTTCGGACAGAGAGGAACCCAGACAAGGCTATGCCGAAGGGCAGAGTCTCATCTGGGGTTGTAGAAAGCTATTCGACCCCGTTTTTTACGGGGTCTACGGCCATTTTTTGGGCGATAATACGGACTCGGATATCCCACGTTAAATTCGGTCGTGTGCCACATCTGACTGCGTGCGGCGGTTGGCAAATATCCTAGCTGAAATCTTTTTCAGCTATGCTGGCCGAACTCTCTGCAGAGAGGAACACGGACGAGGCTATGCTGAAATACAGAGTCTCTTCCGGTGGGGTAGACAGACTCACCTCCGTTTATGCGGGTTTTAAGGAGAATTTTAGCATTTTGAATCTTCTTCCTTGAACATTCTTTTTTAAAAATAGCCAGGGTTCATAGTTTATTACTATTCCTATTGCAATAATGTTTAAAAGTTGATAAGCTCAAATATTTAGCAAATTCGTTGAATTATATAGCCGTGGAACACGCAAAGACCTTGTCCAATCAAAAACTTAGGAATTATGATAAATCAGAGAATTGAAACTCCATAAGATCACCGATGTTAAGCAAAGTCGAGCCTGGCTAGTAGCTAGATGGGTGACCGTTTGAGAATAACAGCTGCGCGTATGGTATAGTAGATAATGGTAAGGAATTGTTAATCATAGAGCCGAGTTCCAATTTTTCTTGGATTGGTAATATTCAGTTATTCTTAAATAATCTTTGGAAAGAATTTATGGGTTAACGAAAAGTATCAGTAAATCATTATTATCTCTAAAATATTGTTATAATCTAAAAATAGTCTCTTACTTTAAATGAGTATTAGGAAGTTGATAAGCCGTAAAAACAAATGAAATAATCAGTAATAAAATTCACATAGCAAAATCATGTAATTTTCACGGGTACAAAGCTGGGTTATAAAGGGTGTTCCAATAACTCGGACCGATTTTAAATGTGAATTAAGTTTAAGCGTCTATTTTTTTTTTTTTTTCATTCAGATTTGCCGGATATTTGAGCGATATTAGTTTTCACTCATAGTTGCTACGACTTAAATAACATGATGCAATATAGAAAAATACATAGATTTTCACGAATGACACTGATTTATTTACTGGTAACATTGATTCGTCTTACTGAAAAACCCTTATATATAAGCAGTGTTAATGAAAGAGCCTTTATAAGATGAATAAACTATAGTTCAAGACCACACACCCTCGGCAGCCTCAATTTTTACATATATTTATTTTATCAATACTTATTATTGCATAAATCTCAATCAACAAAACTTAATCACACAAAGACACACGTATATATATATATATATATATATATATATATATATATATATATATATTATGAAATGGACAAAAGTCCAACAATTATTTTAAGACATTTTATGTTTATACATTCTTTTATAGATACAGATATTTAAGTAAATGCTCTGTTTATAATTTATACATTTGGATACGCTTTGAGCAGATATGAATGTACGTGGGAGATTCATGAAGATTGAAGTTTAAAGGCAGTAAATTCGACCTTGCAAACCTAACGCTCCTCTGTGGCCAAATCGGTTTAAAAATTACGTTCAGGCTATATGACGGTTCCCTATAGGATACAGGTTCGATTCTGTCGGAGGACGAATATTTTCTATGAAAATCTCTCGGACATTCAGACCGGTAATTGTTGCTTCATACTGTTTTATATATATATATATATATATATATATATATATATATATATATATATATATATATATACCGGGTGTTAAAGCACAAATGTCCATTAGTTAGATTAAGCTTTGAACAGTTGTATCTTAGAAATGATTAAAGATATGTTACTGAAATTCTCCGAGGATTTCATAACACTATTGGACTCTACTTTGAGCAATAAGAATGTATAATTACTTTCCAAGCTTAAGAGAAGAATCGTTTAGCTGTTATTTTGAAATGATTATCCCTCTTGCTATTGTAACCTACTGATCCAGTTATCTTCTATACAATGTGAACAAGTCCACCATAATCAACACCTCGGCCACGATGTCTTGCGACTTGTGTGTTAACTCAGCTATCGCCATCTATGTTTACCTTCGGCTGAACTGCTATCTCCCTCTGGTCTCTTCCTTGCTGGCCTCTGGACACTTACTCACTCACTGGTCACCTACCGACTTGCCCGTGGTCTCGGTTAGTGCTTCTTCACTGACTGGTAGACCTCTTCTCACTGGCCGCTAGTCATTTCCTTCCTTACTTCTGGTCACTCACTTACTTGACTTCCTGCTTCTCTCAGCTTATATGAATAATTATTGGGGTAGCACTCCCCTTATCCATTCAATTGTGTTATGGAAGATGTGAGACCACCCGGATGCCAGATGAGTGTTCAAATCTTCAAAGGATTCTACTTTTATGATTATCTAAAATAATTAACACCATTTTATGCTTGCCAATTCAAAGGCGGCTGCAGACAGAATCCTGAAAACTCAGACACTTGTCCCAAAGATGGATTGAAGACGAATTTCCGAAGTAAATCAGATAATTAAATAGACTTAAAAGGAAAAGGAATTCACATTATTCGGACTATTGTCCTCATCTTTGTCGCCAAATTTATTACAACGTTTCAACCGTTATATGGTTGGAATGTCGAACCTTACCCTTTTTTTCGCTCACTAGGGTAGATTGTTCTAGTTCCACGTGCCGTTATCAGTTATCTCCTGTTAATTTCCCTTTGCAATTTCTCCACTGCTTTAACCGGGTATTGAACTCACACATTTTAAGTCCTGTCACTAACCAACGCCTTTATCCACTCTGCCATGTGTCCTTGAGAACATTTATGCATGAATTTCTGGGTATTATAAGCCTAATGTCTTCAGCAACCATTTTTACCAGTGCTCATATTGCAATTTTTTGCTGTCATCATTACATGTTTTTACCAGAGCTCATATTGCAACTTTTGTTGTTGTTATCCCTTTTCTCTGGCACTCCTTAAATAATATACATAATACCTCATCTCAGAAATATAGACAAAAAAGGAATTTATCCTACTATCCTCTTAGGATGTGTGAGAAGTTATGTCACAAATAAAAGAGCCACGATATATAATTATGTTGCAGAGAGATTGTCGTTTCCAGCAGCTTAACATTCTTCAAAGGACCCCTATGTGTTGTCGCAAAAGCAGCTATTCAAGAAAACCCTAACGATGTTGATAAGCACCTGTTAGGTGAAGTGAAACATTTTAATGTTTAAGCAATGTAAAATTATCTCAAAGATGAATACTTTAGCATCAAGTTTATATATCAAATAATCTATAAGACAAAAATTAATTTTCCAACCGCAGATGACAGTTTAGGATTATTCCTATGCTTGATGGTTGCAAACTGGTCAGGAGAAAGATATTTTTCACCACTAAAAAGAAATCAAAAACAAACTTCGAACTTGTAGACAGGCTGCACTTAGTGATCTATTTATAGAAAGTGACAAATTATGCTGAATCACATTCGGTGAAATGATTAATGATTTTCTAAGAGAAAAATCAAGGAAAAGAATATTTTAAATAAAAATGGGATTATTTAAACTATTTATATTAGGATTGTTGTCCTGATCTTTATTGCCATAATGACGATGTACGCTGCGGCCTTCTTCAGGTGATATTCGTTGAAAGAGAGCGTTCAGACTAAAACTCCGTGAATATGTCAATAAAGTTGAGGAAAACAGTCCAAAAATTTAAATAGTGTAAATAGTTACAATACCTCATCTCAGAAATATAAACTTATATTAAAGAAGGCCGGAGCGTACAACGGCCGTAATGTCGAGAATATAACAATAAAGATGAGGGCAACATTCCGAGCAATGTAAATAGTTAGTCAGAAATATGGACAGATGTTAAAAATGGGATTATTAAAATTAGTTTTATTTAAATATTTGTACTGAATATTTGCTAATTCTTAAGTGCAGTAATTATTTCCTTTGTGGTAAATGCAATAAACAAATACCCGTAAATCATTCAGTATAGCGCGAATGTTTTTTTTATGATCAGTTATCTACGGAAAAAGAATATAGGCAGTCGCAAAGTGTATGGGGTAGTTCAATGCAACACTTTGCGTCCTGTTAAATTTTGGAAGAATAAATGTATAATAATCCCGATCAAATGATCTCGAATTTTAACAAAATGTGTAAAACCTAACTAAAAATGTTCAGTGTGTGAATTTATCTCAATAAGAATCTACCAGGAAGATCTATCGACCGTGCCAATGTCAATGCGCTATTCATATGATCACCACGTTTACCTGAATTGACACTTTGCGATTTTTTTTTCTAGGGGCTATGTGAAAGGCTTGGTCTATACTCCTATTCTTATAAGTCTAGAGTAACGTGAGCAGAGAATCAATGAGGCGCCGGAAAATGTTACGCGTGACATGCTACAGCGTGTTTGGCATGAGCTGGATTATCGACTTTATCTGTGTCCTGTCAGAAGCGGCGCGCATATTGAACATTCATTTTAGGCCGATGAATTTTTTAAATGTGAGCATGAAGCCTATTTAATTCCGTTTGGAGGGGACATATAATTCACATTTTAAATGATTTTTTTGTGGGGAACAATAAGGAAAATCATTTTACTTGTTTTACCGGTGTTTTTTTTATTTTTATTTTATTATTATTATTACTACTTTTATTTCCTTTGAATTCTGGCGTTTACACATTCCTTTCCGGGTCCCGCCCAGGGACCTAAGTTTAGAAATGGCATCATGACACTTTCCACTGACAAAAAAAAATGACATAGATAAACCCTTCGTAAAGTGTGGGCTGTACTTGTTAGAACAATTTTTTGTATCTCTTTGAGGCATGGATTTCCAGAAATCATTTCATTTAGTCTGCAGGAATCTTTTCCAACCAATCCTAGGCCTCCAACTACAACAGGGATTGTTGATGTTCCCATGTGCCACATATTTGAGATTTCTATTTCAAGGTCCTTGTATTTTGATATCTTTTTGAAGATCTTCAAAGATACATTGCAGTCTGCAGGGACTGCCATATCAATAAGGAGGCACTTTTTTTTTCATTTGTGATCTTTAATAACAATTATTATTATTTTTATTATTATTATTAATATTATTATTATTATTATAGTCATTTGGTTGGTTTTTATACCATGTCAAAATTATTGGGGTTAAGGCACTCGTTGAAAATACAAGCGTAACAGTCAACCAGACTAAATTTGCGAGTGCCCAGGCACTACCAATAGTAGTTGTGTGAATGCTTATAGCTGAATCTAGAAAACTTATGTAGCAATTTTGAAAGTGATAGAAATCGCACTGGACATTATCACTTCCTACGATTATTCAGTGTATTTTTCCCCCCAATTTGATTTCTGGGTTGGTCGTCATCTAATCAAGCTTTCAATCTCGTGCCAGCTTGTTAGCGGCTATAAGTCCATCTGTGACCATCTTACTAGTGGTCAATGGCTGACCAAGACAAACGCCAATTGGGGTCAGGTTGAATAGGGGGCGAGGAGGTAACCACCGGATGTGAGCGGCTTAGAAATGGTGTCGGCTCGCATCTGATGACAGAGGCACAAAGATCAAGCGAGGGAAATTGTTCTATTAGGCAGCAAGGCGTGATTAGCCGAAATTGAGGCGTAAATGTGGCTTCTTCACCTGACAATTTCAAATGCTTCCGTCTCAGCTCTCCATTCGTTAATCGTTATTTCCCATCTCCCGATGCCCTGTTCTTTTTTCCCCCTTCTTTTTCGATTTCTAATTATTAATATATGAGAATTCGAACTATTTTATTCAGATGGACTGTCGTTCGGGATCAAGTGGCACTGTGTCTAATAAATGCTTCATGGCTGAAGCTAGTATGTGGAGATGCTAAACGTTCTTGACCCACAACATTTTCGTCAGTTTGACCCAAATGACAAACCACCACAATTTTTATTTGTCAGAATTCCTTTTAGTCCACACCAAAAAATTATCAGCACTGCATTGTAAATCATATTGATTTAGTACTGAAGACCAGACACCAGGTTCGTTCTCAGGGTGCAGCTTCTTCCAATCTTTTTGCACAGAACGTTACTTACGAAATAAAACCATGAGCCGTGTGTAAGAGTTGACAAATTTTAATCAGTTGTAATCTTCTACTGTAGACGAACGAGACATAGATGAGTCAAGGTGAGGAAAGATGAACATTCTAACGGGCGTTTTCCTTTCGCGTCTCTTGCCCCTCTCTGAGTTTCTCTGTTTAAAAAAGGAATTCATCAACAGCCCAAATTCTGGCTTCGTTCAGTGACCTTCAGGTCAGGTTCGTCCGGCATTGTTCTTGTGATGCCCACTTAGCAGATAATCGCCAAAAAACATCTGTCTAAATCAATTCCTTTCAGATGTTTCCATTTGACAAGATACTGGCTAACACTGATATAAATGCACAGATTCAACCATAGATGATTTTGATATTATTATTACAATTATTATTATTAGTAGTAGTAGTAGTTCTTCTTCTTCTTCTTCTTCTTCTTCTTCTTCTTCTTCTTCTTCTTCTTCTTCTTCTTCTTCTTCCCGAGTTCAAATTATATTTGTGTTTGCTATATTCACTTACAGGCAAATACCCTTGAAAAAAATATGAATGCAAATATTTCCACCCAGCTATATGCTAATGCATAGCACTTATTTCGGCAATTCATTATTATTTCCAAATGATCATTAAAATCTAAATATATTTTCTGGCTTTAAATAACCTTCAAAAAGGTTGATAAGCCGTAAAAACACAAATCCGTTGATAATGATTTTGCTCTTCTTCATCTTCTTTTCCACTCATTCGTATCCACTCCTTAGAACTTCTATTTGTCCAATTTCTGACATCTATATGCAGAAGCTCTTTACCTAGGTTATTCACACTGTTCTCCTGTACATCTCCTACACATCTTGCCTGCAATATATCCCATGGGTGTCAAGTTCGATGATATAAATTCTCGGAAAAAGCTCCTTGCAAACAGAATACGCCGAAAATATGAGTAATTCGATTCCATAGAAGAACCAATCCGTCATAAAATAAAGACAGGTGAAAAATATTTTTATATATATATATATATATATATATATATATATATATATATATATATATATACATTTCTGAATCATAACATATATATATATATATATATATATATATATATATTTAGTATGATTCAAGAAGTGTATATTTCGGATAACTTAAGCAATTATCAAAGATGATAATTACAGTATTATATATTAAGCAAGAAATTGATGATAGTCTGTTTCTGTTTACATGGAAGATTTCCAAGCAACGATAAACTCGTGCATATAAGACGCTGGAAATATGTATCAATATTGTGATTTTCTTTATTCGTTTAATGATAATGTTATTATGCTTATCAGACGATATGAGAATATTTTACTTAAAATAAATTGTTGTCTATATTTTTTAATGAAACATGTGTGAATGAAAAAATGCTGCCTAAATAGACATTATATATATATATATATATATATTTGTGTATTTTTATAATGTATTCATAAACACACACACACACACACACACATATATATATATATATATATAAAATTTGTGTTTATTAAATTTTCAGTATAATTATTTTTTTTCTATGTGACAAACACACACACACACACGAACACACAATGAAAATAAATATATATATATATATATATATATATATATATATATGAAAATATTTATCAGAAGTTTTGTGAAAAAGCCAATATTTTATAAATGTAAAGAGAAAATTATTAATCTACGCCCAGGTTTTTCTCAGATTTTCACCTTTCCTAAAAAAAAAATCCCAATAATAAAAATCATCAAGAAATCAATCAAGTAAATTGTTGAATCCGTCAACAGAACAATAAAATCGTACTAGACGTAATTTTCAATTATTCACGTCATGTTTTAAGGCATGTGTATATATATATATATATATATATATATATATATATATATATATATATAATCAACATTAAAATAAAATTTGCCTCATAGATAATTTCTGATTTTATTGTTTTTAGATAATTTTGGATTTTATTGTTTATTAATTATATAACTCTGTATTAATAAATACACTGAGCTCTTTTTGTACTGATCAGTTTTAATATTTTATATTACTAGGATGCAGATGGATTATTTACCAACGGATTTATTTACGTTATATATATATATATATATATATATATATATATATATATATATATATATTATATATTTGGTTGAACTGATGTGAGTTTGTGATCCTGAGTTTCACGCTTTTGCGATCGTCGGGCAACCTGATTAATTTTTTTTTAATTTTGGGTTTATGTAGTATTGTGCGTGTATTGGAACTAATAATATATATATATATATATATATATATATATATATATATATATATATATTATAAAGATTAGAACAAAAAAAAAAAAATAAAACACAATAGTTTTTATGTTTCGTCATTCCGTGTATCTTCAAGCAATGGTAAGTAACCCAAATGTTCTCTCTCTCATTTGGATATATTAATATTATAAATTAATTGATTTAAAATATGTTTTTTTCCGATACACATTTCTAACCATGTTTCAAAAATAGAAACTAAAAGCTCCGAATTGAATTTTGCAATTAAATTAAAAGCATTAGTTCCATTTCATCCTCTAGCGAATTTTGGAGTAACTTTTAAAAAATTACTGGGTTTTAAAGACACAGCTAAAATCACGTTTCCATGGTTACAGAATATTCTACTTCAATTGGACAAGGGATAACTAGGTTTTCCTTATGTCAGTATCATTGTATCAGTTATTAGCTACAATTCGGTAAGGGGTAGGGATGTATTTTTCAATGAAAACTGACATCCGTTGAATGCATGTCGTCTGTATTTTTTTTTAAATTATTGTTAACGGTAAAAAAAAATTATATTAATATATATCTATTATTAACGGTAAAAATATATATATATCTATTGTAAAAAATATATATATCTATTGTTAACGGTAAAAATTATATTAATATATATCTATTATTATTATTATTATTTGGTTCTAATGAGTTATTTTGGCATTGCTTACTGATTTTTGCTCTGATGCCTTTCTTCCTTTCCTTTTTCTTCCCTTCGTATGGTCAAAGATTTCGTAGACTTAAAATGTTCTAATTCCTGACTTGTCATTGATTTTATCCTCTCAAATTCTTCAGAAATCGATCATCCTTCACTCCACCTTTTCTTCAGAATATATAACCTCACCCCTGATTCTGAGTTCATTCCTTGAATTTTTCTTCCTCATCCTTCGGCACCTTTCCATCTAAAACATAATCACCGGAACTTGCCGATGATCATACGGATGCCTTTCCAGAAAACCATAGGTAGGGAAACAGCACTTGAGGCCATCATCGACTTTTCCCAGCATCCCACCCATTCTGAACGGCTTCGTCGTATTAAATGACCATTTCGACATCGAGTTATATTGACACCAGCAATGCCATTGGCGAGTGACCTGAAGAATGCAAGAAATCGATTTTTCAATTTAGTTCTTAAATGGTTCACTATTGATTGCCACAAAGCTATAAGCACACGAGATAGATAGATAGATAGATAGATAGATAGATAGATAGATAGATAGATAGATAGATAGAAACTGACAGTGAAAGAAACAAATAAAAAAACAAAAAATTAACAACGAAGAATCTTGGATTGGTAGATAGATAGATATGAGGATAATCAGAAATATTAAATAGAAATAATCAGAATAATAAATAGATATAGATATGAATAAAACGAGCAAGCTAGCGAATTAGATAGATAGATAGATAGATAGATAGATAGATAGATAGAATCATAATCAGAAATAGAGATATGAACATAGATAGATAGATAGATAGATAGATAGATAGATAGATAGAATCATAATCAGAAATAGAGATATGAACATAGATAGATAGATAGATAGATAGATAGATAGAATCATAATCAGAAATAGAGATATGAACATAGATAGATAGATAGATAGATAGATAGATAGATAGATAGATGATAGATCAGAATCATAATCAGAAATAGAGATATGAACATAGATAGATAGATAGATAGATAGATAGATAGAATCATAAATAGAAATAGAGATATGAACATAGATAGATAGATAGATAGATAGATAGATAGATAGATAGATAGATAGATAGAATCATAATCAGAAATAGAGATATGAACATAGATAGATAGATAGATAGATAGATAGATAGATAGATAGATAGAATCATAATCAGAAATAGAGATATGAACATAGATAGATAGATAGATAGATAGATAGATAGATAGATAGATAGATAGATAGATAGAATCATAATCAGAAATAGAGATATGAACATAGATAGATAGATAGATAGATAGATAGATAGATAGAATCATAATCAGAAATAGAGAAATGAACATAGATGAATGATTTAATAGATAGATAGATAGAATCATAATCAGAAATAGAGATATGAACATAGATAGATAAATAGATAGATAGATAGATAGATATGATCATAATCAGAACTATAGATATATATGAACAGAATGTGATATATATATATATATATATATATAGATAGATAGATAGATAGATAGATAGATAGATATGATCATACTCAGAAATAGATAGATATGAACAGAATGTGATAGATAGTTAGATAAATACATAGATATATTCATAATCAGAAATATAGATATGAACAGAATGAGATAGATAGATTGATAGATAGATAATGTTTCTGGACAGATATTTTTATACATATACGCATCATTATATACATCTGAATAGCAAAATTTAAAAAAAATTATCAATGTTGAATTTCGTTTCTGTAAATCACATCTTCAGAAATAAATTTTTTATTCATGGTATCTGCCTTATATAGAATTAGAGGATTTGGAGTGAAATATCGATGACCACACTCTGGCATTTGATCTCTCCTCTAACCTAGCTTCAACAGTTCATTGGAGAAAAACTGGCTCCTTACATACTATGCCTCAAAAACCAAGTTAGTTTCGTTATACCGTAACGTTACAACATCATCGTGCGTACCGCAAATTTATGTTTAATGGTGATAAACGGATGTTCCCTCAGATAAATCCCGTGCCTTGGGTGGCTATCGTGACTTAAGCCCAACCCAAACCTAAAATAGACCTCGTACGTACGGCCCATCGGCTTCTTTTACCCCTTCAGTAAGTAAAGAAAAGAGGACTAAACACTCATGAGATATCTGTTCTCCTGTATTGCAGCGAATGCTAGACAATCGCTTCAAAGATGGAGAAAACTGCATCAACAGAAATGAGGTTCTACTAACAGATTCTGAGAAAACCATGGAGAGAATCGAAACAAAATGAAAATTTCTGGAGCACGGAATGAGGAAAGATGGCTTGGAAAATCTGATACTCACAGGATAAGTAAAGAGAAAGTGGAGAAAGGAAAGTTGCGCGTAACATACTTGGGACATTGAATGAAGATTTTTATTGCTAGCAATATTTTTTTTCGAAAATATATTGTTGGTAATAATTTTTCTAAAAAATGTATTGCCGGTATTAAAAACCTATTTTTACGTACACTATTTACATTATTCGGATTATTGTCCTCATCCTTGTCGCCATATTTATTACAGCATCTGTCTATATTTCGGAGATGAGGTATTATATACACAATTTACATCATTCGGACTATTGCCGTCATCTTTGTCACCATATTTATTACAACGTTTCGGCCGTTGTACGCTCCGGCCTTCTTCAGATGGTTGGACAATAGTCCGAATAATGTAAATAGGGTACATAATACCTCATCTCAGAAATATAGACAGAAACTATTTTTACGTTTTCATAATATTTTGAACCCAGGTGGATGGTTAACTATTGCGTATAGCTGGGGCCCTAACAGGTGCTACCAACTCGAGCCAAAATGGACCTAGTAACACCAGCACTTAAGAGGTGGTACCAAGCTCCTTAAACCCTTCTCATCAGGGGCCTTATTCGATGCAGTTTACACACCTAAGACGCGGATGTAGTTTATCGTCATACCTAGGACGCTTCATTTGTGGTGAGTCTTACCCTGCTGAAGAGGTATAGTCAGCGTATTGTGAAGCCCCAGCCGACAGGGAGAATAATAATAATACAACATTATTTAAAGCTACAAGTTACAGAATGGTATGGAATGGACACAGGACATAAAATAAGAATTATCTTTAATTATCTATGTCGCTCGTGAAAGTATTTCTCGCCTGAGAATCATCAAATCTACAAATCTACCATTCGTCCTCGCATTATATTACATTGCCTTATATGGTCTGGTGCCCCCACTGTTCATCTCGAGCTCCTAGACAGAATCCAGAGACGGATATGCAATGTTATAGGTCCAGATCTGGCATCTCGTCTACAGTTACTTTCTCACAGACGTGATCTTGTTTCCCTCTGCCTTTTCTACAAGTATTTTCATCGCAACTGCTCTGAAAAGCTACTCTCACTGGTAACCAAACTGCATGAATTTAAACGTGTTAATATGTTGGCATCTCGGTCCCACCAATTCAGTGTCGAAACAGTTAATTGTAACCACCTCTTCTATTCCAACAGCTTTTTTATTCGCACTTCCAGACAGTGGATCTCCCTTCATTCTACTTGCGTCCCTGATAGCTATAATCTTCAAATATTCAAATATAATGTCAATCGACATCTTCTGATACCTGGATCCTGATCCCCATCCTTCTCTGTATCCTTTCTTCAGACATCCCTCTTTACTTTTGCTCTCACTCTCTGTAACCCCTTGCGTACTAGTGGCACTCCGGTCCTGCTTGGGGTGAAATGCCTAAAATATATGCTATCATCTAACTTTACAAGAGCCAGATCAGGACCAAAATGAAGTATTGCTGTTAAAAATGGGCAAGAACAGGCCAATCTTCTATTTCAGTCCAAAAGCATTTTGTGGATGACTAATTACTGTCCAACCTACATTTTTTCTCGACGGACGAAACCTCGCTCGATTCCGGCTGCTCTATCGCGATGTCAACAGAACGTGTTCAGATGGACTATATCATCTCATTTTACCAGTTCTCAGCTTCTCGGATAAGACACACAATGGCACATTGTAGGAAACCACCATTATTACCCTTCGCATTTGAATTGTGAGACATAAGTTGTAGCCGAGCAGTTTCTTCCCACGTAACGCTGCTTTGTGGAACCGATTGCCTAGAGGATTTTTCTCCGATCTCTATAATCTTAATCTATTCATGTCTAGGATTAACCTTTATCTTCACCATATATCCCTATGAACTGTGATCCTTAACCCTTTACCTCGAGCGGTAATTTGTTTTATACAGGGTGAAAATTATTCTACACACACACAAAAAAAGCTAATACTCTAAAGAAAGACGTCACTAATAACATCGCATTGAAACACCGGTTAAGCAACGTTTAAACTGGTCAGTACCTAGATGGGTGACCGCTTGGGAATACAGCGTGCTGTAAGCTCAGATGTGTATTACCCTGATATATAGCGAGATAAGTTTGTTAGCCATTGCCAATGGACACGTCACCATATATTGGTGACAAAACTAATTCTGCAAATATTACGAGTTGAATCAATAATTTTTCTCCTTGTTTTGTTTTTCTACCTACAATACACTTATAAAACATTCAAGTAAAAATTAATACAAGAAGAATGTCATTAGCATTACGAAAAATTTCAGGATAAAGGCCATATCATGTTGAAATACCGGTTCCCGTACAATGAAGTTAAGCAACATCGGATGTACAGGCGGTGTAATGCATAATGACTCGCAATTCTTAATCGGAGAGGCGAGTTCCAATTAGAGTTGGATTCATTATATTTACTTACGCGTAAATACTCTTTGGAAAGAAATGCATACACATCTTCCTCCACCTATGGGTTAATTAATGCAACTACTGTTTTGGGAAATCACTTTAGTTTTTTGAATCGACCAAACTTCAAATATTTTTTTTTTTGTTGTTTTTTAAGTGTTTCATAATATATATATATATATATATATATATATATATATATATATATATATATATATATATATATATATGTGTTGTGTGTGTGTATGTATGTATGTGTATGTGTGTGTGTGTGTGTGTTTATATATACACCTAAAGAGTCAGGTTTCACCTACACGGATCGTAAGGGTTAATTGGCCAGTTTAGCCCTGACGATCCATGTAGGTAGAACCTAGGCTCTTTAGGTTTATATTAGGTTTGCTCTACTTTAGTGTATTGAACACTTTACGTAATTACTTTTACTTTTACTCGTTTTGGAGATTTTTTTTCTTTGGACTCTGAGCTTGAATTCAGGATGATTGTTTTCGCCTCAATTTCATGTTCTTGTTTCTTTTTTTCTTTAATTTTTTCCTTGGGCATTGGTTTGTTCATTTACAATCCAAAAATACCCAAGTTTCCAAACGAGTACCACTATATATATATATATATATATATATATATATATATATATATATATATATATTATTATTATTATTATTATTATTATTTGTATATTCATTTTCTTAAGTATACAAAAGTGCCCGATAAATTCTATTAAAAGAGCTTTTTAATAAACATTAATTCTCAGTGACATTATTAAAATGCCACAGCCCATCAACAAAACGGTGAAGACTAAAACACTACTGGAACTGGATTAATCTGAGAAAATGATATACATTATTTCTTATACCGGAACAATGTGGTAAAATTAATGACAAAGGAAAAAACAATCGTATTACACGTTTTATCATTTCGGACTTCATCAGACTAATGTGATGTTGTTGCGACTACGCATGTGCATGAATGACAAGGGTTGCTGACATTTCTAACACTTATATTTATTTATTTTTGTATTTTTAGGTATATAGTCTAATTAATTAATTTAATTGCTTTTTGTACGTGTTTTTATCACGTTTTTTATTTCATATTAAACGCGAAACAACAGGCTCGTGTAATACAAGAGTCGGCATTGTGACTGATATGTCCCAGAAAGGGATATATTTGTTTGAAGTAGCATATTGGTTGTTGACTACTGTAATTGGGTGGGACAATCTATCATGTAACCGCAATGGACTAGTCCTCGTCGTAGTGGTAGGACAACATTTTTCGGATAGTTTCGTATGAATAGAATATGTATTCTTTGGTTTATTTTGATTTACGGCATATCAACCTCAAGAGGTTATTTAAAGCCAACAACATTTTTAGGATAAATTCGTATGAATAGAATTTATACTCTTTGGTTTATATAGGTTTGGTTTATTTTGTTTTACGACATAAAAACCTCAATGGGTTATTTAATGCCAACAACATTTTTTGGATAAATTCGTATGAATAGAATGTGTATTCTTTGGTTTAGATTGGTTTGGTTTATTTTTTTTTGGCATTTTGGGTTATTTAATGCCGACAACATTTTTAGGATAGAATCGTTGAATAGAATATGACAAATTTTGGTTTAGATTTTTTTTGTTTTTTTTTTTTTGATAGCATATCAACCTCAATGGGTTATTTAAATAGACATTTTTGGATATTCATATGAATAGAATATGTATTTTTGGTTTAAATTGGTTTGGTTTATTCTATTTTACGGCATATCAATCTAAATGGGTTATTTAATGCCGACAGCATTTTTTTATTGCTGTTAATATATATATATTTTTTGTCAAAAATCTGTTTCTGGTAATCGATTTCTTTCAAGATTGTATTGCTGGTAATTTTTTTTTTCAAAATAGTATTGCTGGTAATAGTTAAATTCTCCATAGCTTGGACCATCATAGCTGCTACCACCCCGGGTTAGGGTGGACCTGGGAACACCAGCAATTAAGAGGTGGTTCCACGTTGCTCAAAACCTCCTGATTAGAGGCCTTGGTGCTGAACGTATTTTAAATTCTTACCCAGGACGAGGATGTATTTTAACGCTTTACCCAGGAGTAGTTTAACGTCTTAGCCAGAGCGTGGATGTAGTTTAACGTCTTACCCAGGACGTGGATGTAATTTAACGCTTTACCAAGGACACGGATGTAGTTTAACTCCTTACCCAGGACGCGGATGTAATTTAACATCTTACACAGGACGCGGATGTAGTTTAGCATCTTACCCAGGACACGCTCCTCAAAACCTCAGAAGCCTTGCTGCTGGACGTAATTTATCGTCTTACCCAGGACGGCGATTCGCGTTGGAATTTCTACCTTATATTTTCAGTCGTCTGTTCCATGGGATCTCAGCCTCCGTCTGGAAGACTACATTTCTTTCGCTTCGAACCAACAAAATTGTCCAACTTTCAATGTGATATCCAGAGATATATATGACGTAGGCTTTCTGCAATCAGTCTTGGCACAAGGCTAGATGTGTGGAATACAAAGGGAGTCAGTTTTCTATTTGCATTATGCAGAGATGAAATATACTTTGTGTTCTTCTAAGCGGCACTTTTATTTAAACAACGCCATAGCTATGAGGCACCCAATGAGAACCGGAATTGTGGGTGTGTTCTAATGATCGGAAAGCCGGTTCTGTTATCTCGTTCAACCAGTGGAAATGCATTCTTTTGGTTTTTTCCATCTTGTTCATAAATTACAGTGCTATTATCTTTGCATTTATTAAATATGATTGTATTAAAAACAAAGGTAAGGATACTTTTCGAATATCAACTCAGATATTCGTGATGTTTCTGCTCCCCAGGATCCAGATAAGAAGTGCATTATATAAGAATTAGTATAAAACTAGCAGCATGGCCCGACGTTGCCCGTGCTTGATTCAAAAATCGTACGACTCATACCGCAATCGCTATCACTTGACTTAAAATATTTTTGCCCTTCCTTGCCTTTAAAGGAGTGCCTTTTCCGTGCTGATGTTGCTACATGCCTTACTTCTTGCCTATCTCACACTGCAAATTTTTTCTACGCTCTATACTAAACATTAAATCTGTTACGAAAAAAGAACTAAACAAAATGAACACAAAACGATCAGCTTTAAAAAAAGGACTCGTAACTGGAAAAACCGAATGAAAAAAGAATGTTAACAACAAATACTTTTTCACACCCAACCCAGTTCTGCGGAATCAGAATCAACGTTGTTTAAGCAAGCGAATGTGGCAGTTGGAGTAAAGTGCCATGCAGATTTATATTTTTCCAACTTGTGACGAATGCAGCTATCGATTTTTTTTTTGCATGCTAGTTAACATTCGTGTCAGTCAGCTGTTGGCTCTCACGCTGGCCAATAGAATCTTCCTGCCTATTCGTGGCAGCCGGCTATAAGCTCTCACTCTGGTCAGTAAAAAATGGCCGCAAACTACATGAAAACTGCCGTAGAAGCATGAAAAAATCGATTATTTCCACTATTGATGGGAGTTGGGAAATGCAAAGTCGGTCTTGGCCTTCCTGCTAACTTGGAGCATGTGCATGTAATTTTTGGTGCAAATCCTTCGAAAATGTATTCGGCCGTGTATTCCTCACACACACACACACACACACACACACACACACACACACACATACACACACACACACACACACATATCCTGCCTTTTATAGATAGAGATATGGAGTACTGTTTTCATATTTTCGCGTAGCCTCTCCAATTCTCACTTTCCAGACTTTATCAAAAGGGTCTCCTTATTCTTTTTGGGGAAGAATTACTTTCCACCCTCCAACCTCTCTCTCACAGGCAGGGTGTGGCGAGTCTCTTACTGCTCTATCGTTACTTCCATGCAAAGTGCTCGGAAGAACTAAATTCCTTCTGCCATACGCATTCCCTCGGTGTTCCATTGGTGAGAAGTAATTTCTACTCAAACATCTCCTTCCCGTGAAGCACTGCTCTGGGGATATTTTCCCAATCACTACCCACTTAACCTTTTCAAGCGTGGAGTAAATCGTTATCTTCCTCTCCTATCCATATAAATTACCTCGAGTGAACGTTACTGTAAAAAGAAACACGAGGTGTAGATTAGGTGATACGTTTGGACCTCAGAATCCCAGTGCATTTCACCCCAAATAAGGCGAAAGTGCCACTAACACGCAAGGGGTTACAGAGAGTGAAAGTAAGAGTAAAGAAGGTTGTTTGAAGAAAGGATAAGGAGGATGTGGATCAAAATCAACGGCGACAATAATAATAATAATAATAATAATAATAACAATATTAATAATAATAATTGTCTTATATAGTGCGTTAGATATAGCCACAATACATACAAACGGCATTATACGAGCCAATTAACTAAGTAGTATAATTAATGATTTCAAAAATAAATAAATAAACATTACACTCCAAGTAAGGCGGGAACGTCACAAGCACGCACGGGGTAACAGAGAGTGAGAGTAAGAGTAAAGAGGGGTACTTGAAGAAAGGATAAACAGTAGGACTGGTATAAAAATCAGGTCATTAGAAGATGTCGACTGACATTACATTTTGATATTTGAAGATCATAGCTATCAGGGAAGCAAGTAAGAGGACGGAAGTTCCACTGCAGGGAAGTGTGAGATAAGAAGATGTTGGAGTAGAAGAGGCGGTTACATTTAACTGTTTCAACAGTAAAAGGGTGGGACCTAGTGCCAAATTCTAGGACGCTTAAATTCATGCAGTTTAGGTACCAGTGAATGGAACACTTCAGAGCAGTTGCCATAAAAAATATTTGTAGAAAAGATAGAAGGAAGCCACGTCACGTCTGCGAGAAACTGACTGGTGTCGAGATGCCAGGTCAGGATCTATCACATTGCATAACCGCGATGCGGTTTATTGTGAAAGAAACATTTTCGTATATAGCATTTGATTCTGTGATCAGGCGCATGTATATACATGACTGCTTTTACTTTATTTTAAGTATGATTTCTTTAAAAATCTTTTTAATCTAAACATGGCACGAAAGCAGCTAACACGCAGGGTCTTACTGAACGCGAAATAATATAATAAAAACAAGGACAGATACGATGAAAGAGAAGAAGTGAAGAAAACAGAAGATAGCGATTTACATTGCATTGAAATATTTTGAACCAAAACATAGGGAAACGCTTAGTCGATCACCAATAAGTTTCGTGAACGTTTATTATATTTAATAGATTATTTATTATTCATAACTTCTATTGATAACTCGATTGAAGAAAACCTTCTGTTCGATTTCACATATGTTAATTATATAACTTTACGCATCTGTCTATATTTCTGAGATGAGGTATTATGTCCATTATTGAATATTGTCCTCATCTTTGTTGCCATATTTATCACAATGTTTCGGCCGTTGTACTGAACCTTTTATTTGGCTCACTGGAGTAGACTTTTCTTGTTCCACGTGCCAGGTCTAATGGATGCCAATTATCAGTTATCTACTGTTAATTCCCCTCTCCAAGTTCTGCACCGTCTTAACCAGGTGACAGGACTCAAAGAGTGTGATTTCAATACCTGGTTAAGGCGGGGAAGAACTTGGAGTAGTGAATTTGCTGTTGGATGTAGTTTACCGTCTTACCCAGGACGTGGATGTAGTTTACCGTCTTACCCAGGTTGCTGATGTAGTTTACCCTCTTACTCAGGACGCGGATGTAATTTACCGTCATACCCAGGACGCGGATGTAGTTTACCGTCATACACAGGAAAAGGATGTAGTTTATCGTCATACCCAGGACGCGGATGTAGCTTACGGGTCTTACACAGGACGGAAGAAACGTAGGAATTAAGGAACTAATTAATTAATCGGTTAATTTTTTTTTTCGGGAATTAATTTTGTTTAAATGCAGATATTTATTTTATTTTTATAGATTATTAAAATAAATAGGGTCATTAAACACCCATAAATGTATTAACCTGTTAATCTACCTCTTTTCCAGCTACAGATGGGACAAAAAAATGTATAAATAAATAAATACCCATGAATTATTACATGGTTTGATATTTAATTTGGTTTATTACTTGTATGAGAGGATGATGAAAAATCCATGAAGCTACATTCTTCCTCGTCTTGATGGCCTTAAACCAAACTAAGTTAAGATTAGTAAATATTTCACCATCATAGAGTGAGTTTGTTTTAGCGAGTTAATCTGAGTGAGCCGTGTTACTGAGTAATAATTTCGACAATTTGCTGCTTATTACTTGTGACATTGTTCAAAACTAAATTTAGTTAATATTGAGAATCGCCGTTTAGAGCTGGTGTCATAAAGTAGGAGCTAACGCCACCCTAGGAGCGGTAAAAAGACCCATGAGTGTGGGGAAGAAGAAGTAGCCGGGAGGAGAGAAAAAGTCATTTTAGGTCAACGTAATCAGTTATTTTTAACCAAATCGATATGAGAGAATGTCAGTCACTGTTAGCCGAAATGGCATTTTTCTCAGGCTAGTCATTTTAAGGTTACTGGTTACGTTCGTTAGTCCGTTTTTGAGTCTTCGAGGTTAGGATTATTGATCAACAAAATCTATCTATCTATCTATCTATCTATCTATCTATCTCATCTATTTATCTATCTGGGATCATCTATCTATCTATGGAATCTATCTATTTATATATCTATCTATCTCAACTTTTAAAAAATATCTATCTATCTATCTATCTATCTATCTATCGAAACCTCAGCGAGAAATTGAAAATATCTATCTATCTATCTATTACATGATGGAGATCTATCTATCTATCTATCTATCTATCTATCTATCTATCTCAACTTGTTTCTATCTATCTAACTATCTATCTATCTAAAACTGTTCCTATCTATCTATCTATCTATCTATCTATCTATCTATCTGTCTATCTCTCTATCTAACTAAACTTGTTCGAATCTATCTCTCTCAAGCTGTTTCTATCTATACATTACTCGTGATTAGTCCAAGCACCATGATACTAACTGGATATATCAGCCAACTCTTTTCTAATCCTCTGCACTCTTCTCAGATTGACACCCAAACATTCTGAAATGTTGTTGTTGGCGCTTACGGTGCGAATGCCAAGCAGTACAGCCAGTCGTTTCCAGATTTCTCGGGGAGTAAATTGCGTCATGGCGCTAATTTTCTCACAGATTTGCCCAACTGATCCTGCTATACTGTGCAGTGGATAAATTGAAAAAAAAATGCACAAGCGCGAAATTAAATATACAAAATGGCGGCAATTTATCCATCCTACCAATCTCTGTCTGTCTGTTTTTGTTTCTGAGATTCAACTTCTCTCTCTCTATATATCTATATATATATATATATATATATATATATATATATATCAATCTGTCCCTATCTATCTTAATCCATTACTCTCTATGCCTCAATCTGTTCCTACCCATCTCACTTAATCTTTTTCTATCGATAGATTTACTGAGAGGTACAAATGACGGGAAGTTGCGGAGAGCCATTAATCGCCCATGTCACTGTAGTAGAAGATATGAGAACGGAAAAGAATATACAAGCAAAGAAACACTCTGCGAATGAATAGAAATCGTATTGTAAGTAATATTAAACTCGAAATGTTTCACAAATTGCGTAAGATTGAAAAAAATACCTGAATCAATTACCTGAAACATTGTTGAAGTTCATCCCGGGTTAACGAGTGCATATTATTATGTAAGTATTAAAATAATCCAATGTAATTATGAAATTATTTAATCAGTTATAGGGAAAATAAGGAAATAAACATTAAGTGGAAGATAGTATGGATTCTTACTTTGATTCTAACAGGAAATTAATTAGCGACTTAAACTCGAGGGAGGGATGCATAATCTTCAAAATTGATAAATAAATAAGGAAAGATTATTTCCATTTCTTTTTCTGAGTAAAATATCTGCTCCCCTCTGGGTACACTTGAGAAAACTATAGCGCTCTTTGTTTTTGAGAGGAGGATCTACAGCCAACATATACAAGATGCGAATCATTATTTATTAAAAACTTGATTAAAAGGCAATGTTATCTTAGAGTTAAAAACAATTGAATAAAGCATTAAATAATTTTTTTTTTTTTTTTTTTAAGCATTTCACCCCTAGCAAGGCGGGAAGCCACTAAGACGCAATGGGATTCAGAAAGTTTAGAGCAAGATCAGATAGGAGTGATAGAAAAAAGGATGAGGGTAGTGGATAGATCAAGGAAACTGGAGATGTCGATTGACATTACACTTGAATAGCTGGAGATTATAGCTCACTGGGAAACAGGAATAGGGAAGGGAGTTCCACAGGCGAGAGGTGCGAGACATGAAGCTATTAGAGTAGAAGAGACGGCATTTAGGAGTTTCGACACTGAAGGGGTGAGAGCGGGATGCCAGCCTCGTAAGGCGCTGGAACTCACGGCGTCTGGGAACCAGTGAATGCAGCTCCTCGGAGCAATTTCCATGAAAGTATTTGTAGAACAGAACATCCACAACAAAATTGTATTTTCATTGCAGACTTTATCAATCACTATCCTAGAATGGGTAGATAGTTTTTGGAGTATTCTCCAAATATGGATTGTACATGCGTCCGAGGAGGAATGATATCTTTCACCTTTTCCCTCTTGTGTGGGTGTTTTTGCATCTACCTTGCATAAGATTTTTCGGATACTGGGTGCTGTTGTGTTAACCACGTACTTAACTCGCTGGGAGTAACTATCATTGACGCGGATTTGCCTCTTGGGCCTATTTTTTATGTTTTAAGTCATCGTGCTGATGCACCTGGCTTCTCTGAGGTTCCGACGTGACGCAGTCGATTGTGAAAACATCTGGGGATGAATCACATACTACATTAGTACAGCAAAGACAAACCACACTAAAATTGATGGTAGAACTAGAGAAAACCTAGGACATGACGTGTGCGTCTGGATGAAATTTTTTGCACACCAACCTTACACGTTTAACATGACGCTTTGAAATTTTCTTCTGTTTTGGGGCCTGTGAAGGAGACACTCAGAGGATATCCGTACACGAATCATGATGTTAAAAGCAAATAAAAGAGTGCTGAAGTGTCACGGTATATCTGTCCGGCTATATGATATTAAATATTGAAAAATCTCCTCGAAGATAAAACGGAGACTTGAAGAAGCATAAATTTGGTTCTAGAGATGGATGCTAGAGATTCCATGGACCGAATATTTAAGCACCGTCGAAGTTGTAGAGAAAATGGAAACAAAAAGGAAATTTATACTTAATATGAGGGAGAGGCAGTTGAAATTTCTAGGATTCATAATAAGGAAAGCGGGTTTTGAATATCTGGAGCTCATAGGATTGATTGAAGGCAAAAGGAACAGAGAAAAACAAAATATAGACATACATAGTGAGCTTGAATAAATCAATGGTGGAACAGGGTTTACAAGTGATGAATAAAATGGATGAATAATAATAATACAAATTTATGAAAGAAAATGTATTATAAAATTTATCAAAAGGTACACAAAGGAGAGGAAATTATATTCTTTGGGAAGACTAATATAGAATGGGTTATATTAATTTAAAAGTCGGGCAAAAAGATGATGATTCTTATTCCTTAAAAGGTACCAAGCAGTATTTATATTTTAAGGCATTTTAAATTAGTGATGTACCACAACAACAAGGATTCAAAATGGATGGAATACAATGAAATAAGAAGACTAGATCCATAAATTCTGAAATCGCCTAGATATATAAACATGTATAATCAAAAAAAGATGATGATATAAATTTCTACATTTGAAAATCTGAATTTTAAACCAACTATTCGAAACCGCAAATTTGGACTAGATCCAAAATTGATCCATATATAGGCTTTTGAAGTTATTTAGAATTTTTAAAGAATGATTTAGAAAAATTTATAATTTACAATTTCATATGTATTGAATGCTCTTGTTATTAAATATTTTGAAATTAAGCTGACCATATCTAGCATATTGCCCAACCATTATACTCCTCTGATTAAATCTTTTGTAATTAAAAAAAATTAAATATTTGTTTTTGCTGAAATCTCGTGCCACGATTAAAAAGGAAGTTGATAATGTTGATGACTAACTTTGGAATCATGAGACATTTCTATTCGTTTTGGTATATTTTGCATACTTGTAAGACTATATATATATTTTTTTTAAAAGTAGAAAGCATTGGTGCTTGATCGCATCTGATGGTAAGCATCAGATTTGGAAACAAAACATTTCTATTAGTTTTGCTATACTTTGCGTGCTTGTAAGACTATATATGTTTTACTTAAAGAGTAAAAGGCATTATTGCTTGATCGCATCTGATGTTAAGGATCAGATTTGGAAACATAAGACATCTCTATTAGTTTTGGTATACTTTGCGAGCTTGTAAGACTATATTTGTTTTACTTAAAGAGTAAAAGGCATTACTGCCTGATTGCATCTCATGTTGAGGACCAGATTTGGAAAGTTGAGACGCTTCTATTCGCCTTGATATGTTTTGTTTGATTTCACGGGAACATTTGTTTTAATTAAGGAAGAAGATGCCTTACGTTTTGATCTTGAAGTGGTATGTCTATATTTATGAGATGAGGTATTATGTACACTATTTACATCATTCGGACTATTGTCCTCATCATTGTCACCATATTTATTACAACGTTTCGGCCTTTCAGTATCTGATATATTTCTGAGATGAGGTATTATGTATACTATTTACATTATTGGACTATTGTTCTCATCATTGTCGAATCCATATTTATTACAACGTTTTCGGCCTTTTCAGTATCTGTCTATATTTCTGAGATGAAATATTATCGAATTTATTTACATTATTCGGACTATTGTCCTCATCATTTTCACCATATTTATTTTAAACGTTTCTGCCTTTCAGATATATGTCTATATTTCAGAGATGAGGTATTATGTCCATTATTTACATTATTCGGACTATTGTCCTCATCTTTGTCACTATATTTATTACAACGTTTCGGCCATTGTACGCTCCGGCCTTCATCAGTTGCTTGGAATTTCGAACTGAACCCTTTATTTCGATCACTGGGGTAGTCTGTTCTAGTGCCATGTTCGATGGATGTCAGTTATCAGTTATCTCCTGCTAATTTTCCCTCTGAAAGTTCTCCACTGCATTAACCAGGTATTGAAGTCACACTCTTTGGCTCCTGTCACTGGATCTAACCAACGCCTTTATCCAGGCGTCCTCATACCTCTGGGTATGAATTTCTGGGTATATAAACCTAATGTTTTCAGCAACCATTTTTACCAGTGCTCATATTGCAATTTTTGCTGTTATCATTGCATGTTTTTACCAGAGCCCATATTGCAACTTTGTTATCATTGCTTTTCTCTGGCACTCCTTATTACTGGTTATTTATTTCTATGCTGATATCCATCGAACATGGCATGTGGAACTAGAACATTCTACCCCAGTGATCGAAATAAAGGGTTCAGTTCGACCAACCACCTGAAGAAGGTCGGAGCGTACAACGGCCGAAACGTTGTGACAAATATGGCGACAAAGATGAGGACAATAGTCCGACTAATGTAAACACTTGTAGTGGTATGTTGATAAGGATGGATGGTTTGTAGATGTCAGTTTATGGCTGCATGAATAACATGACCACACAATTTATATTTGGCGTAAAATACCACAAAACATGAAATACAAAAAGGAATAGAAATGGTTTTAAAAACATAACATTTGTATTTATTTGTGTATATTGATATACACGTGTAGAAGTTAAAGATCTGTGGGTGTTATGAACCTTAGAATGTGAATATCTTTATGTGAACTCACAAAAGGTCAATTAATTACAAAGCTTAGAAATGATGAATAAACTAGTTTTAGAAGAATGTTTCAAAGAGAAAAGTTCTTGTTGGTTGTTTGGAAATGTTCTGTATGTTTGTAATGTAGTTTGGAAAAGTACGTACGTACGTGCGTGAATATGCTTTTAACGTCTGACCGTCCATGGTCGAGACGAGAATCCTTTTGAGACTACATCTTGTAGCAAGAGAAAAAAAAAGAGAAAGCAGCAAGCTTGTGTCTGCTATATACAAATAATGTAATCACGTGACGTGATCACAGCAAATTGCCGGGAAACATGGTCACGCGCTGGAAAAAAAAATTATTTCTACGTGTGTGGATTACAGCGCCCACTCAATGTGTTTATTGACAAATCAGAAGCTGATATTTTCTGAAAATATCTACTAAGCTGAGTAGGCTCTCTGATCCACTTTTTGCAGAAAATTGTGCAAAATTAGACATTGTGTAACCGTTCTGAAAACAAAGGAAATGTTTGTCGCAGATTAATTCCAAAACGCAAAGAACAAATCACTGCAAGTTCAGACTCGAATATCGAGGGCAGAAAGAAATGCCGAAAACTCGATTCGCAGTTACTATCTCACAAATCCCAATGCACATAACCAGTCAGAAAAATAACTCACTCTCCGACGAATTCGGTAGCCAAAACTTATCAATTTTTCCCTCCCTATTCGAGAACACCAACTGCTTTCTTCCGCCGAGCATTTTTTTCATTCGTCGACAACTGGGAGAAGACGCCAAATTTTTGCATATCAAATAGAGACTTTATAGAGATTTTATAGAGACTTCTGCGACGGACTTGTTTTTAATCTAAATATTCCGTCTTCAGCATGTCATGCAGAATACATGCCCTTTTGTTTGGATGTTTGGCTAAGTAATTTTCTTTTCCTTCGAAGGATACACGTGACATTCTGTCGCTTGGTTTGACGAGGTAAGTCGCCGTTTTCTTCGCTATACATTGATAAGAAAGTGGTAGTGGGATGCTAAAATCTCATCTTGTAGCACGATTTAGAGAGAAATTGACTAATCTGATGATTATATTTCCATCCTGAGACTCTTTTGTTATGATTCACATGTTTCTAATTCTAAATGTGTTTAAATAAAATATGTTGGGGACTAGATTTGGAACCATGAGACTTTTGTGTTCATTGCACTAAAGTTTCATTTCTTTCTAGCATTAAAAACTTTTGTAATTAACGAAGAAGCATTTCTTCTTGATCATCATATGTATCAGATGAACTCTGTTGAAGAATGAGGCTTGAAATGGGAAATAGGTTGCGAGATTGTCAAAGGCACTGGAATAAGGAAGG
Source organism: Acanthosepion pharaonis (assembly GCA_903632075.3). Lineage (NCBI taxonomy): Eukaryota > Metazoa > Mollusca > Cephalopoda > Sepiida > Sepiidae > Acanthosepion > Acanthosepion pharaonis. The sequence goes on from CAHIKZ030001394.1 coordinate 1,423,929, forward strand.
CGACATTTAAGCTCAGAATGTTATCAGAAAGTGTAATCTAAATACAGAATGTCGTGAAGATTGATATATATATATATATATATATATATATATATATATATATATATATTTATTTATTTAAAATATGATTCCAAATCGCGACATAAGAAGTCCCATGTTTCAAAAACAAGAGTCGAAAACTTCAATATAATTATTTAAATCATTTAAATTATTTAAATTAAATTGAGTTAAAATAAGCTCTGTTCCATCTTAAATGAAATTTTTTGGGAATAACGTGTTTCTGAAATTTACGTGTTTAAAAAAAATGAAATCAAAATTTCCATGGTAACAGCTAGGGCAGAATTGTTTGTTGGGTAGGCGGGTGTTGGGTGTTAATAATAAGTATCAGTATAGAGTTACTTTCGTAGATGTCAAGTCAGGGAAAGGTGGGAGTGTCTAAATTTGAAACGGAAGATGTATTAACCCTCGTCTAGTTTGCATGTCTATGGAGATTTATTTATTTTTTTATAAATTTTTTTTGAATATTATATTTTTATGAATAATTATATTTATGCTCTACTTTTGTATCAAGCACTATTTTTTAAAAATGGTAACTAAAATACTATTGGGTGATTTGGATTATTTACCTTACCAGTTCCTTCCTATTTTCTATATATTTTCAAACACACAAAACAAACACACACACACACACAAACACACACACACACACACACACACACACACACACATATATATATATATATATATATATATTTATATATATATATTAGCAAAAATATAAGTGGTCGATCAGAAAAAAAGCGTTAAAAATAGAATAGAGCAAAAACAGCATCATGTTTATATGCAACAGAGACTATCTTTTTCAATTACTTCAAAGTACTGTCATTAAAAAAACATTTTGAATTAAGACAGTCACTGGTATAACAGTAGTAGTCTGTATTTATTCTATCGAAATTAGCTTAAGGACATGAAGGGGTAAAACAGACAACATGAAGACCCACTTCAGAACACAATTATTTTAGAGTTTTTGAAATTCAATTTGTCAGTGTTCTACCAGATGTTGTAAAAGAGGATATATTTATAAAGCAATTGTTAGGTTTGATGAAAATTGTTTAAAAGATAAGAAGGAAACCAGGAAAAATCACCATTTTGTCGCTATTTACGTGGGTTTTAACTATATGGGTGGACACAATTACCAAGTTAAATGACTGTTAAAGAATTAACTTATTGTTAGCTACAATTAAGTGAAGTTTGTATTAGATTGCTTGAAAACTGAGGGAGTTTTAGTTTAAAATTTCTGTTGAAATCGATTTGTGTTGGAATCGACTTTTCGTTTTTCGCTGTTTTCCGCTATCGATTACCGATTTTAAAAAAAATTATCGATATTTTACGCTAAGAACCTATCTCTTGCATTGTAAAATGTATGTGTCAAGTTTGGTCAAAATCTGTTGGATGGATCTCGAATGAAAAGATATCACACAGACACACAAGCATCCTCTGTTTTATATATATAGATGCAAGAGTGTTCAATATAATACACCACAGGAATTGGTTGGAACTGCTTAACAAACTTGACTTATTTTAGAAGGATAATGTAATTATCAAGAACCGATACTGGGAACAAACTTTCTCCATACGGATAGAAAATAAATTAAGCAGATATACAAAAATAGAAAGCGGGGTAAGACTAGGATGTATACAGCTAGGCGATTCTGAAAGAATTACATGTCCTATCAAGATTTATTATTGTCTTAACAGCGTAAGTTATGCAGATGACCATGTGGTGATACCAGACACGGAAAGAAAACTAGAAAATCTCTTACTGAATTCAGTGAATGAAAGCGAGAAGAAAGGACTAAATATCAACAAAGAGAAAACAGAATGCATGGTTGTTAGTTTGGTTTGGTTTATTTTGTTTTACGGCATATCAACCTCAATGGGTTATTTAATGCCGACAAAATTTTTAGGATAGATTCGTATGAATAGAATATGTATTCTTTGGTTTAGATTGGTTTGGTTTATTTTGTTTTACGGCATATCAACCTCAATGGGTCATTTAATGCCGAGAAAATTTTTAGGATAGATTCATATGAATAGAATATGTATTATTGGTTTTGGTTTAGATTGGTTTTTTGATATTTATTTTGGTTTTTTTAATTTACAACATTTTTAGGATAGATTAATGAATAGGTTATTATCAATTGGTTTTTTTTTTGCCGACAACATTTAATTCCAAATTTAGGATAGATTCATATGAATAGAATTTGTATTCTTTGGTTTAGATTGGTTTGTTTTTTTTGTCTTACGGCATATCAACCTCAATGGGTTATTTAATGCCGGCAACATTTTTAGGATAGATTCAATAGAATAGAATATTTTTTTTTTTTACATAAAACCCAAATGGGATTGGCAACATTTTTTGGATTTATTTTATTTTACGGTTTAGAAATTAGTTTTACGGCATGGAAAAATCAATGTGTTATTTAATACTGACAACATTTTTTGGGTGGATTTGTATGAATAGAATATATATACTTTGGTTTAGATTGGTTTGGTTTATTTTGTTTTACGGTATATATACTTCAATGGGTTATTTAATGCTGACATTTTTTTTATTGCTGGTAATATTTTGTTTTGTCAAAAATCTGTTTCTGGTAAAATATTTCCTTCAAAATTGTATTTCTGGTAATAATTTTTTAAATAAATTATTGATGTTAATAGTTAACTATTTGCCCATAGCTCGAACCCTAACAGGTACTACCACGCCGAGTCAAGGTGAACTTTGGCACACCAGCAATTAAGAGGTGGTTCCACGTTCCTAAAAAACCTCCTGATTAGAGGCCTTGGTGCTGAACGTAGTTTAAATTCTTAACCAGGACGAGGATGTAGTTTAACGTCTTACCCAGGACGGGGATGTACTTTAACGCCTTACCCAGGACGCGAAAGTAGTTTAACGTCTTACCCAGAACGTGGATGTAGTTTAACGTCTTACCCGGGACGTGGATGTATTTTAACGCTTTACCAAGGACACGGATGTAGTTTAACTTCTTACCCAGGACGCGGATGTAATTTAACATCTTACACAGGACGCGGATGTAGTTTAACATCTTACCCAGGACACGAATGTAGTTTAACACCTTACCCAGGACGGGCATGAGGTTAAAAATCTTACCCAGAACACGGATGTAGTTTAACTTCTTACCCAGGACGCGGATGTAGGTTAACATCTTACCCAGGACACGGATGTAGTTTAACTCCTTACCCAGGACGCGGATGTAGTTTAACATCTTACCCAGGACACGGATGTAGGGTAACATCTTACCCAGGACACGGATGTAGTTTAACACCTTATCCAGGACAAGCATGGTTGTTAGTAAATTGATGAACCTAAATTGCGCATTACGAATCGGAATTACCAAGATCAAAAATATATCTGGGAAGTATTTTAACAGAGCACCGAAAATACGACATTGAAATCCGAAGGAGCATCGGAATAGCCAAATATGCATTTCGAAAGCTAAGAAGAGTATCAAGAAAGAGAAAAAATATATTTGTTAGTAACAAAAAATAAAAAAAAGAGTACTGAACTGTCATGTGATTACTGTCTTCATATATAGCATTAAATGTCGGAAAATATCCTCAGATATGAAAAGGAGTCTTAAAGCAACAGTAATCAGTTTCTACAGAAGGATGCTGAGGATACCATAGACCGAATACATGAACAACGACGAGTTCCAGAGAAATTGGAAATAAAAAGGAAAGTTGTACGGAACATCTGGAAAGGACAGTTGAAATTTCTAGGGCATATAATGCGGAATAAGGGGTGGAGAAATCTGATACCCACAGGAAAGATTGACGGCAAGAGGGGGGGGGAGAAAAATGACGCACATCATAATTAATGAGATTGACCAAATGGATCGTGGAGCAAGATTTAGGATAGATAACAATAAGACAAAATGTATTAGGGGTTGCGAAGGGCAGGAAATCGTGGAGAACCATGATCGCTTACATCATAAAGAGGTAATACATATAAAGAATAAGAATATGTGTACACAAGTATGAATAAAACGAATAAAATGTATTATTTATTATGTCATAAGAATTTATTTGCAATAAGTGGTTGCTACAAAACCAATTTTTCATAGATATTGGGTTAGGGTATTCTTAAATTGTTACTCAATATGTTAATGTCAGAATATTTCAGCCCTCCGGGTATCTGTCAGGTTGAGGGTTCACCATTATTTCGTAATGACTATAATTAGCTGACTTCAACCATTACGGGTATCAGGCTTCTTCTTAAAGCATCCGTCCCTATACACAAAGTGCACACGCCTGCAAAGTTCCTAAACAGCCCTTAAGGCATCGAACGACACCGTCGCAATTTCAGCCATTGGTTATTACGCCGACTAATAGGACCATTCCCTCACTGAAATAACTAGGCAGAGTTGATTATTGGTCGCTTTCGAGAGCGTCAGCAAAGAAATATAAATAACAATAATATCAAATCAATAAATCTGCAACAGAAAAATAATAAACATAGATTTCTCATATGTGATAGCGTTATGTCGTGGTTTCACAGTGGAGGCTTGTATTTGTACTAAGTCGCTGCTAAAATAGGTTCGACGTACCAAACGTTAGGAACTTGATATAATAGGTATTACGCAGAATAAATCTAGTTGCGGTCGCTGATACTTTAATATCCGACTAACGGTCGTCCGGCATCGACTGACTGACGATATTCAGTCCCCCCCCCACGAGGGCATCATCGGTTTTGTTAACGTGGGATCTCCGAACCCGTGGGCTTGGCCAAAAAATATGCCCATTGAACCCGTATAAACGGGTTCAGTTTCAGTCCACCTCCCCGAAAGAGTCTCCGCCCTCGGCGCAGCCCCGAAGGCAGAGAGCTCAACCGCTCAGCCGGTCGTCCGACATCCACTGACGAACTACTGACTGACTCCTCCTGTTGCAGAGTAAAATTAATAGTTAATGAGTTGACCTAGTTTGAAAATCAGGCCGCAACTAACTTGAAAAAGCTGTTCGTCGGTGACATCAGGAAACGCGCGGGAAAAATTCAAAATCCGTCCTAGATGGTATCAGGAGTAGCCAGCAACGTCGAAGTCGGCAACAAAAGGCTGGCTTACTGCTATGTCTAGTCGGATATGAAAGAAAGGGTGTAGTTTTTATAAATTTTGAAAAAGGGTGGAATTTACGATTCCACACTCTTACTACTACTTATTATAGGTGGGAGAGTCCATTAATTATAGATAGAAAAACATATAACAGATAGAAAAAAATCGCTTTTGTCGACGATTCAGTCAACCAGAAAAACACATTATGTTTTACGAAAGTTTCATACTCATGAATATACTCAAGACAACAATGGCGTGTAGAGCATGATTTTACAAATTACAAAACCCTTGACACACGAGACCCAATAGAATATTTATTTTTATTTTTTAAACTAATATTATATTACTAACGACTGATAAGAACTTTAATTTCTTTGTGTCGTTATCCTTCAGATCATGGCCGATCATGGCTACCTATAATCTCCAGTCCTTTGGAGCTTTTAGTAAATTTTGTTTTTCTTGATAAATCTCTTAATCCCTGTTTTGCCAACATGAAGAGACGAGAAAGAATGTATTATCGATATATTTTAACTCCATTTAGACTGACCAAATCAGTATGGTATCGTTTATATTAGGTCCATTCTTAAAAAAGGTTTAAGTATTATTAAGATTTACTTTATTTCATATTCGATTCAAAACAATGGAAAGAATGGACCTGAAAACTGGAGGAAAAAAAGAAAACAAATATAATTAAATCAAAACAACATAATACAAATCTAAATTAAGCTGAGTGAGGGTCATTGTCAACAAAGTTTGTTTCTTGTAGACTGAGTAACGGATTTGATCCACAATGCGGGTTTTTTTCAAAATTTGACATTAAATATGAAAAAGGCTGATATGTTGTTAAATAAACTAATAGATTATTTTTAGCGTAGGGGAATCGATTCGAGACTAGACTCGTTCAATTTTGCTAATGAATTGGGCATTGTTTTCTTTTTGTTTTACTAAAAATTCATATATAAATAAATATGACAACACTGACCTGTTGAGCATGTTTTTACAAATTATAGAACTTTTGACACATAGAACTCAATAAAAGATTGTATTTTCTAGACTGATATTATATTACTAACGTCTGATACGACCTTTTTTTCTATATGTCGTCATCCTTCGAGACATGGCCGATCATGGCTCCTCACAATCTCCAGGTTTTTGGAGCTTTTAGCAAATTTTGTCTTTTTGCTAATTCTCCTAATCCGTGTTTTTTGCCAACCATTTACATAACCTAGTTAGGTAGGCTATCCATTGATTTCCTTTGTCACTATATCCTAAATATTAAATCTTCCAAACCTTTTTTCCACATTGTGCGACTTTTCACCTCTTTCCATTTCTACGTATAGATATCTTTTTTGTTTCCTCTTCCATAAATCGTTGCTCACAGGTTCAGTTCATGACATTCCCAGTAGACTTCTGTAGAACCAAAGTTCTGCTGCATCCAATCTCTTCTCCATGTGTGATGAGCATTCACTGCTATATATCAGGACCAATATCACATTACAGTTCAGTACTATTTTCTTTAGGCATCATTTATCTTTCGATACATGGCTGACTAGGCAGAATTTTTTCCCGCAGTAGGTTGCCATTTCTTTCTGTGGTAGACCAGTTCCCATACAAGGCTATAGAACCCGGTTTGTTTTGCTATTTACCTATTGCTGGGGTGGGGAGAAGAAGAGGTTTCATACCTTTCCCAAATGTCAGTCAGTTATGTGCCATGCGTAATACACGCTTAAACAATCATTTATCTTTCGATACATGACTGACTGACGATGCAGATTTTTTCCAGCAGTAGGCTGCCATTTTTTTTCTGTGTTACACGAGTCGCCATTCAATGCTATAGAACCCGGTCTCTCTTGCTATTTACCCATAGCTGGGGGTGGGAGAAGAAGAGGATTCATAACTTTCTCAAGGATATTAGCATGTAAGTGAATGTAATGGATTAGACTGGGATTCGAACTCGGCTCTCCGATTCCTCAATCCGTGTCGCTATCCATTACTCCACCGCATTACATTCACGATTACCCATTCTTCGATATTCCGGACTTCGATTATCCGGGCATGAAATGAAAGGAAAGACGGAAATCATACAAATAGTTTTCAATTATCCAAACTAAAATCATCCTAATATTTCATCACAGACAATTGTTTCGAGAATTTAGAAAACTATACTCAACGTTCAAAATTCCAATCTCAGACACCGACATAATAATGATATAATATATATATATATATATATATATATATATATATATATATATATATATATATATTAGGTTGGTGCAAAAATAATGACGTAATAATGTCGTTCTTTGACCTTAAAAAATACGTCAAAAAACGACATTATTACGTCATATATATATATGTTCAATCGATTGCAAAATTTGCTCGAAAATGAAACAGAACTAGGGCCTTTAATTTAATTATATAATTGAATTTGAATTTTTTAGTTTCTGTTTTTGAAACATGGTAATTCTTGTGTAGCGATGGAACCATATTTTTAAATCAGTTAATTTATAATATTTTTACTCTGTAAATTTGCATTGAGCAATGTTTTGGAAAAATAAAATTTTAATAAGAACACCGGGGTTATATCTCTTAATCTTCATTCCTTTATTATAATATATATATATATATATATATATATATATATATATATATATATATATATATATATATAATGTTATGTTATATTATTATATACTATCATATAGTAAAATTACCAGAACAATTCTGTAGTCAAGAGAAATTGGTATAAGATGACAAAAATCTGCCGACGCGTTTGTCTTCCGAATATTTCAAGGCAAAAATGAATTGTTTATACCATTTTTTCTTGTACACAGAAATGTTCTAGTAATTTTACTATATTGTCGACATGAAAAAAAATCTCTAAGAATAAATTAAATTTACATTAAGCAGAAAGAGGCTTATACAGATTTCATTTTGCCATTTTTTTAAAATTTGGATTTAATGTAACTATAACAACAAAAAAATTTCCATTTCATTTTACCTTGAAAAAGTCAAAAGACGAAACGCATCGGCAAATAACTAAGATTTTTTCTAATTGACATTCTTACACATATTATAATAATAATAATAATAAATTATTATTATTAGATATTTTATACAGTGGTCACTAAAAAACTGAGATGTCTGAAAATGTCATAATGTGTTCGTTTGATATTTGTTTGATTTTCTATTTTTCCAGATTATAGATCATCCCTTGGAGATTAAAATGGTTCCGTATGATGTCCGGCAATGAGTAAAACTCAATAATTTTTTTCTTTTCCAATCAAAGATCAATTATTCAAACTCATAGAAAATAGCGGCGACATTTTAATGTGTGTGAATCTCTTAGCAATAAAATGATTCGAAACATACTCGACCGGTTTGAAAAAAAACTGGATCAGTAGACGATCTTCCGGGAAAAGACCCTGTGCCTACTGAAGCTGCAAGGATATCTCAAAGAGTCTGGAGAATCGAAGTGCTCTATACTTTTTAACATTCAACAGGAATTTTTGCAACATGTTTAAAATATCTCTATCTATAAAAGGCAGGATGTATATGTGTGTGTGTGTGTGTGTGTGTGTGTGTGTGTGTGTGTGTGTGTAACAAATGCACGGCCGCAATTTTCGAAGGATTTGCACCAAAATTTACATGCACATACTCCAAGTTAGTGGGAAGGCCAAGACCGACTTTGTATTGCCCAACTCCCATCGATAGTTGAAATAATCGAGTTTTTCATGCTTCTACGGCAGTTTGCATGTCATTTTCTACCAAGTTTGAAAAGAGTCTATATCTGGCTGCCACGAATAGGCAGGAAGATTCTGTTGGCCAGCGTGAGAGCCAACAGCTGACTGACATGAATGTTAACTAGCATGCTAGCATGCAAAAAAAATCGATAGCTGCATTCGTCACAAGTGGGAAAAATTTAAATCTGCATGGCACTTTACTCCAATTGGCTCATTCGCTTGCTTAATCTCAACGTTGATTCTGATTTCGCAGAACTGGGTTGGGTGTGAAAAAGTACTTGTTGTTGACATACTTTTTTCATTCGTTTTTTCCAGTTACGAGTCCTTTTTTAAAGCTGATCGTTTTGTGTTCATTTTGTTTAGTTCTTTTTTTCGTTAACAGATTTAATGTTTAGTATAGAGCTTAGAAAAAATTCGCAGTGTGAGATAGGCAAGAAGTAAGGCATGTAGCAACATCAGCACGGCAAAGGGCACTCCTTTAAAGGCAGGGAAGGGCAAAAATATTTTAAGTCAAGTGATAGCGATTTCTGTATGAGTCGTACGATTTTTGTATCAAGCACGGGCAACGCCGGGCCATGCTGCTAGTAAGCTATAATAAAATGTGATCTGCATGCCTCTGCTGAAATATTTCTCTGTTATTCGTTTTCTAAATAGGATTCATAAATGCTGATTTATATTCCAACATTCAGATCATATATTAAGCAAAATGGATTGGAAATAAATGAAAATATAATATAGGCCATTACGTCCACTGCGAGGCCAAGAGCTTAAACAAATATTACAACGTGAAGAAACGAGAGAGAAATTATGATGTAGGTTTCTTGTCAAAGTATTTTTCCAAACAAATCAGCTTATTCAAATTTCTTTTATTGGTTTGCGAAATTGAATGAAACGTAGAGTTTTTTTAAATATCGACAAGAATAACTTAGCAATACAAAATACTGAAAGGATTTCAACATATAGTGTTGCCAAAAATTCTAGTAAAAACATCTCACCGACATGACAATTAAACACTTAAATATATAGATTTAGATGAGGCACAAATATGGAGAACCCAGTTGTAATTGATATAATCAGACAAGTTTGTTAACTAATACACTACCTCAAAGTGCTTAACTCTTAAATAGATACTCATATATTTTAATCCATTCTTAATTGAAAAAGATTTAACCGCTGTGACTATTCCAGAGAAGTTCTTGTAGATTGGAACTCGGTACCTTATTATATAATAGAATTACACTTTGCTTTTCAGGTGTGTGCAGCAGCCTGTGACAGGGTGGGGCAGTTGATAGATACATTAGCTGAAATCTTTTCAGCTGTACTGTCAAACTCTCTGCCTCCGAACAGAGAGGAACTCTGACGAGGCTATGCCGACCGGTAGAGTCTCGTTCGGGGAGGTAGACAGAACCGATCCCGTTTATGCGTGGTCTACGTGGATTTTTAGACCGAGCCTACGGGAACCCCACATTAAATTTGGCCTTGTGCCACATGTCACTGCTTGGGGCAGTTGCTAGATACACTAGCTGAATTTTTTTTTCGGCTGTGCTAGTCAAACTCTCTGCATTTGAGTAGAGAGGATCCCCAGAGGAGGCTACGTCGAAGGACAGAATCTCGTCTTGGGAAACAGCTACCTTACCCCGTTTTATACGGGTCTGCGGGAATTTTTGGCTGATCCTACGAGTTTGGATGCCCCACATTAAACCCAGCCTTGTGCCACATCTGATAGCGTGAGAAGGTTAGTAAATATATTAGTAGTCAAACTCTCTGTCTCCGAGCAGAGACGATCCCCAGACGAGGCTATGTCGAAGGACAGAATGTCGTCTACCTGGCCCCGTTTTATACGGGTCTGCAGGAATATCTGGCTGAGCCAACGAGCTCGGATGCCCCATATTAAACCCTGTCTTGTGCCACATCTGATAGCGTGGCGAGGTTAGTAAATATACTAGCTGGAATCTTTTCTAGCTGTGGTGGTCAAACTCTGCATCCGAGCAGAGATGATCCTCAAATGAGTCTATGCCGAAATGCAGAGTCTCCTCTCGAGAAATAGCTACCCGACTACGTTTTACACGGGTTCTACGGGAATTTTTTGACTGAGCCTACGGGCTTGGATGCCCCACATTACATTCGGCCTTGTGCCACATCCTACCTCGTGGGTTGGCTCGTAAATATTGTCTAGCTGGGATCTCTTGAGTACGACTCAGACTTACGCGAGAACTACTTACCTTCCAATAGTAGCCCTCACTACTGAATTGACTGAATTGATCATGCACATAACTGTTACCTTTTCTTATACTGGTTTTACAATAACCTTTACTTATTTCATCCACCCTGTTTTTCAAGTATATATTCATATTAGCACGGAATATAAGACATTGTAATTCATTTAATGGTTAATTTATTTGCATTGATTACTTCCAGAGATAATAGCTTGTATTTCTTTTAGTTTTTAAATCGATTAACACAGTGTCATATTTTTTCATATTATTCCTTATCCAATACAAGGCTCTAGGATCATTGTTTTTATACAAACAAGTTTTGCCTGCAGCAATATTATTTCACAATTGTGGGCCAAAATTTTTGAAGTATTTATTTATTTTTATTTTATTTTATTATTGTTACTATTGTGAGAAGCTGTCCGCGTGCCACTTCCTCTTTACTAATGGAAGACAAATCAATTTGGATAACTTGAGGCAGTGGTATGGTTAGTTCTAGCTGTGAAGCGATAATAAAGGACATTGCTCGTTGAGCATTCATCATGGGAATAGCTATACATTAAAGAAAGACTATAACTTTTTTTTAAGCATTTCACCCCAAGCAAAGTGGGAGTGCTACTAGCACGCAAGGGGTTACAGAAATTAGGAGCAGGATTAAAGAAGCGTGAAAGAGGAAAGGATGAAGAGAAGAACTGGGAATAGATCAAGGCCTCTGGAGATGTCGATTGACATTGCATTTGAATAATTCGAGATTATAGCTATCAAGGAAGCAAGTAAGAGGAAGGGCGATCCACAAACTTGAGGAAAAGATGTTGCGGGTGGGGGGTGGTGGATAATAGATTGTTTACAATGCCGTGGCAAATAATGATAGACCTCTCACACTTAGAATCGTCTTTGCCTTACTGATTGAAGAAATTCGTATGAAAAGAAAACTCCTGGTCAAAATTAGCTTTCGATCATTTTATGTATTCAAGGAACTTGTTCATTTTCCGCTGCTTTAAGCTAGTTGTTGCCATTAGAGGTGGTGTCTCAACATAACAGTCCTGACGATTTAAAAGTATAATCACGTTTATATTACTTGTAAAGAGTTTTTCCAATAACTTGGACTGATTTTAAATGTGAATTCAGTTTAAGCGTCTAATGATTTTTTTTTCTTTTTCTTTCAGATTTAACAACTTAAGACTTTGGCAATTTCAGCTATGGAAAGATTAACAATCAAACAACGTTATAAACTTTCAAGAGTGCAATTGGAAAAATTGATCGTCAGTTGAAACAAACTGAGTGGGTAGCAAATGTGAAAACACCGTTGGGTGCTCGTTTACGCCATTCAGCTGAAAACATTGCTGCAGTGCACGAGAATGTGGCCGAAAAAATCGACCCCTCTATTCGTCATCGCGCGCGGGAATTGAAACTCTCTACAACAACGTTACATCGTTTCCAATTGCACTCTGTTGTCCAAAAAATCGCAAAGTTCGCGAAACGTATTTCTGTTTGAACGTCCATTTTTGTAATAGGCTTCGATAATTTAACACATTGTTTACTTGTTAACCTTTCTACGGTTGAAATTGCCAAAGACTTCAGTTGTTAAACCTGAAAATCTGAAAGAAAAAGGAAAAAAAATCATTAGACGCTTAAACTTACTTCACATTATAATGGGTCCAAGTTATTGGAACACCCTTTATTTGCTTTTGTGTTTAAAAAAAAAAATCACGTACGCCCATTCTGTCGGACATTCGTATAGCAAGTATGAAAACAGGTATGGAAATGTTCAACATAATATATTTTAACGATGTCTGTTTACGACTCTGCAAGTTCATGTGGTGCAAGAAAAAGAAACTGCATATACTGGATAAACTTACTTATTATTATATATTCTAGATAAGGTCATATTTCGATAATCATTTAGACCCGTTATCCGCATTAACAGTAAATAACAATTTCTTTCATTTTTCTCTCTCGTTTTCACTGTATCAATTTATAAACATTTTCAACATGACACGAATCATGGGTGTATGCGACCTGGCACCAGGGAGAATACATTATGAAACCTTATCTGAAATATTCAGAGTAAAAGTCTTGATCTCTGTTTCGATTAATGAATATTATTTTCAAAGAAAATATTTTCTTTGTTATAAATTGTATTTTCAGCATTGATGTACGTTTGATTGACTGGACCAAACACATAAAAGACGCAAACATATATATATATATATATATATATATATATATATATATATATATATATATATATATATATATATGTGTGTGTGTGTGTGTGTGTGTGTGTGTGTATGTGTTGTGTGAATTTTTATGCCTTTACTAGAGTATATCTTTTCTATTTCAAATACTTTTAAAAGCGTCTTTTTATAATGTAATTTTGTCCTTGTTAAATAGAATATTTTTGCTGATGATATTTTTAAGAATTGTATGTAGGTATTGGGTTGAAACATAAATAATTTAAGTTTTTCTGTATTAAATGTATTC